>CM041641.1:40662377-40684964 GCA_023333625.1 Bothriochloa decipiens | reverse complement strand
TACATTTTTTTTATCCTCAAGTTAAGTTAAACTCTTGATCTTACTAAAATTTTTATTATTATTTTACTTTTCAAAATAAAGATGTATGTTGTAGACAACTCTCTTAAGTACTACGATAGCAAAAATAGTCATTTCAAACTTGCACCATGTTGTTTAAGATGAGCAGTAGAGCTTAAAGTGAGATATATAATGGGTAACAATGCTAAACTCAAGAGAATATTAATATTTAAGCCTTTAATGACTATTTACTATAAAGAAATCTCAAAAGCCATGAAGATATAGACACATGTAGTCTACACTAAACTTCTTATAATTCTTAGGATGTTTGAGTTTTTGTAATAAATAGTTGTACGTGCACTAATGTTTATACTATTAATATAGATATGTCAATGCTAAAATGTATAAATAATCTAAATTAATAATTGTTTATATAAATTATATGTCAGGGTTATTAATACAATTTTATTAATTTTATTGGTATCATTGATATATGAATCCTTAAATTGTATGTGGAAGCCTTCCACCAAAAATGTAAACAAAATTAGTGACCGTTAACTTGTCAATTACTAAAGAATCCATTCATAGAGTAAATGCCAATTATCCTAGTAAGTACCCCAAAATATAGTATGTTCTATGTTTATTCTAAGTCAAACTATGCTAGATTTGACCAAATTTAAAAGAGAATATGTCTGACCTAGGAGGCTAAATTAGTATTGTTACATCAATTATGAAATACATTTGAGTTAAATACCTAACAATGTTCTTCACTATTATAGGAAGACCTTTTAGAGGTGGCCATTTGGCCCGTCTCTACCTATCATCTATAAAAAATCAATGATTTTTAAAAGCGGGTATCCAACCGCATCTAGAAATCATTCTCTTATGGTGGGTCAAAACTCGACCACCTCTAGAGATCCAGGAGGGCCAAAACCCAATCACCCCTAGAAATCCTTTTTCTAGAATTTTTAAATGAGACTAAAAATGGCAAAATATTTTTCTAACCTAGGAGAGGCCCACTAGCCAACCACTGCATGATGAAGTACATGGGCGCGCTATCAAACTCACTACCTCAAGCCTTGCTTGTTGCTTTCTTACCACTACAACTAAAACTCACATATGTCTAAGTTGACTAATAAATTTCTTTTCACTTTAGTGAACATTGTAATGCATAGACATCCTGAATGAATTCAAATAAAAAGTTTAACTATAAAGTTTTAGATCTCTTGGAGTATTACAAAGTTGGCTAACACCTTTATTTTTATGTTTACTTTAGTGAATATTATAATGCATATTTGAGACCCCAATTGATTTAAATGAAAAATTCATCACCTACAAAGTTACATATCTCTTTTGGTTACTACAACTTTGGTTTACGTTGTTTCTACATCCAAGGTACTTTGATAAAATAATAAAAACTAAATTTCAAAATCTGAAAACATAAAACAAAATTTCCTGGCACTAACTTATTTCAATTAAGAAGTCATACCCTACAAAGTTGTAGATCTCTTCGAGGACTAAAACTTTTATATAAAGATTGTCGTAATCCAACTTGATCTAAAGAATATATGAATTTTACTATGTTGTGCCTAATTTTTACCGGCATAGCAAATTACCAATGGTCTCGAAGTCCCACCACTACTTTTATAGGTGGCTCGAAATATCGACATTTAGGATGCTAAATTAAGATTGTTAAATCAATTAGGGGATAAATTCAGTTAAATGCCACATAATGTTCACTACTAGAGGAAGGCATTTTACAGATGGTTATTTGTCCCACCTCTACTTCTCTATTTATTGAAATCAATGATTTCTAGAGACAGGTATCCAGCTGCCTGTAGAAATTGGTCTCTAGAGACGGGCCAAAACTTAGCCGCCTCTAGAGATCGAAGCGGGCAAAGCTCACAAGCCTCTAAAAATAATTTTCTAGAATTTGTAAACTATGACAAAAAACAATGGCAAGAAACAGTTTAACCTAAGAAAAGGAATGTACTAGCCACTCAATAAAATTATTTTAACCTCATGGGGGTGGGGCGGGTTTAATTTTACCTCCATGGGTCTCTGTTTCGGGTCCAGAATAGGGGCAGATGTAGGTTCTGGGTAGATTTTGGCCCACAGGGGCTAAGGCGGGAGAGGGAGGCTCGGAAACCGAAAAATCCAACTATAATTGCATGGCCCAGCCCATCTATAACCCTAGTATATAAAGATATGTTTGATTGCTGGATCACTGGGATAAGAAAATCCATGGATAGGGAATATTCCACCTAGTGGTCCGAAAAAATCTAGCAGGCCAACTTATCTATATATTCTAATCTTTGTCATTAGTAAATAATTTAAGGATTATTAGTAAGTAATATTATCACCTAGTAATTATGATGGTAGGATTAGTTTTGATAAGTGCTAATATGTTGATTAGTGCATGTTTCGTGTGCTAATTAGAATACTAACGGTGCTAATTGACATATTTTATTTTAAATTGGTAATTCTCATGACAAAAATAGCATTAGTGCACATTTATTAGTGTTTAATAGTTGTTATTATTTTTAAATAATAAATATAATTAGTCAATTATTCTCATCCTATTTACTTTCATCCATCCAACCAAACTGAAAAATGACCCGTCTCATACATCTAACTAAATATGTATTCTATACTTATCCCAATATTCGTGGATCGCCATATCCTATCCAACTTCGTCCTTGAACCAAACGCAGCCTAAGTAAATCCACTGTCCCAATCCTTAATTTTCCATCTCACCTAGACTCAGATACGCAGCCACGGCCAGTCGTTTCCATGTTCCAGCGCGGATGCGCCTTGAGCGGTGCGCTGCACGCGCTCGCCGCTTGCCGCCGACCTTGCGTGAGCTCGCCGGCTTCCAGATCCAGCGCAGCGTGAGGAGGCCCGTCGCACGGGCGCAACTGCGTGGGGGTTTCGCTCGTCGCTGGCGCCGGCATGTTGCACGCGTGCCCCTGCTTCCAGTGCCACAACGGCCGCATGTCCTCCCTGCTGTCGCTTGCTTCTAGCTTTGCTTCTGTTTTCTATTTGGCATCACTTGTGTGGTATTTAGTGGCTCTGACGCATGGCATCATTTGCTTCTACTTTTTATTTGGAAGCAAATCTCACTTGTGTTGAGAACGAGCGCTAGCTCGATCGGTACGCTTTCGCAGTGGGCGAGCGACCGGGCGCGGGTTCGATTATGGGATCGTCCGCGTTTCTCACCGGGGTTTTCCCGTAAAATAAGTTTCAGGTGCCTCGTACGAATATGTCACGGCTGTCATACCTTTCAGCCGTATTCTTCTGACTTTGATATAGGTTATAGATTTAGCTTACGTACCGGGTGCGTGCGTGTGGTGGGCTTTGATATAGGTTGTAGATTTAGCTTATATCGGGTGCGTGCGTGTGGTGTGAGTTGACACGTCGGTTCAAATACTACAGCTTGTAATCAAAGTCTGAGGCAATAAAAAAAATCTCACTTGTGTTCCACTGCTCCTGTGGCCGAAGATATGTACCATGTATGTTTTGTTGCCTCTTGCTTTTAGCTTATTGCCGTCAGTTAAGAGCTCAAACTATCCGCACTTGTCATCCTCTAAATTCATAGTCTATCCGTCCTGGTCAGCAAGATTCTCTACTCTATACTCCAATCTCCCACACCCATCCATTCTCCATATCTTACTCTATATGGCATGGGACCCACAAATCAGTTTTTTATTATTTTCTCTCACCTGCCGGCCTCCTCCCCATTCTCTCTCTCCCCCTCCCCATCCTCTCTCTCTCCCCTGCTTCTCCTCGGCGGTCGGCGTCCCGGCGCGGGCTCCTCGGCGGTCGGCGTCCACGACGCGAGCTCCTCGGCGGTCGACGTCCCCGGTGCGAGCTCCTCTCTCCCGGCGTCCCCGGCGCTGTGCTGCTCTGTCGCATGGCTCCCACGCTGTTTAGCGTGCGTCCGCTATACGAGCAATGGCACGCCAAATATTGCGGACCGGCCCTCGTAGCGGATAGTATCCAGGACGCCGCTGCAGTGGATTCCATCTGGTAAACGTTTTACCGGATGGCTATCTAGGAGCCGCTGCGGGTGGTCTGAAGCAATCTCAGATTCAGGGAACCCGTCGAGTTTTAGGGGCCGGGCGGGGTTTGGGGCGGGGAGTGGATTTTCACCTGAACAGTAGATTGGGGCCGGGCTGGGTTTTCATTTTTGGGTTTCGGGTGCCGGTCTGGGGATACTCTATCCCGCTCTAAACAGTAGATTAGGGCCGGGCTGGGTTTCATTTTTGGGTTTCTGGTGCGGGTCTGGGGATGTTCTATCCCGCTCTGACCAGCCCCGTTGCCGTCTCTATATTGTAATGCATATTTACTAAATAAATTCAAATATAAAAGTTCTAAACTAGAAAGTTTTTTATTTCTTTGATTACTAGAAAGTTAGCTAATAGATTCCTTTTTATTGAATATTGTAATGCATATTTGAGACTCTAAATTATTACAAATAAAAAGGTCATCAATTACAAAATTGCACATCTCTTCAAGTAATGAAACTTTAGTTTAGGTCATTTCTCCATCTGTGATACTTTGAAAAAATCATAAATATTGAAATTTAAAATCTGAAAATGTAAACAAAATTTCCTTGCTTGATGATTTTGACTGAAATAGTCATCAACTACAAATTTATATATTTCTTCAAGTACTACAATTTTAATGTATTGTTTGTCTTCATCCAACTTGATTTGAAAAGCTATAAATTTTACTATGCTACACCTATTTTTGGAAAAGTTATAAATTTTACTATGCTACACTTTTAGAGGTGGGGTAAAATTGCTAACTATCTCTATAAATCCAGTTTTAGATAGAGCAGCCGCCTCTAAAAATGATATTTTTAGAGGTGGTTCGACTTTTTAGACACATCTAAGAATCGATTTTTAGAGGCAGGCTAGCTCTGAAACCATTGTTACAGGTGGATATTAATAGAGCTACCTCAACCAAAAAAATAAGACATTTCACAAAATTGTTTCTATAGTAGTGCTTATTTGGTATAGCAGATGTTAATTATATTCCTATAACTTTGGACAAACCTAGAGTTAGCTATACTTTGGCATAAAGATAGTACTAGCTAATTTAGGTTGATGATCCAATTTGTTAACAGACCGTAGTGGTTGGATGTTCGATGAGAAATTTTATGTTTTACTTATTTTTGTGTGTGTGTGTGTGCCTTTTTTAATTTCTTTGTGATAGGTTCATAGTGTTGTTTAAAATGCTCGATCTCCTAAATTCTATTGTAAACTTGTTGGTACATGTCTCTTTTCATATTTGCAGGGTTTCCAATATGATACAGTCCGTTCGTTTATAAGGGAAGACTACTATTTATTGTACAACTATGGCCTTCTTGGGCGTGAGACACAAGTGGACCAACTTTTTGAGGAGGCCAAGAAACGTCTCCTTATTTCAGTGTTGGGGATGCCTGGTGTTGGGAAATCAGTTCTTCTCCGAGCTATATATGATAAATTCGACAAGCATACTTGGGTCAATGTATGCCATCCTTTCAATCCCATGGACTTCAACCGAGATTTACTCAAGGATTTGATTCCAAACGACGAAGACCCAATGGAAGAGTGTCGGGACAATTTGCAAGACAGTAAATGCCTTGTTGTCATTGACGGTTTGCACTCCAAGGATGACTGGGATTTCGTAAAATCTAACTTGAAAAAATATAGAGATCCTCGAAGCTGTATCATTATCATTACTTCAGATGAAAGTGTCGCCAAACATTGTGTGGCATCATCTAATGAAGCAGTGTACAACATCAATGGTCTAGAACCTGATGCAGCCCGTGAACTGTTTAGAAAGGTGTGTTTACTCACAACATTGTTCCATGTTTTTTTTTTTTGGTTCCAGTTATTTTTCTCAATTCTGTTATTGGTGATCTAACTTAAAAACAATGCACCACCCCGAGAAGCAGTTCAGTTGTGCTGCTGAAACCAACCCCCACCCACATAATAAAAAAAAAAAAAAAGACTTTGTCCCTGAACTGTTGATACCGTGTCAGCAGTTCACCTCCTAGCTAGTGTCATTTGTATTTTTTTGTTTCCTTTTATTATGAAATACAATATTAAATTTTAAATGTTGATATATTGTTGGCATTATACCATTTGAAATTAAGATGACACACGATTCGTAAAACACTATTATCAATTACCATTTGGTTTGGAGCAGTTCAGCATTTAGAATGTGGCTATGGAAATACAAGATCTGCCTAATTTGTTTTGTATCGAAGTCAATAAATTACCCAAGTAGTAATTCACAACTTTAAAAGCAGGCTAGTTCCAAGCAAATATAATTTGTTAAGTTATTGCAAACTCTAGGACCAATCGTGCACCTTCCCCCCGAGCGCTCCCCATGAGAGACTCGGGGGCGACCGCGCCGCCCCGCCCGCCACCCCCGCGACCGCGCCTCCCTCGGCAGTCGACACCGTTCCGACGTGCGGCGGTGGCAGCCGGCGACAGGCTTGCACAACCAAAACGGTCGCGGCCTCCCCTCCTCTCTTGCCACTCCTCCCCCTCCACTTCCTTCTCCCACCTTCCTCCATCCCCACCAAGCCGATCTGGCGGTTTGACGGCTGGCGGGGCAGATCCTGGCCATCCTTGGCCGGATCCGCCCTCCCCTCCCCTAGATCTGGAGTTGCAGTGGTGGCAGCAACACGAGGGCGGCGGCGCTCGTCCTCGGCGGCGGCGGCGACACGAGGGCGGTGGCACTCGTCCTCCTCACCGGCGACCGGTGAGTTGATGGACAGCGGCGCTTGTCCTCCTCACCGGGAACTATGAGTTGTTGATGGATGGCGGCGCTCGTCCTCCTCACCGGCGGCTGGTGAGTTGATGGACTACGGCACTTGTCCTCCAGATCCGGCGCACGCCACCCTGCCGATGATGTTCCAGCGAGTGGCGGCAGTCTCCCACATGTGGTCTCCTCCGGCGGGCTCCTCCCCACCCTCGGTGTCCATGGGGCCCTGCCCAGACTTGTTGGTGGCAGCTGCGGGCGACGACATTTTGGATGAAACCCCCCACTCCCAAGCCTTGCGCTTTGATCGACGATGGTGGTACCCAACGTCATTACCTTCTTAAAGGCGTCGTCTTTTTCAGTCTGTCGACGGTGGCTGCGGGGGCTTCGGGAATGAAAGTTCCAGTGGATGACATCTCAACACAATTGGCGTCCGCGGTCGTCATCCCCTTCTTGAAGGCTGCGTTGAAGAAGCCTCCGAGCTCCTGTGTTGCCATCTACAGTTCCGCCCTAGATCTTCCATGTCGCCATCGGCGTTCCCGCCCTGCACTTAGAACTGGAGTTGTGCCTTCCTTTGCGTGAGCTTTCGCTCCGCCGTCACTCTAGCCCTTCATGCTCAAAAGTTGATGCTACCATTATTACGCCATCGTCGTTGTCTGGCCATCACCGGCCACCGATGTCGCGCTTGGCTCCACCTCGGGCAGTCGCTGCCGGGTGTGTGATTCCCCCTCGTGGACTCTCTGCTGCATGGGTTTCCTCCTTCGGTAGATTTCCATTCCACTAGCGTGGTTACGTCTCATGAGTTTCGGCCTTTGTGACGTTGCAACTCGCCTTGCGAGTTTGTGTTGTGTGGCTTGGTGGAGAGCTCCTCTCTTTTCTTGTTGTTCTGTAGTAGTAACTGTCATTGTTTGTGTTTGTGGCCACTCTCTCTATGGTTGTGTCGTGTTGTATTCGCCAGTCTCGGCTTTTTTCTTCTTAATGAAAAGACACGTGAAGTCGTGTTTGAGAGAAAAAGTGTGTCCCCTTGGTTTCTAGGCTGATTCTTATTTTCTCACTATGTTTTCTTGCTTTCAAGTGGTTCAACTAGCTAAATCTACTCTTTCCTCTAGAGATGCTTGAATAATACAATAGCTAAAGTTACCCATATGGCTATATGGGCCATCTATAGGAATAAAGTAATACTTCTCTCTCTCCTCCCCTTTCCTTTTTCCTAAGGCATTGCACCTGAGCCTCCCTATGCTTCTATATCGACATGCCCCCCGATGGAGCACCACCACCAACACCAATGGTGAGTCATGGAGGATGCTATCATCACCACCGGAATGGAGGACCGCCAATGTACCGTATTATTAGTGCCGGAGTGAGCAAGCCTTGTGGACGCTAGCGAAGAACGGCAGTGATAGATGCCATGAATGCCGTACTGCATGGTCCTTTCTGACCGGGGTAAAAGAAGACAGATTCAAGGAGGCGACAAGGCAATCTAGGGCGGAAAAGTCCAATTCATGGCAGAGGCAAGTGGATCTAGGGTAGGGAAGACTAATTCTGTGTGGAGGCAAGCCCAATATAGTCGGACAAGGGACAGGCAAAGTGGCTCATGGAAGATAGTTAAAGCAAACCACACAACGGTAGGAGTTGGGATGGTTTACTAATGTATGAGTTTATTAATAAGGTGGGCTCATGTTTATGCCTAACATTGTGAACCTAGTAAAACAATTATGGACCACCAAAAAAGGATCCACCTATAGATACCACTTCATACAAATACATTGCTCATCCCGTAAGAACTCAATAGCATGATCCCATTATTCTCGTTATTTGTTCCATACAGGTTTGGTAGCTGTTTCTTCCGTTTATTGGTGAAACTGGAGGATGGAAACCCTACTGATCTGTTTTTTTATACAAAAGCTTAAGATATATACAAAGATAATTAAAGGGGCTATATAAAACGAAGTTACAAGGGATAGGTCCCAAAACTATAAAAACAAAGGGAACTTTTACTAGCATCTTTGTCCTTAATTAAAAATTGTCTGTTCATCTAGCAAGTAGCCTTTCCAATTTATAAAACTAGAACATACCGAGGCATTGCTACATAAATTTTGTGGATAATTTAGAATGAAATTATTAGACTACATGAAGTTGTATATACGAAGGGATGAACTATTATAAATTAATGTTAGTGGATGGTATGGCATACTTATATGAACAACTAAATGCATGTTAGTAGATGATATGTCTCACTGACATACATAGTATATATCATAATTGAATATGCTAGTGGATTGTATTTACATCTAATAGCAGACGGATGAGGTAGACAAGATGCATGTCAAGATAGTACTCTAATGGGGTTTAGCATCATAAGATACTCGAAGCATACCCCGCGCGTTGCTGCAGAATTTTCTTAAAAATAAAAATTATTGCATGTGCGAGATAGACCTACATGTTCTTGCATCAGTTCTTATCAAAATTGTCGATGGAAATGAAAAATTCAATAATAACTAAAGGAATTAGATTGAATCATAAGACGATGTTGCAACAAAACATCTAACAAAATATGCATGCCTTGTATATTTCTTATATATTCAATATAGTAACTGAACTTAGTGGAGATGATGTGGACTGCTTGAACATTGATATAGAACTTGTAGTGGGATTTGAAAATATAAGATACTAGAAAATACCCTACGTGTTGCTGTGGGAATCAAAGTGTAGCGCGCTGACATAGAGAACTAAATGTATGTTAGTAGATGACATAGTATGCTGACATGGATGGCTTGAATGAAGACATGATTGCATGTGCCAGTGAGCAGTCATGATCATGTGCTAGAGCATGCTGATATGGACAACTTATATGGCGAGATAGAATACAGGATTGATAATATAGATATAGATATAGGTATAGATATAGATACAGGTATCAATATAGATATAGATATAGATATATATAGATACAGATAGTACAGTTCATTATGGATAAGCTACTAATTAAAAATTAGTGCAAAAGATCTTTACAACTTTAATAGATTCATATTCCCACTTTTCAGAAGCTTAGTGCAAAATGTTTAGTGTTACAATATAGAAACGGCCTTGTTGTGAAACTTATATAGTTTTGCATGCACATGCTTTTAGTTTCTCTATTTTTTTCTTGTAAATAGACAATTTCATAATGTTCGATTAGTTTATCGAGAATGTAATCCGTTAAAAATGTTTGTCAAGTTAAATTCTATAATGAGTTTAGGAAAGATGTGATCAACTTTGACAAATTAATTAGCTTTAACATATTTCAACATTGAGAACTTAACCAGCTGAGGTAAGATTGTTTAACAACTGGACTATATTCATATTAGTTTGAACAAATACTATGTATCAATGAAAAGTGTAGTATAAGTGTACATAAGGACGGATCTAGGACCTGGATTGGAACTGTAGCTCGGTCCTGACCACATAGTGCCTTATATATCTATGTGTTGAGTTGATTATTAGTAGGTAAAGAGAGAAGAAAAGGCCTATGAGGCAGAATCAACCCAGCTTAGGTGGAAACTTCTAGAAAGTTCTATGTCAAAATATTGAATATCTAGTTGACTTTTCGTGGACGATGTGACATGATAAACCAATCCAAGATCCGCCACTGAGTGTATATAGAGCTTAAATTTACTCTTTCAACATTTTTCTCTTATATTTTTTTTAGAAAGGACCGTAAAAGTTTTGCTGTGATTTCTATTAGACAAAAAAAGAGATGTAAGTGCCTGCCCAGTTTATTAAATGGAAACTAGGCCCAAAAATATACAACTGAGGAAAGTGCCCCACTCATTCTAACAACTTTGTTACAACTACCGAATGACTTTCAAGACTCACACCACTACTAGATCCAACTTGGTCGAATCAACCCAACTAACTACTCTACTAACAACTAAGAAGGACTGAACATAAAAAATGATGACCAGCTGGGCAAAACCAAACAACACAGCTTGGAGCACCGCCATGGCCAGATGGCAAGGAATAAACGTGAAACTGGAAAGCCTAGCAATGCCTCCAACGAGGAAACGACATTAAAAGTGCCGACAATGTAGCCCATCAATGCAAGGTTTTCACATGCAACATCCAGCACGGTAGGGGGAGAGGTAGGGAAGGACACCTCCAAGGAGGGATTGACGTCTAGAGACATCATTGTCTCGGCATTTGCCCTACCTCAAGCAACCTCCACACCGTCGCCACCGGAGACCCCAACTCTACTAGGGAGGTAGAGTGCGGTGATGGTTCAGTAGCGCCCCGCTCGGCTGCAGCTCCGAGGGACGCCGAATAGGAGAAGTGCTAGGAGAAACCCATCAGAGAGTCCACCCCCACTAGAACCGACAAAACTATCTAGCAGCAAGCAGATCCAGCCAGCTCCACCACGGCAGCCGAGGAATATTGAAATCGAGCATTGCTGTGGGCCTGGAACATGACGCCAGTAGCGGCACGGTGACCGCGGCGAGAGCATGAGTAGATGAAAATGCACACAGAAAACTCACGCAAGAAAGATGGATATTTCAGGGCTGCCAACATCGCTAACCCTTCGGTCCTTTATTCATGCTTTTATACACAAATGAATGCTACAAACTCGGGCATGGGGAAAATGGAAGAGTGAGTCCGTGTCGAACTCAGCAAATATAACATGGGATTCATGAGGCTCAAAAGGTTGACATTACTTTAACTGAATTAGCTTTTAGTAGATCATAATTTTAAGCAATTGAGTTGCAACAAGTATAAGCCCATAACACACATGATCAGGTAAACATGAATAATATATAGCAAAAACAATAATCATAATTGAGCATCCTTATCATCCGTTCCATCATTATTCATTGTTCATGCCATTTCCATAATCCATTCCATAATGAGTCCATCTTTTCTATAAGAGTTCCAAGGCTACTCGTGTCCCTGAGCACAGCTAGTATACTAGTTTATTAAACTCTCCACAGAGGTGTACACTTTCATTATGAGTCATGATTTACCCTTTTGACCAAGGCGGCCAACCTCTTAGCCCGCTAACAAGAAAGGTCGGCAGGGTTTACTATGAAGCCTTTCAAAGGTTCATCTAACAAGTTAGGAACGCAGGGTCATCGGATGTAGGAAATCCCCCTTCTAATATGGCATAATTCCCTCATGGCTATACACATAAGGATAGAGGTTGTCCTATACCCAACTTACTAAACTCTAACAAGCTTGAAAAGGGCCTCATACTGAGCTAAAGCCAGAGCCATATATCACTCACAGTTGTACTGTAAGTCCTGGTGACCACTTATAGATGAGTTCTTAAGGTGAGGAATCAAGAGCGTCACAAAAACTATGCTCCAGGCCCCTTATTAGTTCCATGCTGCTAAAAAGCATCTTTCAGTGTTTATTGCTTATACTATTATTCAAGTTACAAGATGATGTCCTTAATTGAGTGCTAGCATCATACTACCCAATGCACAAACCCATAGGTAACATGGTATACGCTATCAATATCTAGGAAATCCTCAAAGCAGTCAAGGTAGATACATGCATATGATTTTAAGTGATTAAAGGTGAATAGGTAACAAGGATGGTCCATGCTATTCTTGCCTCAAACTTGCTTTACACCCAAAGAAAATTGCTTAGAGAAGCGTCAACTTTGTCTTCCATTCTGCAGCTTTAAGCACTTAGCTTCTGATCTCCAACGCTCACAAATGATTCTTGATCTACTTGTAGCAAGCACCACGCATAAATAAACTACAAGCAAATATTACATCAAGCAATAGCCTATCAAGTTAATTTAGAAAAGTTTGAAAATCCACATGTTTCCTATAACTAAATTTGAGCTAGCTCAAACTAACTTGGTAAATTTTATCCAAATATCAAAACATTCATTTTAGTCAGTGATTTCTATGCACAACCCAAAATCAGAAAATTTTGGTGTGTGACATTCTGCTTCTGTGATGCCCATGTTACCAGGCTATTGCCAAGAAAATACATGCCACCCACAGTGATTTTCTTATCCTCAACATTGCCTACAAAATCACCATCACTGTACCAGAGCAATATGGGTTTCAGTTTAGTGCCCTTCTCATATTTGCAGCCATACCCCAAACTATTCCCTTAAGATATTTTAGGATATGTTTAACAGCAGCCCAATGTTCCTTTCCTAGTGCCTCCATGTACCTGCTTAGCACACCCATGGCATAAGCAAGATCAGGTCTGGTATTCACAATATATCTAAGGCTACAAATTATGCTTCTGTATGTTGTTGGATCCACAACTTCTGCCCCCTTCTTGCTAGGCTTGAGCCTACACTCCATAGGAGTATCACAAGAGTTGCAACTTTTCATGCCTATTGTTGGTTCATAGCAATACAGTTGTCACCGCTAGACCCAAAGGAACGCTATGGTCAATGTGGTACAAACATACAAGGTGGTTAGGACAAACAAGCGAACAAAAGAGGTAGACCCCTGATGGTCATGGCAAGGCAACTCACAGCCATAAGCTTTACCTAAATGAGTTGGATTTCATCGGTCCATGAGGGTTGTCCCCAAATCATATCCCACTAGACTAGGTCATGGAGGGTTCAAAATGTGCAGGTAAGAACTGTGTCAATATCGATATTGATATCAAGTCCACAATGGGCATGTCCTACAGATAAGGATATGGGCCAATGATTGTAGCACTACAGAAACAACTAAAACATGAGGGAATGAGGTATGCTTGGCATCACGGCCACAGAGGGATGAACCCATGACCAAAACATTCTAACGAATTACAGTTCCTGCAACTGGCTCAAAGGCACGGTTCATAGACAACGACCAACACAAGCACAATGAACCAACAACACAACACAAGAACCAAGAAACAACCATAACAGACAAGTAGCACATTTCCATAGTGATAGGGGAGATGGATAGACTGGCATGAAGGCATGGCACAAGCATATATAGATAGATAATGTAGGATAAGTGTAGGAGTGGCGGCGGCGAAGGGGAGTGGAGTAGTAAAGAGTGGTGGTGGCTCTATTTATAGGAGGTAGCTAGCAGGGGCGGAGTCATGAGGGGGGCTGGTGGGGCTACAGCCCCCCTCATGGGCCAAAAATAGCAGGAGCAGGTCTTTTGGCCCAGTAGCCCCAGTCCATTCTCAAAGCCTGCTCGATGGCCACTCCCAACACTAGCCGATGCTCGCTCACAGTCGCTGCCACTTGGCACCCACCTTCTGCCCCTCTCGGCCCAAGTCTGTAGCCTGCTTTGCCTCCAGTGACAGCGTGGGCGCATGGCTAGCCTGCCAGGTCTCCAGCGATGGCGCAACAAGCCGGCAGGGTGGCAGTTAGCACAGTAGTTCGCAGTAGTTAGCCCCCTCACCATCCGTTCTTGGATCCGCCACTGGTAGCTAGGGTTCCCAAGGGTGTTGTTCACTATGGACAGCGATAATCTCCAGCTTCCATGCCCTGAGACACGAGGCGGCCATCGCGGTGCTCATGGTGCGGGCGCCGAGGCGGGGGCACAGGCGCGAGGTTTAGGGTGCGGCAACAGCGGCTGGGAGCGTTCCTTGCTGCCCTAGGGTTTGGGTGAAGGGCATGGTGCTAGGCCGAGCTGGGAAGCGGGCCAGGCGGAGGTGGGGCGCTGTGGGCCACTAGAGAGGAGGAGAGCTGGGCTTTAAGGGTGCGAGTGGGCCATTTGGGGGACAAGGCCGACTGGGCCTGTTGGCTGGTTGGGTTGCAGGTCAAAGGATTGACATGGCCGGTTGGGTTGCGGGATGAGAAGAAAAAGGACGAAATGGGTGGGCTGGATGGAAGGGAAAAGAAAAGGCTTTTTTCCTTGATTTTACGAGGTTGGATCAGAGGATTGAGAAAGATGTTAAGGGGAATGATGGGAAATTCAAAGAGATTTGAGAAATACTCGAGTGGAATTGAGATGGATCCAAAATGGGTCGAGAGGAATTTGAAAGAGATTTGAAGGGAATTCAAATAGAGAAAATTGAGAGGGAGAATTCGGATCAAAGGACATGAGAATGATGTAGACGGAATTTCTGATTTTTGCCAAAATGATTTGAACAGGATTTGAAAAGGAACTGAGAGGAAAATTACAAAGAGGATTGAGACAAAAATAAAAGGAAAGGTTTTTCCTTTTATAACACAATGAATTTTGGGAGGTATTCAAAAGAGATGAGAGATTCCACAAAGGATTGCGAGAAAGTTGCTATGGATTTGTGCACTCTAATACAAAACCATAAACCAACTAAACAACTTTGACAAACTCCTACAAACAATTCTATATGAATGCAACAATTTATTTATAAATTGTTCTTAGTTTGACCTAGGTTTGATTTTGCAACTACATGCTTCACACACTGCATGAAAATTTTTAAAAAGTTCGCATTTTTTGGCTTCTCCAAAAACTCAGTTTATTACACTGCCCAGACATCGGCCATCACGGTCGCTGCCAGATCAAGCCCTTCACTGCCGGATCCGGCGAAGGAGCAACAGAACCGCCCTGATGGCCGCCGGGCCTGAAGCCACCACCACCGTCGCCATGTTCAATGCCTAGCGCCTACCCAGGCACACCCAGCCCTCCCCCCTGCGTATCTTGCCCTGGGCTGCCGGATCCGGGTGAGGGAACCGCCTCGGGCCGCCGCAACCACCACTAGTGACCCCATCACGCTCTATGCGGCTGCCTGCAAGCACGGCACCACCTTGCACAGCCACCACCACGAAAGAGCGCCCCACCACCGCCTTCCCAGCAACCCGCACGACCATGTAGCAGCATTCTCTGGTGGTGGCACGACTAGGGATGGGGAGAGAGGGTAGGGCGTGGCTAGGTTTCGGCCGCCGCCTATGTCACTCACCTCGGAGTGACACGGGGGGTGACAATCTTCTTCGTCGTTGTTCTCATGAGCGGCGAGCAGAATATCACTAATATTAATATGTAGCTTGTACTAATGGGGTTTATTTTTCAAATTTGTTTGGTCAATAGGTGCTTGATGAGAGTGGATCCTATCGGGTAAAATGGATGGAAGATGGAAAAGAAACATTAGCAGCAGACCTTATTTTGTCCAAGTGCGGCGGGCTTCCGAGAGTGATACTTACTGTTGCAAGATACTTGGCCACCAAACCAAGAGACGTACTCGTACAGGAAATGAGGCGTCTGAGTTACAACTTTATGCACGAGCTCACGACAAACCCGGAGTTCTATTCCTTGCGAGGCCTACTTGACTGGATGCATTCCTACTTGGATTCTTGCCCTCGGCATCTGAAGAAATGCATGCTGTATTTATCAATCTTTCCTCCAGAGACCATAATTCGGCGGAGGCGTTTGATCAGGCGATTGATCGCCGAGGGTTATTCCAAGGGCAATGATAGAGATACCATGGAGATGTATGCAGAGAACATTTTCGGTGAGGTTGTGGCACTGATCATCATACAGCCAGTGCTGGAGGTAAGAAAAGTGATTGGGTGCCGAGTCAATGGTTTCTTCCGCGAGTACGTCATCTCACGGCCAGCGGAAGAGACAATTTTCTTTCCGGTGGAAGTCTCTGCATTGGGGGAGGGGCATGGACGCCCCACCACGGAAGACATAGGACAACACTTAGCCATCGAGATCTGGACAGATCCGGTGTTTTCCTGGAGTTTGGATGTGTCACGACTACGATCTTTGACAGTGTTTGGAGAGTGTTGGGGATTGTTCATCTCGGACCAGATGAGGGCGCTTCGGGTGCTTGATCTAGAAGATGCTGGCTCTGTGTTCAGGGGCAGCAGTCCATTTAAGTTTGAGGACATTGGTAAGCTGTCATCTGGTCTCAAGTTCCTATCGCTAAGAGGTCAGAGAGAAATCTATCGTCTGCCAGGCTTTCTGCTGGGTGACCCGTTGCAGCTGCAAACTCTGGATATCAGAGACACATCCATTGTCTCGCTGCCACCATTCATCACCAAGCTAAGGAAGCTACAGCACATTCGTGCAGGTTATACCATATCATGGGCGGATGATACTGCTGACACCACAGCATCTTCAGAGGCGGAGCAACTGATGCCATCATCAATAAGTAGCAAGCCACGCACTCTGCTGGCGTCCTGCTTGCCCAAGTTTCGCACCCGCCGTGCACCTCTTGGCTCGCGCAGTGGTCCTGCTGGTATTGTGGTACCAACAGGGATTGGGGGACTTAGAGCCTTGCAAACGCTGGGTGCTATCGACATAAATACTGCAGATGTGGAGGTTCTGAAAGAGATGTTCAAGTTCCTTTATAGGTTGAAGAGACTCCAAGTCTCTGGCATCAGCTCCACCAGGAGGTGCCGATATTTTCTTTCTAACTTGCATGATTTGTTTGATTTGGAATCCATGTCAATGGAGTTCGAGAAGAACAACCATTTTGTTCATTGGGATGTCAATGACATCCGCCTTCCCAAATTCCTGAGGAGCCTAAAGATGTACGGCCATATAGAGCAGCTGCCAGTGGCAATAAAGGATCACAGTTATCTCGTGAAGCTGACTTTAGAGATGACTACACTATTCAGAACAGAGGTCATAGATGTGCTCGGGCGCTTACCAAGTCTGCGTACTCTACGCCTTCGCATCAGCAAGGATCAAGATGGTGAGCTCAAATTTCTTAATAACCTTTTCAAGAAACTCCAGGTCCTTGAGATTGCCTGCAAGTCCAAGTTACATGTAAGGTTTGGCAAGGGAGCGATGGAAAAGCTTGAGCTGCTGAATCTCCACTGCCTTCAAGGGTCCGTGATGCAGGTTTCTGGGCTAGAGCGCCCGGTTTCCCTCGAAAAAATATGTCTTCGGCGTTTCTTTGACAACGCACTCAAGGAAGCAGTCCAGCAGCAGCTTGTGAAGCATCCCAAGAATCCTGCTCCCAAGCTGGAGGTTTAGCCACGTTCATCCCAGGTGTAGAGATCGTGATTACGCTTGCCGACGTCTATCTCAGGCATGACTTCCTGTTCCTGCACCGCACGTACTGCTGGTGCATGACAATCATTCGTTCCCCTTAATTATTCTTTTTTCTTAAGCTTCTTCTTCTCTCTCTTCTGCTGTCAATTAAGTCTCTGAAAGTGAGCACCGGTTGTTGTGTATATATTCCTATATATATAATAAAGGCTCCTGTGTTGAATGTGCACATGAATCAATTGGGATTGTATATATAGTTTGTTCTCTTATCAAATTACTAGCTAGGTGTGCATTACTGTCTTTTTTTGAAGGGAAACAATAGGGGGTGCTCCCCCTACTTTGCTTTATTTAATATTAAATAAAAGAATTCGTACAATTAAAATCAAGAGACAAAGAAGGAAACAAGCAATGCATTGTGAACCAATATATGTACCATCTGCTAATACATGACTAATTAGTGTTTGGACAAAAAGTTTTTTTATTATCCCATTTTGAGGACTCATAGAAATACCTTGGATAGTACCACAATCTCTTCTACGCATAATAATATGTTAGGAGGCCTGCGCAACAGGCCCACTACAAAAAAATCTATGTTTGTATGACAAACTGAAAGTGTCATGAAAAACATAGAGTTTGTCACAAAATGAATGGTATGACGAAAAACCACCATCATGAAGGTCATCATATATCGACCGTCACTAAATGTACCTTGTGACGATAATATGGAAAACCGTCACAAATTGTGATGACCTTTTGTGACGGTTCTTTTATGTCGTCATATATTATTGTCATTTAATGACGACTACAACTGTCACATATTGGTTGGTCAACTCATCAGCAAATACTTCAATCGACATAATTTGTATCCTGGGAACCTGATTAAACAACTTATTGTGATGACAACATTACGTCATATGTAGTTATCCAGATTTTGTGACACTTTAATTGTGTCTTGCTAGATAATACAGTTATAGACATCTTGAGATGACTCTAGGTCATCATACATTTTCCTTTCATTCAATGACAAACGTGGCTCAAATATATGTATCAATTCAATGACCAATGTCACACATATCTTTTCTAGCACTCATCATAGCTCATAAAGCATATAAATTTTAGGCAAGCCATCATCCACATACACTCGAGAGTATAAGACACAGTGGTTGCAAGTTCAAACACAACACACTAGTTCTAGGTTCCATCACATAGGTTCAAATCCAGCATACAGGTTCAAACTTACAAACAGATACAAATAAGTTCTACCTTGGTTCAGACAGCACAGTGCACAAAGTTCCAATAACAGAGATAGTTTGGTGTTCTGACAAGGTAGCATTCAGACCTACCTCAATCTTTCTAAAGTTTCAGCATAGCTCGAAGCAGTGCATTGGTCTATTCAAACTTGGTATGCATCCCTTTCTTGTCCTCTTGGCTCTGGCGCAGCAAATTTTGGTTTTCTTCAAGAGCTGCTTGGTTGGCTTCAAGTGAGGCCTGCTGAGCTTGAAGCTGTGCTCGCAACTCTTCCTACTTCCTAGCAGCTTCCACTCATTTTGCTTGTAGTGTTGCCTCAAACTGAGCTTAGAGGCGAGCTTCTATGGCTGTGGATGTGGATCGGTCAGTCTTCGATGCTTGGTGACACAGATGTTTGGAAGAAAGGTGGATGAACAGCTGATCTGGCTGAGACTATCAGCAACAATCATGGAGACTTTTGTGCTTCTCCTTCTTCTAGTTCTCTTTCCTTCTTTGCAACCATATGTTCCTACATAGAATGAATCCACTTAATAACAAAGCCATACATCATTGTTCAATCAGGCATTTCAATGAGTACAGTACATGTATCTAATCATTATGTAACTTATATATATCTCATTTGCAAGAAGAGTATCACCATTTTGTGGACTATTCATACACTCACCAAAGAAATCAACGGATCTAGATCCATGTTGTTATACTTAGGCCTCTATAGCATGCAAAAAAAACTTAGATTACAATGGTATATGTGAAGGTAAACAGAGGGCTGGACAAATATGGGATATAAGATGAGCCTTAAATTATTTTTTTCATGTCAATAGCAAGATGCCAAAAAATGTATGCACTACAGAACATACAATTATTTGCTTCTAGATATTTTATGCAACAACAACTGCAATCACTATCATAGTCAACTAATTACTACTATGCTTTGCCAATCAATATTCACATGTATTTGATTCCCAGCTGGCCATTGACATAGAAAAAATTGTAAATCAAGGCAAAAAGGACATTGATCAAGAAAAACAACACAAATATAATGCATCAATGAAACCTGGACATCAGGCAATCTGGTTTATCTCCATAACATTTCACATTTCAGTGGCACACAGTTCCTTATAATTGGAATACACGGAAAGCTAGTATTTGTAATAGGCTGTATCGTTGGGCAATATAGGACCTAGAACTAGTCCTTTGGAGAAGATGTACTTGGCCTCGGTTTACTTCATTCTTAGCAAATTTCTCCTGCACCACAAATGCAATACAAAGATTTCATTTACATGCACAATTTGCATTGCATATTAACAAAAGAAGATAGTGTAGGCATGGACCTGATTATTTGGGTCACACCAGTACTCAACCAAGTGGATCTAATCCCCTTTCTTCATTTTAGGTGTAGGTTCTTTGGCAAACAGATGTTCTCTTGTCAGTGAGTCATCGAAGTACTTCTTTTTAAGGAGATACCTCTGCTGCCTTAGTCTCTTCTTAATGATATCAGTTCATGCAGCTTTGCTTGGTCTCTCATTCTTAACATCCACATCCAACCTCGACTAAAGCCACACAAATGAAATATTAGACACAATTTGCACTTGGGAGTATTGTAATGCATGAAAAATCATATCGATCGACATGGTGGTTCTAATATTGTTCACAAATCTTATATAGCTCTCTTGTAAATCCAAAAACTACAAGAGTGATATGTACAATTTATGAACAAATTTACTTTCACTTTATCGTATGAAGAAATGATCAAAACAAAAATTAACAAGTTATACAAATTTTATGTTTATGATTTTATCAGCCAAAATCGTTTGATGTTTCAAAATATAGTTCAAAGTTGTCATTTTTTAAAATTTAAATTATGAAAAGTAGACAAGAAAAGGTGACCAAAAGAATAGCAGTAAGAATACAATATCTTGATAGAGCATGATTTTAGTAATCTTTAGAAAAAAATCATCACATTTGGAGTTAGTATGGAGGAGAAAGACTAGTTACAAGTTTTAGCCACAGATTAAAAAAATAAATAAGTGTTCTTCAATATTTTGAAATTAAATTTAAAACAAAAATTTGAACCCACAAATGAGTTCAAATAGAAAAGTGGCTGACAACAAAGATTCATAACTCTTCAAGATCGACAAATTATATTTTGATCATTTCTTTATCTGAGATCTTTCGAAAAATTTAAATTTTAGTATCATATTTTGGATATCGGCGTTCATTTATAGGGGTGCCTTGGTACAGAGCCGCTCTTATAAGAAAAAGGATGGCGTACCTACAAATCGTTTTAACTTGTTGAAAATCCCTTCTCATGACAAAAGTTCTACATCGCAAGACATGATCACTTGATTTTTTTTACTTGATCACTTCATCTCTTCGTGTCATTGGTTTGCATATGGAATGCCGACACACTCATGTCAACTCCAAAAACTCGGCAGCTCTGATTGATTATACGAGTTAAGTGAAAATATGTTTCGAAACTGTCATTTACAATATTTTCTTCTCATTATTTGAAGTTGTAAAATGGCTATATTTTGGTCACCTTCCTAATAACTTCTTTTTGGCACTAAATTAAAAACGCGGGAAGTTTTGGCGCTAAAAAAAATGCCGCATACATATTTTGGCGCAAACCTCATTTTTCTAGGTAAATAAATGGAAATTCCTGTATCTATCCACGGGGTTGACTCTTTCCACTGCTCCACTCTCCAGGTCTTTGCGATCCGCATGGGCGGTTCCTAAAGCTGTGCAGATCCCAGAGCTCTGGGATCCTAGAGCCGCTGTCCCTATCCGCCCCTCCATCCGTGCGTCTCCTACTACAGCCATCCCGGTACCTCTTCCCCTGCTTCTCCTATCGCCGCTCGTCGCTATTCATCGGCGGCAGTCACCAGGGCAGAGGGGCCCTTGGCTAATCCTACTGCCGTGGCTGCCCCATCGTCGTTCGCCAGTATCTCATGGCTGTGGGTTAGTTAACTTCGATTCCCATCTCTCTAATTATATTTCTCTGCATTGATATGATACAAATCCTACATTTTAGGATCTGATGCCCCTTCGTTCAACTGCAATTAGCTGTACCGATCTGATATTGGGTAAAACAACTGAATGTCTGGCATTGTACATACAAATTATTTGATAATTCTGTAGTGTTGATGGTAGATATCTCTGCTGTAGTATGTTGATAACCATCTTGTAGTGGAGATAAAAAATACACATTTTGGTTGACCTCTTCTTTTAATCTGAAGTTGTGTGGGGAAGCGTGTTATGAACATTTGCATCCTTTGTTCCTAAAAGAATTATATATTATGTTTTGTCGCCAAATTCATTGTTGTGAACAGTGCATCCTCTGCATTTCACTAATCAAGGCTACACTTAATTGAATCAAGTATCAAATGTTGCCATGGTTCTTTGTTTTTTCTGTAGTTGAGAAGGCTGTAGGATGTTCTCGAAGATAGTGCATCCTCTTCTAATCCTAAAGAAAGCAGTATGTATTTTGTCTTTATTATCAAAACCTCTTTACTGTGAAAATTTGAAATAAAGTGGAATCTGAATCTGCAGCCAGGTGGCTGATTTCCATTCACTCAGACCGGTAGATACCTCTGTTTTGACTCCCTATTTATTCTCACAGGTAGTTTCATAGTCAATCATATATATTCTATATGGCACCAAGTAAAGCATGGATGGACCTAGTTGATGATCGTATAAGTGATGAATGTTTAGAGGG
>CM041641.1:40566852-40662367 GCA_023333625.1 Bothriochloa decipiens | reverse complement strand
TGGATGGACCTAGTTGATGATCGTATAAGTGATGAATGTTTAGAGGGCAACACATCAAAAAAAGATATTTATTTGGCTGGGGTTAAAAAGTTCCTGGACTATGCCTTCAGTAGGAATGGTGGGGATGTTGAAATTAAATGTCCATGTGTCAGATGCTGCAATACATACTCTAGGTCTCATGAAGTAGTGTATTCTCATCTTAAAATCTTTGGAATCGTAGGAAACTATATATTTTGGTATCATCATGGAGAAGTTTCGGGTGAGGCTGAGATAGATTCAGATGTTGAAGAGCATCTTAATTCCCATGGAGCAGCTGAAGAAGGTTATAATGGAATGGACGAGCTGCTAATGGATTTGTTTCCCCATCAAATTAACCAGCCCATTAATGAAGGTACATCACATACATCTCCAAACCAAGCATTTGAAGAACAGCCAAATGATGAAGCGTGAAAGTTCTACAAACTCCTTGATGACTTGAACCAGCCTCTTCATGAAGGATCTCGTATTTCCAAACTATCTGGCATAGTTAAGTTGCTTAACACAAAGAATTTGGGGAAGTGGAGTAACATGTCCTATACCATGTTAGTGGAATTACTCTATAAGGACTTCCTACCAGAAAACTCTACTTTGCCAAATTCTTATTATAAAGCAAAAAAAAATCATGAAGGACCTAGGACTAAGTTACTAGAAAATCGATGCTTGCAAAAATGATTGCATGCTGTACTGGGGAGACGATATAGATGATCTGTTCTGCAAAGTGTGTCAATGATCAAGATGGAAGAAAAGTAAACACTCTGGCGAAGATATACTGTCAACCAAAGGGAATAAGATTGCAGAAAAGACTATGCGATATTTTCCTCTTGCGCCAAGACTTCAGTGACTATACCTGTGTAGGAAAATTGCATTTTTTTTGTAGATGGCATGCAGAGGGCAGGGTAGATGATGGTGTGATGCGTCACCCTGCTGATTCTAAAGCATGGAAACATTTTGATGAGACTCATCCTAATTTTAAATATGAACCTCGCAATTTAAGGCTATGCCTTGCTGGTGATGGTTTCCAACCATTTTCTACCACTAAAATCTCATATAGCATTTGGCCTATATTCCTGGTTCCTCTCAATTTGCCACCTTGGTTGTGCACCAAGCAGCAAAATGTGTTGCTTTCTATGCTGATTTCTGGGCCCGATGGCCCTGGGGATACAATATTTACCTGCAACCATTGATTAAAGAACTGATTGCACTATGGGAAGACGGTGTTGACACCTATGATTCTTCTACAAGGAGTAATTTCAAGCTTCGAGCAGCCCTTTTATGGATGGTTCATGACTTCCCAGCATATGGAAATCTATCTGTACATAACACCAAGGGGCAGCTGGCTTGTCCTGTTTGTCAGGATAAAAATTGTTCATTGTGGTTATCAAATGGTAGCAAATTTTGCTACATGGCTTATCGACGTTTTCTTCCTAAAGATCATGAATGGAGAGAAGATACTGAATCTTTTGATGGAACCAAAGAGTCTCGTGACTCACCCGAGCGATTAACTGGAGATGAGGTGCTACAGCAAGTGAACAATCTTGAAGGGATAGTCTTATCAAGAGATCCTAGTAAGAAGACCAAGATATCACACACTGAAAGAGGATATAAATGGTTGAAGAAAAGCATATTTTTTCGTTTACCTTATTTCAAAACACTTTTGTTGCCTCATAATCTAGATGTGATGCATATAGAAAAGAATATTTGCGAGAGTATTCTTGGAACTCTTCTCAACATAAAGGAAAGACAAAAGATAATGCTAATAGTCGTCTTGATTTGCATCACATGAATCTAAAGCCACATCTGCATCCTATTGAAGGTGGTGGCAAGAATAATTTGCCGCCAGCACCTTATGTTTTTCCTCCCCAAAAGAAGGCAGCACTATTACAGTTCTTGAAAGAATTGAAAGTTCTAGATAACTTTTCTTCTAATCTTAGTCAATGCATTAACCTGAAGGATCAAAAGGTTTCTGGATTGAAGAGCCATGATTGCCATGTCATCTTGAATCATATATTTCTGCTTGCATTACGAGGACTTTTACCAATAAGTATTTATGAACCTTTGGTAGAGCTTTCCTAATTCATCTGCACATTGAACTCCAAAGCATTATCAGTACAACAGTTGAAACAACTTGAGTCTCTAATAGCAAAAACATTATGTAAGCTAGAAATGGAGTTTCCTCCTTCTTTTTTCGATCCAATGGTGCATTTACCTGTCCATTTGGCTACTGAGGCTTTGATTGGTGGACCTACAGTATATCGTTGGATGTATCAATTTGAGAGACAAATAAAATTTCTAAAATCTCTAGTTTGCAACATGACTCACCCTGAGGGTTTGATAGCAGAGGGCTACATTGCATGTGAATTTATAAACCTGAGTTCGAGGTACTTGGATGATGTAGAGACAATGCACAATCGCAATAGAAGAATCAATGATACATCAGACCAAGAAAACTTCTATTTACAATATTCTCTTCTACTGGACGATCACTTGGTGCTCACAAAACACGGGATCTTGATATGCTTGAGTTACAGCAAGCTCATATTTATGTACTCAGGAATTGTGATGAGGTCCGACGATTTATAAGGTATTGTTTTTGCTATGTCATTCTTATTCTAACATACTCTTTTATCTTTTACCTGTTCTTATTATTATTATTATTTATATATCTTGAATTGTAGTGAATACAACAACAGTGAAGAGGGCTCTGCGTTGCAGCCATTTACACCTAGCTATAATCAAAATTTTATTATATGGTTTAAAGATAAGGTACATAACAGTTTTAAAATGAGGAGTTCTGTAAATTTATTTCATTAGCCTTATGTGATTTATTACCAATTTTCAGGTACATCAGTTACATGAAAATGATACAAGTCAGCAAATGGAAGACCTATTGTCACTGGCACGGGGCCCTTTGACAAAGATAACTTGTTTTTCTGGCTTCGACACGCGTGGATATAGATTTCGCATTGAAAATCTTGATAGAAATCGATGCACACAGAATAGAGAATAGTGGGGTGGCTGTTATTTTAGAAGAAAATACGGATGGGGACCATTTATACTACTATGGTGTCCTGACAGAGATACTGGAGCTTCAGCTTCTAGGTGGAAGGCGTGTGCCATTATTTCGCTGCAAGTGGGTTGACGTCTTCAATAAAACCCGAGGGATAAAGACAAATGTTTATGGGCTTGTTAGTGTAAACTTCAAATGTTTATTTCGAACAGATGAGCCATTTGTCTTAGCTAGCCAAGCCTCCCAAGTATTCTATGCCATGGACAATCTAATCAAAGGATGGCGCATGGTCTCCAAAATGCATCCACATGACACTTACGATGTACCCCCTGGAGATTCAGATGATGAAGGTGCTAAACCTGAGGATAATGATGGAGATGATGAAAAGGACATGCCTGAAGATGGCTCAGCCATATTGGGAAAGAGAAAACGATGAACCAATGTGTTACATTGCTAGACTAGACATATGAGCATTTGTCACATTTGCACTAGTTTTGGAACTTTTCTAGTCAAGTTAGACAACAACTATTATAATATTCAGTGATTTATTTTTTCCATAATCTTTGTGCAATTTTCAATGCAATTACAGAGTTCAGTGCTAACCACAGATGCTACTCTTGTACTATTGCACCATTTATAAATTAATTGATATTGCTGCTATTTGTGCTGGTCCTCACAATGCAACCGGGCAGGTATGGGAATCTCACAGCCGAAGCATTGAAGAGATCACAATTCATAAGTCCTGGATTGCTTCGTCAACAGCAAGTGAGGCGAACCTACCCGAACATTAGTAGTGACACATCAATCCACAACAGTATACATGAAGACACCAATAATGTCCATAAATCATCCAGGAAAAGACTACTCAATTACCAGAAGCAGGTTAAGGATGTTATATCTAAGTTGTCTCTGTTTAGCTGAAAGTTCATGACAATGTATGTCTAAGAAATTGTTTATATAACCTGTTTATTCACTTAACATTGTACTCCTGTAGATGACTCAGAATATGGTGGTGCATCAGACACTTTGTTTGATAAGACAGCAAAAGCAAAGAGATGCAAATATGCAAGTCAGCCATGGTCTCCAGATGCTAGTGAAAATTCAGATGATGAAGCAATAGATGAATTGCTTGAATGGAACAGGACATCAAAGAAGTTCAAACGTCAGCATCTATCATCTTAACTGAGTAGAACTATATTGAACTAATTTTTCATTATTTACATTTAGCACTCATGTATTGCAGCCACCTTCAGTAGAGATGACTGTAGGGCTGTTGATCAAGATAGGATGTTTGCTGCAAGGAGCAGAGATGATGACAGGCCTATTGAGCACTACAAGGCACATGCTGCAAGGAGAAGCAATGATCACAGGGCCATTCATCAAGAAAACACGCATGGCAAAAGGAGAGATTCCACAGAGTTCTACATATTCAATGCAGGATGGTATGAAAAAAATACTTATGTTACAATACTCATTTATTGACATTCAGACCATTTACTTTTAGATAAATTTTCGTTATCGGATTATGACAACCTGGAAACTGAGGAAGTACAAGAGCAGCAGCGACCTGCAGATACATCAAATGGTCTGTACACTAAACCAAGTAATAAAATACCTCTCTTTACTAAAATGAATTTGAGTCTTCTTCTCTATATGTTTTAGGTGGCAAAACAGTACAGAAACGGAACGACTGTGGAAGAAACAAATGTAAGAAGGTTGCAAAACTAAAGGCAGGCAAGAAAATTAAAGTAACGTTCTACAACAATCGGGCTATATCTAAAACATTCCCACGACAATTGGGCAAAATAGTCCGTGATTCTAATATTACTCCAATCAGAGTGAAGAAATGGACTGATATAAGTCCAGCAGCTCAAACACACATTTTTGATGCAATTCAAGTACATGCTCTCTTACATATATATGTTCAGCATACTCAGTTTTTTCCTTCAAGAATCTTGTACTCATATTGAAACATTGGTTTAATAACCCTACAGGACAAGTTTGAAAATGAAAATCCAGACATTGAAATTGATGTATACAAAGCTGAGATCATGGAGCACGCTAGAGATCTGTGGAATAATTGGCGTGGAGACTTGAATCAACATTTTATTAAGCCAGCAATGAATATGCAGCAAGCTATTAAGAATTGTCCTAAAGGGATTAAACAACCTGATTGGGAGTGGCTCGTCAAGGAACATTTCTACAACAAGGATTTCAAAACAAGTGTTAATCTTCTCACTTACATAGTAACAACTTGTGTGTTGCACATTTTATCTCCTGTGACCATGGTTAGTAAAATTATTTCATGTAACCATAGGATAAGAGCAGGAGAAACTCCAAGAACAGATCCAACTTGAAAATTCTTCATCACAGTGGTAGCAAACCATACAGACAGATCATTTGGGAGAATGTATGTATAGTAGTAAGCTCACTTTTTTCATTTATTAGCTCTCGTTACTTGTGTAGTGATGTTCTACATGTAATAGGGTGGCAAGGAAAATGATCCTCCAACTTTGGATAAATTATTTTCTCTCACTCACATGAAGGATGGTACCTTGTGGATTCTGAAACCTCTACCAAGCATGTAAGTCTATAGTTGCCTTTGTATTTATTTTGCTGGGCATAATTGTAGATTAGTTACAGATATATTTGGAGATCCTGTTACAAAAGAATATATATACGCACACATGTGTTGGTAGAAGGACCTAATTCTAATTACTTTGTTCACAGGCTGAGATTGAGGTGGAAAGGATACTGAACCCTTCACTTTCTAATGTGGAACTCATGGACAAGTGCTTTGAATTGAATAGGCGTGACCGTGTTGTTGGTTTTGGTGGTGGAATAAAAGCAAGAGACTTATGGAGTCCGATTGTTACCAAAGGTGAACTGATAGAAAAGCTTACACAGTCTGAACAGGAGAACAAAGATCTTCAAGAAGATAATCGAGGACTTCATGAGGAAAATCGGAGGATTAACAATCGTGTTAGCCAAATGAAAGAAGAATGGGCAGAATTAAAGCGTAATATGGTTGCTCATTTAGCTCATGAATAAAAAGTGACCATTTGTAAGGATCTACACCCACAAAGAATATTTCTACCCGACCTCTTTATTTGATTTTATTTGACTGTTCCTAATATATATACCTGATCTCTATATCCTATTTATTTGATTGTTGCTGATATGGAATTTACATACTGCAGGGAGCAAGATGAAGAACAACATTACCAGCATGACCTTCGAATTGTTCATGAGAAGGCATTTGATGGGTGGATCTCTTCAAGCATAGTTTATTGCTACTATTAGTTTCATTTGATGGGTTGATTCCAGCTAGGTGTAAATAGTTTACTGCTACCTTATTATTCACAGGATGACTCTTTAAGTTAGCCACTTTTAGTTTTATCTGTTCGGATTGTTTTCTCCTTGGTCACATGAACCATCCAGGACCATTGTGAAGATGGATGTGTGCAATATACAAATTAATTTCATTTATAAATGGTCTATTCTGTGAAAGCATGTTGTTGTGTATCTTGTATATTTGTTACTGATGCTATAGAAATGCCATTCCAATATGGTAGTTAAAGCTAGTACCTTGTAGGAACCATTAGCGACCACAAATGTGGTTGTTAATGCATTATGCTAGATGGCTCTATGATATTAACGACGACAAATGTGATCGTTGCTACTATAAATGTGGTCGTTATTGTGATTGTATCAACGACCAAATGTTTTTTCGTCGTTGAAAAGTTAACGACGGGAATTATTATGTGGTCGTTAATAGTATTAACGAAGGAGCTTTTAATGACCATGGACGATCACATTTTAGTGGTCGTTAATAACTTTTAACGACCACAAATCAACTTTTAGTGACCACATATCCCGTCGTTAATGCCACTTTTTCTTGTAGTGTCTAATGAGTGGGCGAGGCGACGTGACATGGCCGGGAAGACGATGGTTGGAGGAGGCGGTGGAATGGCTGGCTGCGGGCACCGGCAGAGGCGACGACGGTGGGATGGGCTGCTACGGGCACCAGCATAGTTGTGGCGGCAAGATGGGCGACTCTGGGCCCCAACAGAGCTGTGGCGGGATGGGCGGTTCTGGTCCCAGGCGGAGCTATGGCGATGGGATGGGCGGATCCGATCCCTAGCATAACTGTGTGGCCGCGGGATGGACGACTCCAGGCCCCGGCAGAGCTGTGGCAGCGGGATGGGCGGAGCCGAGCCCCGGCGGAGCTGTGGCAGTGGGATGAGTGACTCCGGGCCCTGGCGGAACTGTGTACTCCCTCCACCCCACTAATATTTATACATCTAGACTTGGTGCACGAAAACCAAGGTGAACACGAAATGACGAAACTACCCCTACGAAGTATCTATGTACAGTAGCTTCTTTTGCAGACTTTCATCGCTCGCTGCCGCCGCCTGAGTATGATCATGAGCAGACAGGATCCTGTGCGGCAGGGCCATTGCAGAGAATGCCTAAGATGTACACGTGGCATGATATGTGTGGACCGAATCCTTATGCTGTGTTCGCCGGGCTGCAGAGGATCCCGGCCGCTGAGTACGATTAAGGACGCCCGGGACGTTCCAGAGCCTTCGCCATTTTTCCTTTTCTTTTTTTTACACAAAAAGTGTTTTATTTTTTTTATCAACACAAGCTGTTAAACTTTCCAACTGCTACACCGACCTGACACCCTACTACTATGCCACGTTCAGACCTAAGAGACCTTTTATTTCTCGGAAAAGTTTTGAAGTGCAAAAGTACGTTTAAATATGAGACGGAGGGAGTAGCTGCCAAAATTTGGAGTGGCGCATGGATCCGCTATGTCGGTGGAAGAGCCCGAGCTGGCCATTTTTTGTCTTGGCGCGGTGGATCCGCTTTGGCAGTGACCATATTAGTAGTATTATTAACTGAAATTGATTTTTGAGGTAATAAATGATATCAAATGGAAAACATATCAGAAACTAAGTTGTGTAACGCAACAAGATCTACCACTTTGATTTTGGTCAATTTATCATATGACTTTGTTTCGATAGTTTAAAATTTGAATTTGAAAAATACTAGAACTTCGAGCAAAATTTTGGGGTACTAACTAATTTCAAATGAAAAAGTCATGAACATGAAAATTTCTCAACTCATCAATATCTTCAATTTTATTAAGGTCATTTGTTTATCCGACAAAGTTATAGAAACCTTGTTCACAAGAGAGATACTTAAAATTTGTGAACAAAGTTTCTATAACTTTGTCAGATAAACAAATGACCTTAATAAAAGTTTAAGATATTGATGAGTTGAGTAACTTTCATGTTCATGACTTTATTAGCTGGAATCATTTGGAGTTTCAAAATTTGGTTTGAAGTTGTCATTTTCAAAATTCAAATTATGAATTGTGCAAACTTTGTCACATGAAAAGATGACCACAATCAACACAATAAATTGATACATCATGAGGACCGCGCGTAGCGCGAGTGGCAGGAGCCAGTGGCTTGCTCCGTGCCAACCAGTGTTCGAGTCCCAGACTCGACGCTCGTCCCTCACCTGGGGATTTTTTCCCCAAATAAAATTTGCAGGTCCTGGACGTACGCGTGGAGCCACAATGGTAGTGCAACGTGCCCGTTGCTTGCGGAGCCCGTGGGACTTCGTCGATATTTAGAAGGACGCGTGGTGTGTGTATAGTTTGTAGGTCTATCGTGCCCTCTGGGGCGCGCGTGTGTGTGTGAGGGTGTGTGTGCGTGTGTTTAAGGGTGTGTTCAGATACTACAATTGTACCCTAGTAGTCTAGGCTCAAAAAAATTGATACATCTTGATTTTAGAAAATTTTAGGAAAAAAGGCATCACATTTGGAGTATGTATGCGAGCACTGTGGCCGGCCACGTCTTTGCCACTACAGAGGGCACTCTGGCCGGCCACATCGCCGGTGACCCCACCTTGTTGCCTCGCTCGTGACCCCCTCCCCCCACAAGCAGCCTCGCCGGCCACACCTGCAGCAGCCTCGCTGAGCACCCCTACTGGAGCCGCACTGGCCCCACCTGCTGCAGCTTCGTCAGCCAACCCAAGTAGCTGCTGGCTCGCCGGCCAACCCTAGCATTTGCTGCCTGCCTCTCCGGCTCCTGATCTACTGCATCACCCCTCCTCTCCCCACCAGCATCCTCGCCGGCCACCCCATCTTGCAGCTGCTACCTCTCAGGCCATTGTACAAGGTGAGCTGAGTCAACTATTGTGCCTTTGGTTAAATTAAAGGATAGAAGCTCGATTTGTAACATTTTGGCACCTCTATTTATCCAGTCAAGATGGATAGAAGCTAGATTTATAATAGCTTGTCATTTTCTGAACCCTATATAGCTAGTGTTGAACAATTCATGGAACATATCAGAAGTTGATTTAGTGCAGATGAGAAAATCAAGTGCCTATGCCATCAATGCCTGAACCAAATAGAAAAAAGGCAAGATGAGGTAGGGGAGGATATCCTTATCAATGCTATATCTAGGTGCTATACAAGGTGGATTAACCATGGAGAGGGAGATAATGATGTTGAACAAGATGATGGCACACTCGTTGTTGGTACTGAAGATATGTCATGGGATGATAGAAATGACCATGCTCCACTTGACGATGAAGGACAAGCTGAAGATGTCATAGAAGATAGTGCACAGGGAGTTCAGGGGTTGATTCAAGATTTGTACATCGCAGCAAGCCATGGCTTCGGTGATAACTTATATAAACAAATCATGGAAGAGGCAAAGTGTGAACTTTATCCAGCTTGCATCGAAGAATCTAGGCTAACTTTCATTATTAAACTGTTGCATATAAAAGTGTACAATTAGATAACAAATTCTCTGTTTGATGCATTTCTTGATGTTATACACATAGAAAAAAGTATTTAAAAACATTTTGTCAACTCTACTTAATATAATAAACAAGACAAAGGACACAGTCGCTGCTAGACTAGATTTGAAAGATAAGAGGTATATGTTATGGTTCATCAAGCAGTACACTTATCTGATGAGACACTCCTTAAGGGACCAATTCAGTATGGACGGATGTATCCCATTGGGAGAAGATTTGGTACCTTTAGGCATTTTATCTGCAATAAAGCAAGACTTGAAGGATCTGTTGCAGAGGCATACGCTATCTATGAGTGTATGACCCAGTGCTCAACATATTTCAGTGACATTATTACTAGGTTCACTAGGCCTAAAAGAAACTTAGATGGTGAACATAACATCTCACCCAATGGTTACTTTGTTTTTGATCATGGTATTAACCTGTTGGGTGCTTCAAAACTTCATTAAGAAGATAAAGACTATGACTCCATGGCTTGGTTTGTTCTAAATAACTATAAAGAGATTGATGAATACAAATAGTAAGTAATTGATGTCATTTCATTTCGGCCAACTTTATTTAATATTAGTGTCATAATAAACTAATTAGCTTCTTCCTTTGCAGCATGTACAGGGCAAAATTGGAACAACAATAGATACGATACTGAAAAAATGATATCATCACAATTCGCTGCATGGTTCAAGAAACATGTGTGTGCAACTTTTATAACACTATGCCAGAAAACGCTAACAGTGACACGTCTTAACAGTCATTAGTGACGCGTAAAGACGCGTCACTATTTTTGCGTCACTAATAAGGGTATATCAGTGACGTGAAAAAACACGTCACTGATAACCCTCTATCGGTGACGCGTCCAACCAAGACGCGTCACTGATAACCCTCTATCTGTGACGCATCCAACCAAGACGCGTCACTGATAACCCCCTATCTGTGACGCGTCCAACCAATATGCGTCACTGATAACCTTCTATCGGTGACGCGGTCCAACCAATACGCGTCACTGATAACCCCTTATTGGTGACGCGTCCAACCAATAAGCGTCACTAATAACGATTTGCAAAAACAAAAAAGAAAAACTTCTAGCATGGTCCTATAGGTGTTGTTCGGTACCCTACTGCTGCAGCCAAAGCTGCAGATTTATCTCACATTACATACATGTTTCATCCATTTCAGCGATCAAATCACCTACATACAGCTTATGATACTACAAAGTATCTGCACAAGGAGGCAATTAAGTTGTTTCCACATGAAATTGAGAGGAAGGGATCAATGAACAGAATTGGTTCAGGGTCTAAACAGTAGGTATTGATTCAACCTTAGGTTGTCACTAACCGTAGAGGTACTTATCCTACTGCACATAGCTTCAGTTTCAAATCAATCGATAATGGCAGAGGAGAAAACCTAGCAGGAACCAACAGAAAGATGAGCTGAGCAGCTTGGCTGACTGTTGGGCAGTAAAAAGAGATAATACCCACAGGCTGCAATGTGAGGTCAGCCGCCAGCGCGGAATTCCTTATCATATCCTGTTCCAAAGTGAAGTCAAGATTAACCTGGCCACAGAAGAGTGAACTTTAGTCAATATTATCGTAATGCAAATCACTTAACTGATTTAGTGAATCAACTTATATTATTAGCAAACTAGAACTTGAATCAAATGTGATGGTTGCTTTGTAAAATAAATGACATCAAAGAGAAGAAAAATTTGGTATGCCTGACATTGGTATTAATGAAACAATAGATTGGTTCTTATATTATGTGATATGGATCTACTGAAGATTCTCAACTCAGGAAAAGAAATATTCCTGCAGCAAAGCAAGAGCTAGCTAGCATGTAATATTTTTACCTACAGCACGTGATCTGTCTGTCGTTGTTCCCTTCACTCTTTGGCATATCTGCATCAAGTAAAGCAAATAAGAAAACAAAGACCTTGAAATATTAGACTGATCCTTGTGCTGCCATTTGGTTTGCTCTTGCAACGTGCTAAGGAAAACACACTAACTGTGGTTTATATATATTACTACCTAGTTAAATGATTCACATGAAAGAGAAGTACTTGACGACAACTACATCAATGCTAAAAGAAAAGGGTGAATGGTCTGACCCAGAAATCATAACACAGTGCTACCTTTTTGTTTAGTTCTTGACATAGCTCAATCAATGCAGCTAAACTCCTAATTGCACTGCCCACTTGCCCAGAGTGCTCAGAGTGATTGGGATCAAAGCAAATCGATGAGTAGGCACTGACCTGCAGCGGGGACTGCGCTGGCATTCAAACAATCACCTGTAAAATAACCATACAAACCATATAATTATTCACTAGTTTAGAACAAAAGGACGAATGAAGCACGGCCGCAGATTTATGATCCTTAACATCTTTATTCTAGACAAAGAAAGGAGAACTCTGATTTAGATGAGTCTAACACTTAACTTATGCCTAAAAATGTAGGAGCTGCAATTATCTCTAATGCCTAAAACGCATGACTACACGAGTAAAGTGAAAAGCAGAGCTGTAGAAGTGGAAACAAGAACATTTGTAAATAACTAAATAAGTAGGATCACCTTGCAGCCCTGTACAAGCAATATTCATTTGTATATATATGCATTGCAGCCCGCTCAGAATAGGTGAAGCAAATGATGACAGATGCCTCTTAACTTCGATAGCAGCTAACACCTAAAAAAGATGTCATGAGTTATTTTAGAATAAAAAATCTATGAAAACAGGTATATGGATATATATATGTCCAAGAATGCAACAAAAAGGCATTTGCAAGCAGAGCTAATAAGAACTTTGAACATTTGTACTAATCCATACAGAAATTGTGAAAATCATAAGTAAATAATTATAGATCCAAATAATGTGAAATTAATTTTGTTCCATTCATAACTTTATACTCTGCCTGTGGCAAATAGTTAAACTTGCAGATGTAAGGTTGTAAACATATCATGTTTGCATTGAAAAAGACGTTGGCAAAGAAACTTACAGAGTCTGTAGTGGAAACTTACGGAGTCTGTACGGAGAGGGACGCCACCAGATCTGCCCCGTACAGACTATCTGTGCAGCAGTATCTGAGATAAATGACATGGCAATTGGTGTCAAGGGTCATCGATGAAGTCTATCTGTGCAGCAGGATCTCTCACTGTGCAAACCCTATAATAGAACCAAATTAATCAGGGGAAAATCAGAGATCTTACAGAAGATGGTTCCTAGAAGGATTTTTTTAAAACCTAGAAAGCATGAAGCCAAATAGCAAAAGGCAGCCTCCAGGTTCCAAGTTCAGAAACAGCACAAAGCTAGTCGAACCTTTGATGTATAGTTCAGTAGCACCTTTACTTCTAATCTGAATCGAACGGATTGAGCTGCAAAAGTGAATCGATGTGATTGACCTTCAGTAAGTCAGAGGTCATGGCCGCAAGATGGAATCGATGGGAAAGAGGGGGAATAGGCTAGCAGAGACATGAAGAAATCAAGGGATAGAGTACCTGCACATAGAATAGCTGCTTGTTTCTGAAAAGCAGAAAAGCTGATGAAAGTCAGCCTAAAGGCACAACACAATTCTGTATTAGGCGACTATCAATGGAAACAAAGATCTACTGATATTAGCATAACATCACTACTAATCTATCCTGGCTATGCAAACCAAAATTAATTCGGAAGCATATATATGGATCAAAGCAACACCGCAAGCATACTCAGGCATATAGACAAACATATGGTGAGCAAAAGGCAGCTGGGAACTATTTTCTCCTAAATTCAAGCGACGTCAGATAACTAAGAACGAGGAATACCTCCGGATGAGGAGGTCGAGGCGTCCTCCGAGGAAACCCAAAGCCTGGAGGAGGGCAAGGCAGGCTGGGGGCATGGAACTGCTGCCAGACGCCACCAGGGGCACGCTCCGGGTTGTGCCAGAGGCGGCGGCGGTCACAGTGTTCTCGGCGGACGCGCGCCACGACGCTATGCTTCCAGGAGAGGACGGAGAGCGGCCATGTTTCCCCGCGTCGTTAGTAAACTCACTCGACGAGCGCCTTGCGGGGTCCCAGACGACGACCACGCCTCGCTGTTCAGACCACCGGCGATGAGAGGAGGGGTCACGGGGAGAAGGATGGGGAGGGGAGGGGGCGAGGCTGGCGGAGGAGGGGTGGCCTCCGGAGAGACGGCCAGCGGCTGCGGCGGTGACGGGTTGTGGAGCTCGTCGGGGCTAGGGTTGTTGGCGCGGTGGCCGGCGCAACTGGCTGCCCGCGGGGGGGGGGGGGGGGGGTTTGGGGGGGAGTAGAGGTGGGAGAGGGGCCGGCACCGGCGGCGGAGGGGCTGCCGGCGGCGAGATGGAGCCCGTCGGCTAGGGTTGGAGCCCGTGCCGGTGGGGGAGGTGCTGAGAAATGGGGATGGAGACGGGATGGAGACTGGAGTGCGGGGACTTTACTGCTATGAGGAACTGGAGGCCCAGACGCGGGGTTCTGTAGCAGCTAATGGGCTGGCAATGAATTGGCCCACATAACGATTTGTCTTTTTTTTAGGTGATCAGTGACGCGTCTTAATAAAATAGGTCATAGATTGTGTACTTATCAGTGATGCATATAGATAAAACGCATTACAACCCTTATCTGTGACTCGTCTTGTAAATCCGCGTCACTGATATGGCCATATATCTATGACGTGGCCATATATCTGTGACGCGCCTAGTAAATACGTGTCACAGATAGTATCAGTGACACGTTTTTTCTAGCCGCGTCACTGATAAGTTGCTATCAGTGACACATATTGGGCCTAGAGCATGGGCAACTGCTTATCAGTGATGCGTCTCATTTAACCCGCGTCACTGATATGCTATTAGTGACGTGTTTTTTTCCACGTCACTAATCGTGACGTCACTGACAATGTTTTCTGTCATAGTGCAACCTAACTGAATAATTCATGATACATTTTCCAACTTACCAATTTTTTGTGTTTCCCCTGCAGATTACTAGATTGAAATACCAAGGAACAACAAATATTGATGAAGACCTATACTCACTTGCGTGTCGGTCGAATAAGTGTATGCATTCATACACAGCCTGTATAATCAATGGGGTATGGTACCAAACTATGGCTCGTGAGGCACAAATGAAAACACAAAACTCCACCATCAAGACTACAAGTTATTGACTTCTATGGGACAATCACAGATATTATTGAGTTAAGTTACACTAAGAACAGCAAAGGAGATTGATCTGTTATCTTATTACGATGTGAATGGTACAATCTTGAGGGAAAAACATTCTCGATGAAAGATGATGGTTACTTCAAGAGCATTAACATCCAAGGCCGATGGTATAAGAATGATCCTTCCATTCTAGCCACAGAAGCTTCATAAGTATTTTTCTTGGAAGATACAAAGTTACGTCCATGATGGCGAGTGGTACAAGAATTTAGCCACCGACATATATTTGATGTTGAAGAGTCCGATGGAAACCAACCATCCATGAACAAGTACAAATGAGATGTGGGGAGGCATACCAAGAGGACAATACTTCATCGGGATAGGATACAATGGGAGACATTTATCCTGATATGGATTTGTTGCACATGGATAATGAAATAGGCAGCCGTATTAGTACACACCTTGTTGAGAGCATCCGTCGACATCAACAAACACCTCAAGGTGATGAAATAGACAGCGAAGATGAAGATGAAGATGAAACCTTCCTTGAGTACCATAGTCTAGACGAAGGCAATATATCAGAAGAAGACAGTGATGATGACTAACCTTCTATTAGTGAAATTTGTGAATCATGAACTTCTAGCAGTGATTCCATTGTATCTGAATTATGCTACTAAAATTTGTATCTGAATTATGAAATTATAAGACCATGTATGCAATGGTTCTATTTCAATGGATACTAGATTTATGATGGAAGTTATATATAGGCTATATATGCTGCCCAGAATTCATGGAGATGATATATATATACTCCAAAGTTTCTAGATTTTTACGACATCATGACATTTTCATGGAAATTATAGAATTTGTCATAATGTATATAAATACTGAAAGTTACATACATGCTGCCAAAATTTCATCCCACACGGGTTACACATCAAACCAAAAGCGATGTTTAATTCCAACATACATCAGAAAGGCGCATATTTCATCACAAAGACGGGTTACATATCCATGAACACAACTATGTCCAACAGCACAAAGGCCCATATTTCATACTAACTGCAAATACATCCTGCATGTAACACCCTAAAAATTAACCTCTTTTGAAATAGAGATAAAATGATTTATTTATGTATTCTAGTGCTCATAAAAACATAGGAAACTATTTTTTTTATTAAATTAAAATTTATCGTTAGTTTTAGAAACTTGCTTTTGCATATATGCTGCTGCATATTTAGTGTACTGTGTGATTTTGAATTGAAAATTAAATATGTTTCAAAACTGTATTCAAATGATTTGGGAAATCTAGTTTAAAAAAAAAATCCTTTCTCCCTCTGCCTCTGAGTCGAAAGGCTAATTAGCCGGCCAGCTTCTTCTGCAGCTGCACTCCATCCCAGCCTGTAGCCTCGTGTGTTCAGCCCAGCTCCAGCTAGGCTGAAGACCGTGTTGCCGACTCCCATCTCTTGCCGTAACCAAGAGGGACTCAAGTCCGTGCGATTCTTCGCGTACGCGACGAGCCCGTCCCCTATAAAACCCAGGGGTTCTAGACCGTGCCCATCTTTTCATCTACCTGCCGTACCCTAGCTCGCGGCGCCCTCGCTTCGAGCTTGCAGCGCCGCTGTTTGGATCTCGCCGAGAAGACCACACGAGCTAGCCCCGAGCGTCCCTACGTGGAATCCGCCGCTGCCATGCATCTCCGCTACTGCTGCCTCTCCACCGCCGGAAGGCCACTGCCGATCATCACGTCGAGGTTCTGAAGCTCTAGGCTCCCTATCTCGCTTTGTTTGTCTTTCCTGTGCGTCGCTCTCTTTTTCTTTGTGTGCGTCGTTCATCATCGCCGAACCCATGCAGGAAGCCATCATCGTCCCTCCGAGTTCACTGCCTCGTCGTTCGTTCTAGGTCGTTAGAAATCCTTGTGGTGAGTTCGCCGTGATCTGATGCCTGCTCCATCCTTATGTTTTGTGGCCGTTTTCCTTAAAAAAAAATAAATCCAGAAACACAATAGAAATATATATATATATATATATATATATATATATATATATATATATCATTCTGAGCCACACTACGTTGTGTCCAGCATGCCTGGTATGTCGTGCCGAGCTGCATGCATGCCTCCGTTGCCACTTTGCGATCTCGGAGCCGAGCAAGTTGTCCAGATCGTTGTGCATATTATCCCATCTGTTTCCGGCCATGAACAGTAGCAAGCCTGAGTAATTGCAAAAGTCCTCTCCTGTTTATTTCTTTTGTCAACCATACATGCTTTTATAGTTTACTTTTCAAAGATAATCTTTCGCTAATCATTTCTTTTTCATCACAGCTTTATTTAACGTGCTTTTCGTGTTTGCGTGTTCATAGCGATGCGTAGATTAGTTCTCAAACATTTTTATTGTTTGGTGTATTGTTCTAATTTAGTTTAATTGTTTGCTTCGTGTATGATTGCATGATTGCTTATGTGGTGTTCCATATGATCGTGTCCAATCGGTGGGCTTTGCGTTGGTAATCTAGAAGTTGGAAATCAAGGAGTATTTCGAAGATTTGGATTTAAAGAAGGATCTAAGTTCAAGACAAGTATAGCATGGATAATCCTTGTTACCTATTCACCTCTAAATAATTTAGCCATATTGCGTGTGTCTAATATTGATCACCCTAAGGATTTACCTAGCAATTGTTACTTTATACCTTGTTACCGATGGGTTATTCATGCATATGGATAGATTTGCTAGTGCTCACACTAAACAACTGAGATCTGATATATTGACTAATTAAAATATGCTCTTTATCAACTCAATATCCACTACAAGAGATTGGGGATTCTATGACAATTTCAAAATTATGGCAGGGATTCTATGACAACAACATATAGTCATAGAAGAGATACAGTGACAAGAAAAGGCATGTAATTGTCACAATCATAGAGTCACAATTACTGTGTGACAATTTTTAGGATAATATCACAATTACATGAACTTTCTTGTCACTGTACCCCTTCTATGACTATGTTGTTGTCACAGAATCCCTGTCATAATCCAAAAAATTTTCATAGAATCTGCAATCTCTTATAGTGATCCTTTGGCAAAAGCTGGGACCTACCGTACAACTACGACGGCTATATGGCTCTAGCTCTAGTCATTCATAGGACCTTTTCTAGCTTGTTAGAGGTTCACGAGTTGGGTATAGGATGGCTCCTATCCTTATGAGTATAGGCTATGCATCATTGTGCAATATTGGAAGGAGGGTTTTCCTACATCCGATGACCCTGCGGTCCTAGCTTGTTAGATGAACCTATGAGTGAATTTATATGGTTTTCAGTGTTTTGGGAGTCATGACCCCGAACATTTAGAAATCATGTCTCACAGTGAAAGTGTACACCTCTACGTAGAGTTTAAGTCGATATATCATCCGTACCCACAGATAGGGTGGCTCGGAAAACTGAGGGAATAGTATATTGTGAAGATGAAGTTTATTTATGTGATTAAATATTAATTCATATGATATGGTGGTATAATCTTGGTTTATGCATAACTTATTGCTTAACTTTTGGATAAAACCTAGATCAAATAAAAGCTGACCACAGTTAACCAGTGTCAACCATTTGAGCTTCGTAACCCCATGTTATATTTACCGAGTTTGACATGGACTCACTTTTGCTATTTCTCACACCTCAGGAGAAGTTTAGTCTTGTGATCAACCAGTCAATTTGGATACAGTGGAGTGGAGTCTACACCTAAAGTACAGAGTGTCTTTCTAATGTTTGATATCTCATAAGGTTATTTCTTTTATGCTAAGTATGTTATATATTAAGCATTTGATTTGATACTACCTCTTATTTGTAGATATTTGTGAGATTTAACTTCCAAGACTTACATATGGTGTATATCTAGTTTTGTTCTTAAAACCGAGTATTACACTGCATAACAGGTTCAATACAACATGTCCCAGCCTACTTCATCATCAAAGCCAAAAGCATATCAAATGTGGCCAACATATCCAACCTACTTCACAACTATCCTACTTCGTCATCATCTAATTGAACACCATAGTAGTTACAACCAAGAAGAAGGACAACACTAGGAATGTTACATTCACACAGCCACACACAAGACAAATGCAACTTCCCATGTGTAACATCCCAGATATTAATAAGCAATTAAAATATTAATCATATGCATTATCAAGCATAATCATTGAGCATCATGGCATAAAAGCATTCTTGACTCCATCATAAGCATGTTTATGTCTTTATGTGGTGCTTTGTTTAATACATAAAATAATGATGCTTAGGGTTTTTATTATGTTTGTTGTCATTTTATGTGAATTTTGCAAGTAATTAAAATAATCTAGTCAAAATAAAACTTGTTTAAGTAAATCTTGATTGATTTGATGCTTGCTTTAAGTAATTCCTTATTGAGTGATTTATTTGAGTAATGTTAGCCTCAATTTAAATGCCTAATTATTGTGTATGTGCCCTTGTTTGAATTTAAAATCCTAAAATTCAAAATGTCCCTTTTATCGCCTTTTGTTTAATTCAAAATTTAAAAAGAATTTGAGTGTGTGGTAAAAAGCAAGTTTGTAGATCTTGTCAAGAGCTACAAAGTTGGTGTTTAAAGTTTTTCCAGTTTTGATGCACATTGTAAAGTACTTTTGAATTTGACATAATTCATCAAATATTCCCTTTTGATTTCAAATTGAAATTTAAAATCTATTTAGAATTTTAAAATGGTTTCAAAATAAAAAGTGTAGGTCTTAAGTTGAGCAAACTTTGTTTTTGAAGATTTACAAGTTTATATAAGATTTTGAAAGTAATTTGTAAAATTCAGAAAAGGTCAGAAACAGGGTGCTGCAGTAACTTGACGTGTTCTCTTTCTCCTTCTCCTCTCTGCCCTCGCTGTCACCGGTGCCATTGTGGCCGTTGTCGCACCTTCGCGCACGCATTCAAGCACCTGGCTGTGTGGACAAGTTCGCGAAGTTGCTTGCCACCTCGCCATACCTCTCCCTGCTCTATATTTAAGCCGGCGCCGTCTTCTTTTCCTCCTTTCTACCGCCGCCATGGCCGACACGGCCAAGCTCGCTTCCACCGCCGTCCTCACAGCTCGTGCTCTCCTGGCATCACCATCGCCTTTGCAGCACCTTGTCGCACCTCCTGCTCCCTTTCCTAGCCGAAGTTGGTGCCTGCACATGGCCACAGCCGGAGCAACTTCTATCGCTGTCAGCCGTTGTCATGGCTGCGCCGCCATGAGCCATCACGGGTGGGGCTGTGCCCCTAATCGGATGCACATGAGTCCTGGGATGATTCCTCGCCACTCCTGTGCCGCTGACGAGCACCCTGCCGCCGTGACCGCTGTTCTCGGCCACCTCCTCTGCTCCAAATTGCGCGAAGGACCTCATGCAAGAATTCAATAAAAGTGAAGGTCTTTTCTGCAAAGTCCATGACTCATATGAATAGTGTCTTAAGGACCTGTTCATAGATGTTTTGCTAAATCTTTGAAAATTCATATCTAGAGTTTGTAACTCCAATCTTGGTGAACCAAATTTTGTTGTGCGCCATGAGATGTCTAGTTTTTATTAAAAATATGAAACATGCCATGTTTAGTAGTAAAATAATTAGTTATATTTTATGCCTTTTATTTATGCTTAAAAAAGGGAAAATTAATATCTCTTGCTGTGTAGCTCCATATGACTTGAACTTTTTATGAGGTGTTGTTGATGCTATGAATAGACTATAGTTTAAATTTCAAGAGTTTTAGATGAGTATGAATGAAGTTTTGATTTATTTTCTTAGTGCTTATTAAATGGTTTATGCTTAGTTTATAAATCAAGTGATTGACCTTAATCATGTAGGGTTTCGTTTAACTTTGGGATTGATTGTTGACCTTGGTTATTAACACGAGATGATCCTTGGCACCTTAATTATGTTGCTTGAGCTCTTATTTAATCATGTAATTAAGCTTTAATTAATGTTATTTCATGTAGTTAATGAATGTCATTAATATTGTAATTAACTTAATGAAACTCTAGTTATATGTTAGGTTAATGTTGTTGGCTTTCAACTTTATCATGAAGAAAAGTTGTACTCAAGTTTGTTAATTAAGTTAAGTCATCATCAAAGCATCTTCATGCATATCCAGGAGCATTTCATTAAGAACTTGCATTTGTGACCACTAATTTACATATTATATGACATCATGCATCATGTCATAAGTTCATCATGCTAAAGCATGCATAACTACTACATGTAGTTGTTTTAGGAATAAGATGGACCATGTTGATCAACCTTTGGAAAGATGTCATCTGACAACGGTGTTCAAGAAGGTGACATCCACCAATGATATTGAAGTCCTTATCCATGGTGTTGGTGTCATCTATCACTAGTGTTGGTGTCAAGTTGAATATCCGTGATCTCTACGAGAATTAACCACTGCTGCAACATGAGCAAGCCTCAGATACATTTAAACCCTTTCTTGGTTTTAAAAGTTTATATCACTTATGCTTATGAATGTTGCATTAGGTGATAGGAGTTGAGTGATAACCTACTTGATGCATTACCTACCTTTTTACTCAAATATCATCATTAATACCTGTTTTGATATAAAAATGCTTAGTTATGCTTAGCCATGCTTAATGAGATAGGCTTTCAAATGAACTATTTCACAGTTGGACGGTAACCTACATCAAGAAAGGAGTCTTGGTGTAGTGTTTCCATCTATGTTGCCTAGGACCTGATCGTTGGAGGCCTGTCTATGTTTCAAGACTTTGCAACTAATCACATACTCCGGTAAGCCTAAGATATTAGCTATTCCATTATGAGAACGGCTAACTGTGCACTGGAAGTAGAGAGATGTCGGGAGTAGCATGTACCAACCCTACGGATCTGAGATGACTAAAAACATCTAGATTGGCAGTAGGGTGGTGGAGTACTATATTCTCGGGTAGCGCAGACCAGTTCTAGTCTTGGAGGATCTAAGTGAAGGTTGACATACGCAAGATTTGGTTCTACATATATCGTGTGGTTAGGGATCCCCAGCTGGGTATTATCAGTTTGAATCATCGTTTCTCCTTAGTTATGAAGACTCGATCACCTAACCTACCAAAAAGTTAACAACTAGAACTTGGATCGAGGAATAAGAATGAAGTTGTTTGACAATATGATAGATTAGGATCACTTACTTTCTATTGATAACTAATGATGAGTTAAAATCTTGATCTTAAGGACTCACTAGGAGTGGCTTTTATGCAAAAGAACTTTGATTCTTGCTGCAACCTTACCTTGATTCCCCTGAGCTGGCATTCCTGAGTTTCTCCCCTCTTTTTACTTGGTAATTCTTAGTGAGTACCCTCAAGTACTCAGGGTTTGTTGAACCCCCTGTTGTAGGTACTGACTGGTGCTTCTAACCAAGGTTATGTCACTAGGATCGACATGATTTGGTTGTCCCTCATGACTTAGGTGCTCTACCTAAAGTTATCTCTATAGCTATACTCGACTTCCACAATTTAAGTTAAGTTGTAAAAAAATTAACTTATTCTGATTTGTAAAATTAATGTTATTATTCTTCCACACTCTAATATATATTTTGTAACAAATAGTGTAATGTTGGAGCTACTCCTTTGTTGATCCGGGTATGAGTGTAAAACGTGATTCAATCAGGGATCTTTGTGGACACCCAACAAATCTTTCTAAGTTATCTAGTGCACATGCATAGCTTTTAGAGGTCTTTGAGATAATGACAGGTGCATGTGGGCCATATAATTTAGGAGCTTCTACCACTAGTGGTATTAGAGCTCATACAATGGATTAGCTACAACATTATATTTGAAAACTTTAAAATGAATTTACAATATAAAACTTTTGAAGAACATAAGTTAAAAATGGACTTCTATCTATCTTCTTGCTTGCTGGAAGGCTTCATGAAGAATTTATGATGACTCAAGTAAAAAGACTTCAACCGGTTCTTCAACTCTTCTTTAGAAGGTCAAGAGGAGAGTTGACTTCACCCACAAAGCTCTACTAAAGTACCTATCAATGGTCCATCCTCGACAGTGAAGATAGTGTATAAGTAAAACCTTATAATATACTAACATGATGAAGATGAAGCACTCCTGACGTTGAGAAGACGTATAGGACGTGCATATTGCATATCATGCATAACTTGATAATATAATGATAATTAAAATTCTCTCCTTATATTCTAGGAGTAGTTATCATTCGTGATAGCTGTTCCATTGATGAATCTTGCCATGTACCAGGTTTGTTAACCAATTGATAATCTTTTACTCCATAATTTCCTGATCCTTGGGAATTTATGGATACACCTTGATATACACCATTACCTCAAAACTAAATCCTGGGACTAATCCTTGACTTTCTTGTTAGGCATGTTTGTGCCTTGATTCATTTCAATCAACACCTGCCACTCCCTTGATATCATTTGACGACGTGAGTGTCAAATGAACGTCACCATGATTGTGTCCTTTGAGGTACCATGACCCATGACTTAGATAACAGTGTGGAAACCTAGGGTCACCTATGGATTGCAACCATAAGGAACTACTGGGCACTCGCTGTTATCTTAGTCTATGATCATGATCTCTTATAGTTCACAATTAGGGTGTTTTCGTCCTTTTGACACTCTTTATGGATTCAAAGTTGTCATTTGAGTTCCCTAGAACACCTTGTGATTGTGATCGACTCCTAGTCTTGATTACACACTCGATCTTGCGAGACGAGGGTTACTACTGTTATGCCCTATAGTGGTGCATTGTCTCGTGACCACGGTGCCGCGACAGAACCTAGGGTCTCTCGTGTGCCACGGCCACACGAGTTACTGCTATGCGCGCGCAGGTATCGAGGTCTATGGTTATGATCCATTATAGTCCCACAGCTAATGTGCCCTCACTCTGTATGCTATGCTAGTGCCAAACCTCGAGATAGTGGACAATAATGTTGAGCAATTTGTCATATCTTGAGCTTAGTTTCTTTAAGATTTGTCTCTAGCAGAAAATGAAGATAGAGTGAACTTATGCCTTTTTTCTGCTATGAAAATACACTTTTGACAACAGTCATTTTATAACTGTCATTGCAGCTTTGTGTTTGATCAGTCATCAGAGCAACATTGTGTTTACAGTTTTGCATTAGCTTCTCAGTGGTAGTTTGAAATTTGAACTGGAATAATATCCAGAGAAATCAAACATATGAAGTGTTTGGAATTGAGATTACCATGTATTCTTGTGCAGCACATAATGGTTAATTGGTCTCTGGTGATTGCTAAATTAGTGCAAAAATATAAATAGTAGACATTATTTTTCAGAGTTTGCCACAGTTTGATATTGGTCTGACAACTTGTGAATAGAAGCATTGTGACATGGAATCTCCTATCTCTTTTATCCGTTTTTCTTTCTAGAAACAAATGGGTGCACTATTGGTCCTCGTTTTCCTTTTATTCATCATACCACTATATTAGATCACCCTGCAATGTACTTATTGCTCAGAGTCAGACTGCATTATGTCCTAATTGTTTGCACATCTATTTCTTCCATCCTAGATTGTGCATGTTCTTGTGTTGACTCAGGCTTGGCCAGTGCCTAGTGCTCGAGTCAACAGAATTTGTGTGTGTCTGTGTGTGCGTGCGCGCATGAATTTGCAAGTTTGGATTCATGAAGCAGCAGTTGGGTGTACATGCCCACCTGTTGCATTCATGTTGTTGAGTGCATGTCGTTACCCTGTTGTTTGAATTCATGAAGCGACAGTGGAGTAGATTCTGAATATGTTTTTGTGTGTGTTCCTGCGTGTACATGTCATGCCTGTCCTGAGCTTGTTTCTTTTTCTTATTCCAAGACTCTGTCCAACCATTAGGCAGATGGTTGTGTGCTTGCCTGATACCGATGATGGTTGTAGTGATTTTTGAACAGTATGGTAAGAATGAATTATCAAGTTTGTACTGTGTGTCATTTATTCTTGGGAGCATTGGTGGCCAGGCGTTTCATTGTCTATAGATATTTATTGAATTTCTTGGTGCATCTACATGTTGGTACTGGTCAAGATGGCTCCTCTCTTTGTCTGTTAGTTCTAGTTTGTTACAAGCACCAGTGATTTATTTGTATATTTGTTTCCAACTGGTTGGATCGAATCTCACTGAATTTAATTGGTTCATATAGGTGGTTTCAAGTTCAATTTTCCTTGATTAAATCAGGTTTTCTTCTAGTTACTAGAATAATTTTATAGTTACATGAGACTTGAGCTTCACTTACAGTTGTTCATCAAGTGTAACTGAGAGGCATTTCGATGTAACTAGTACTAAGTTAATCTTGACTTTGATTTTATTTTTGTCTGATCAATTTTATAAGAATGAGTTTCAAGTATGGATTAATTTTGTAAGTAGTATAGACTTCATCTACCCTTGCAGTTGTTATTGATGTTTAGTTTCCTAGGTAATGTTGATGTAACTAGTACTAAATTATTTGTTGATGTAACTAGTACTAAGTGAGCAATTAGCTCACTAATCATTGTTTTTTTTTCTTCTGGCATGTCGAGGTTGAGCTGGATGTTGAGGATGTAGAGATGGAGTTCGTTTCCAGTGCTTATATTTTTTCTGAATCTGAGGTACCACTCTAAAAATGTGGTTTGGTCCTTTCGAGGTTCTGAAAATGTTGCCTTCCAAGATTTATGTATTCTTTTTCAGATCTTGCTGATGCTCAGTTGGAGGTTGATTCAGAGTTGTTTCCAGTGTACCAGACAACATGATATGGAGGTGGTTCCTCATGTTGTTCCTTTTTATTTGGTCATATTTCAGATTTTGAGGCACTGATCTACTCCTATATTTCAGCATGATGTCTTATTTTCTCTTCTATAATTAAGCAATTTATTTCAATTTAATTTGTATTATGATTGTAGTAACAGTAAACTTGAGCTTCACTTACAGTTGTTCATGAACTGTAACTCATAAGTTAATTGGTTTTGTCAATTATTGTTGCAGTAGAGGTAATTAGTCCCCCTCTTACACTGGTGCTTATGAACTACTTTCATATATGTTTTTTCTGGTAGCTGAAGGTTGAGGTCCAGGTGGTTTCTGAATTCCCTTTTGTGTTCTAGCTAACTAATGTACTTAAAACTGCATCAGGTAATCCACTGTAACTGCAGTACTTCGCACTGATTGGTCAGAGCTTTTGATCTTCTAGCTGTTTATGTCACAGAAGGGTTGTCCTTGCGACATTTAAATGCTATTGGTTTGTTCACTATTTCTTTCTTTTCTTTGGGGTAATGCACTCTTGTCATGACAATTTTGCATTTATGTCACAGAATGGTTGTGCCTGTTGTAATTTTCTAGTTATTGTTCATGTAAGTAGTAATATAATACATGAGAATCTCTGAGTTTTTTTTTGCTTACTTTCAATTACAGTAGTTCTTTTCTTCATTTATAGATGTTCATCATATATAATTTATAGGTTTTTATGAAGTAACTAAAACAATTTTTTTCAGATTTGTTTGGTTTTCTTTTTGGTATCTTCCTTTTTTTGTTTGTTTGGCTGCTGAATTGTACTGACAAAATTTTTCGTATTTGGAATACATAGAATATTTTTGGGATTATGAATTTTTACCTTTTTTGTCTGTTTGGTTCCTGAACTGTACTGACATTTGTTTTTGTGTGTGTTTGGACTTCGTAGAATACTTTTTTGGGATTTTGATTTTTTGCCTTATGTGTTTTGTTTGTTTGGTTCCTGAATTGCACTAACAAAATTTTTCTTTGGAATTCATAGAATATTTTTGGGGTATTTGTTAATTTGACTTTGTATTTATTTGGTTTTTTAAATATTTTTATTTTGTTTTTGAAATTTGTTTTTTGGAAAAAAATTAATTGCAGTACTAAATAACTATACATACTGTTGGTTATCTTGTCTAAATGTTTAATTAGTTGTAGTAATTATTATAGATTTTTCCAAGTTCTTTTATATTTTGTTTTTTTAGGTCTGGTAGGATTTAGGTGAAAGCTCTGGTTGTTTCACTTGAATTTGAAATATGTTAGATCTGTGTGATTCGACCATGAAAACTGCATGTGTGAGGGGATGCTTTGGATTGCTTGAATCTTGCTTTGGCCTCTATTTGGGTGATTTGATCCGTCCAATTGCTTTGAGTGAGAAAATATGTCAAATCACTCAAGTTATATATTGACAGACTCGTAATATAATATAAATATAGATATAGATATAGATATAGAGATTAGATTAGATTAGATTAGATTAGATTAAATTAGATTAGATTAGAGTATTATGGCCGACTGGGAGCCGGCTGAATCACCGCTGGCAGACAGAGTCGAGGAGAGAGTGCGGAGCCGGCGTCTCTCACGAAACGACGGCCTCAAGCTGGCGGATACGCGCGCCATGCACTGCTATTTGCTGCTGCGCTCGGTCTGCACTGCTATTTGCTTGCTGCTGCGCATTAAATACTAGCGGGGACCACCACCACTATGCGCTGATCTGGCAATTGTTGCAGTCGGCAGCAGGCGAAACCACAATACTTGCTCTTAGATTAGATTATTCACATTGTGATCAGTGCTTGCTCCGAATTTTGGCATATCTGTACAAATAAAATAAACCACATAAACAAACAGAACAAGCTTGCTCCTCGTGCACAGCAGAGTGCAGACTGCAGTGATGCATGCGACGCCTATATCACCTCCCTGACACTCGTGAGCATCCTCCATTCCATTCCTCTTGAGAGTTGAGATGGATTCATCACTTGTCCTAGCGCTAATCGCCATGGCCTTGTCCGTGCTCCTCCATCATCTCCTAACGAGCTGGGCAAAGAAGCCAGCCGCGCCGGCCAAGCTGCCGCCGGGCTCCCTAGGCCTGCCGGTGATCGGGCAGAGCCTGGGGCTTCTCCGCGCCATGCGCGCCAACACCGCTGAGCGGTGGATCCAGGACCGGATCCGCCGATACGGCCCCGTGTTGAAGCTGTCGCTGCTGGGCTTGCCGACGGTGCTCCTCACAGGGCCCGCCGCCAACAAGTTCGTCTTCTTCAGCAGCGCGCTGGCGATGGCGCAGCCCCGGTCGGTGCAGAGGATCCTCGGGGAGAAGAGCATCCTGGACATCGCCGGCGCCGACCACAAGCGGATCCGCGGCGCGCTCACCGAGTTCCTCCTCAGGCCGGACACGCTGAGGCTGTACGTGGCCAAGATCGATGGTGAGGTGCGGCGCCACCTTGCCGACCGCTGGGCCGGCCGGCGCGACGTCACGGTGATGCCGTTCATGAAGAGGCTCACGTTCGACATCATCTCCCTGCTGCTCTTTGGCCTCGGGCGAGGGAGCCCGCTCCAGGAGGCGCTCGCCGGCGGCCTCACGCACGTCATGGACGGCATGTGGGCCGTCCCGGTGAACCTGCCATTGACGGCGTTCAGCCGGAGCCTCAGGGCCAGCGCCAGGGCTCGCCGGCTCATCGCCGGGATCGTGCGGTTGACCAGGGCCAGGTTGGAACGGGGTGGTGAGGACTCCCGGAGCAGCGACCTCATCGCGTGCCTGCGCAGCCTCACCGACGACGACACGGGCGCGCGGCTGCTGAGCGAGGACGAGATCGTGGACAACTCCATGGTGGCCCTCGTCGCCGGCCACGACACGTCGTCCGTCCTAATGACGTTCATGGTCCGCCACCTTGCCAACGACCCGGACACGCTCTCCACCATGATCGCAGAGCACGAGGAGATTGCGAAGAACAAGCAGGGCGACGGCGAGGCTGCACTGGACTGGGACGACCTGGCGAAGATGAAGTACACGTGGCGCGTCGCGCTGGAGACGCTTCGTTGGTGCCTCCCATCTTCGGAGGGTTCCGGTGAGCGATACGGGACGTCGAGTTCGATGGCTACCTCATCCCGAAAGGATGGCAGGTGTTCTGGGCGGCTCCAGCGACGAACATGGACGCCGGCATCTTCCACGAGCCGGCCAAGTTTGACCCATCTCGGTTCGAGAACCAGTCGCCGGCGGCGCTGCCGTGCTAGTTCGTCGCGTTTGGCGGGGGTCCGAGGATCTGCGTCGGCATGGTCGCATGGAGTTCGCCAGGATCGAGACGCTGGTGACCATGCATTACCTCGTCAGGGGGTTTAGGGGGAAGCTCTGCAGCGAGAACGACACATTTGCTAGGGACCCCGTGCCGTCGCCGCTGCACGGCCTGCCCATACAACTTGAGCAGATCAAGGCATCGCCACGAACATGATCGTGGCGACAAAACTTGGCAGCTGACAGTGTTACACTAGAAAGGCAGGCACTCTATTATAAGATAAATAATAATGCATCTCATTTTCCCATAGGATCACAGATATAATCATAGAAGAAATGCATGCTCCATAGCAAATCAGAGAGTCTAACAGCCTAAAAAAACAGCTCTACTTTTCTTGTGGCGTCCATGCTGTAGCCGTACAATTCAATGATTGATGGGCACGTCACAACCGCTGATAATCTTTTTTTTTTGAACGCAAACAACCGCTGATAATCTTGTTTGATACAAAAAAGTGTTTGCCTCACTAAACAACTGATTGCATTGATAATTTTGTTGTCTTCACATACATTTCATTGCCATACAAACAGCATTGTTTAATACAACTGATTGCGTGTGGGTACTCGGGTGGGTAAGATTTCGTGGGCGAAAAAATATCAGGTTTTTTAAGTGTTCAATAAAATTCTAGTAGGGGTGAAACCCTCCTGTTCCATAAAAATCAAGAGAGAAACACGGGTGTTTTCTATGTTCGTGCCGTCATTTTGTTGTGGTTCCACTCATCAATCTAAAGTGTGTAGAAAATTTGTATGGTGATAATAGTTTTTCAATTTTTTTGCTCTTTTATAGTAAAAAAATGTAGATAGATAGATAGCGTGACAACCACTACAGGGCTGCACAGCGCTTACAATCAGATGGTGTGGGAAGCGAAGGTGGCCATCACCGGAGTACGTGCGGTCCACGATCGACCTCCTCGTGCTGCGTGGGCGGCCGTCCACGCTAGCTCCGGCAAACCTCTTGGTCGTGTCAAACCACAGGCACCTAGGGCTCCATCGCCTGGACTTTTGGGGTGGGGTGTGCCGGTGTATGGAGGCATTGCGGCCGTGCGCTTTGGGGCATGTTTCTTGTTGCTATCAGGGACCACGACGGGGAGGATGTTGTGGCCATGCCGGTGATGCTGCCATGGCCAGTTACAGATCGATTTGCATCAGAGCTTGAGAAGATGGTGTCCTTTTCGCTCGTTGATGAACACAGAACAGACAACAGGGGTGGTCTCTTGGTCAGTCTCGAGAGTTGTAAAGCATTGTTTCCACAAATACTATGTCAAACCAAAATGGGATCAAACTTGAATGAAATAACCACTCCCAATGTTTCATTCTATAGTTTAATAGATATTTAACTCCATGACTCCTTGTGAGTCGGTAACTATGCAAGAAGAGTTTCATCCCTAAAACTCATTTCCCGCTACTCAACCTAAATACAGTGTCATGTCATCAAAATACATACTTATTAAATGTGAATGAAAATAGCACTGAGATTGGCCGGGCATCCATGAGTTTCTTGTGACATGTTATTTAAGACAATGTTAGTCATAGGTCCAACTGCTCCAGATCCACGAATATAGCTCCAAGAATCATAGCTCCAAATCCGATTTTTTCATCCAAAACACATTTCCTCAGGATTCAAATCCACCGCCAGAACTCTAGATCTAGAGGCTAGATCCGTGGATTTCCCAAAAACTTATGAATTTCTGGGATTGGCTAAAATTACCCACCTACCACCGATTACAAAAAAATAACAGTTCGCTGGTTTTATTCTGTTCCCCCATCTAGGTCACTACGATTGCACTCATGGCTAGAGTGCGCTGTTTCCTACCGCTGCAAAGCTCGCGGCCGGCAGCCACCTTGGCCCATCTGTCGCCATGACATGGCCCTGCTAGAGCATGGCCCAACCTCTCCTTGCGTCTCTCGCCGCCACGTCTACCGAGATAGGCCCAACCTTGGCCAGGACGACCCAACGCAAGAAATATATGTACGAGGCTGTTTCTTATTCTTGTTGCACTAAATCTTACCATTAAGTCATTAACCCCTTGGGACCCATAAACCTTTTAGATCTTAACCATAGAGATACAGCTTTGGGCTATGGTTAGCTCAACTCCAATTGTCTTAACTGAATGGTAAAAATAGATGGCGAAACTCATGATTTAGCCAAGCCTTTAAAACAGAAAACCATGTAAAAAACAGAAAACTCCAACACCCTTTCTAGTATGGAGAGGCTAGATGGCTAGTGGCACATACAAGCTATATTTAGCATGCGAAAACTCCGGGTAAATTACTTGGTATTTTAGAAAGCCATATACAATAACTGTTGGACTCTCTTTGTTTTCTTCTGAAAATAGTCAAATATAGATTACACAACATGGATAGCTCCTTCGTTGGAGTTGCTATTAGGGAAGTAATGTAGAAACTAATATAGCATAAGTATGGTAAATTGTGCATCCACAAAAATGGAACGCGAAGGATATTGGGGGAATAATTATATTCTCATCAAGTGAACTTGAACTTCTAGAGGTAAGTTTGTAGCCGATCATGGTTCGTATGGACCTTGTGATCTTTGTATCACTTATTGAAAGTTAGCCTTATGGGTTTGATTGGTTACTTGATTTACACCGGATCATATGTAGCTTTATTTAAATAAAACTCTTTATTTAATTTGGTTGGTAGGCGGTGATGATCTCTCATGAGGAGCATAGATTCCTGCTACAAATCCACACAACGATAAGCTTAATTTTACACCAATAGAATGATAAGTTTATATCTTATATTAAAAGCAATAAATACAAGCATGGACGTAACACACTACATGATCAGCCACTAGTTATTAGAGGACCAGTTTGGATTTTGGAGTCCAAAGACTGAATCGTAACCCGTATCATCAATTAAAATAAAAATAGCATCGAACCTAAAACCTGGATAAAGTGAGAATTTGGGTTTATTCTCATTTAATTTTGGTTCTCGAGTTCAAGCTGCCCACCCCTAGCAGGAGTGAAGCCACCGGGAAAGGAGCCACACTAGGGAGAAACCAGAGAGGAGGTCAGTGTGCATCGGGGTGAGGACTGGACCACGGAGGGTGCCTGCCGAGAAAGAAAGCAAACTAGGGAGGATGTTGCCGTGTCGAGGAGGAGGGAATCCATGTCGGGACAGTTGGGGAGACTACGGCGCATAGAGTGGAGGGTGATCGAGAGGCGCTGGATCCAAAGGGTGAAAGGGGCACAGAACGGGCATGGGCAGCAGAAAAAAATAGGTACTTGAATAGAGACCTTACTTTAATTGCTGTATAAGATGTTTAAGGTAGATTATACATGAAGAGAAAATACTATGATGCCCTTCATTTCAAAGTGCTCGTGCCATGACAAGATTTTGGACGCTAATTAGGAGCAAGCTTCAAAGATAATTTAATTAAAGTGAAGTGATGTGGAATACTTAATAGAATGATTATCAATTAAAGTGAAGTGATGTGGCCGGGTCCGTGCCTTGTCGGGTCCGATCCCAAAATGTTGTGCGCGCACGGTAACCGTCTTTAGGCATTGGATGCCAATCCAGACACGGCCACTGTTCGAATTCCTCGGGCCTGGAAGCGATTTGTCCTTTGTGGAAGCTTGTCTAGGCGGAGGAGGGCGACTGGCGATTGCTCCGCTCCTCTTCGTGCTGCTCTCCGCCGAGGCCCACCGGAGTTCATCCCTCGCCGACTTGGAGGCCCGCCGGAGGTCCATCGTCATCGATGTTGTCTGGTATGGTAGGTCACGGCTTCCTCTTACTCCATTTGAGCCCGTTTGTTTCGATGTTGTTCTTCTATATCTGGCTCAAATCCACGGGTGTTGTCTGCTGGGTTTTTTGTTGAGGTTGTTCTGGTGTTGTCTGCTAGGATTTCATAGGGATTTGACTTTGTATGGTGGGGGGATCTGTCCTATTTGTGGAATGGTGAGTGCTGTGGGTCGACGAGAGCGCACAGTGTCAGCTGCAGTTGCATGATGCTGAGAGCGTATTGGGCGAGATGTTGGGAATATGCCCTAGAGTTAATCATGTAGATAATGATATTCGATTGTATCCATGATTAATAAAGTGTTCATTGAATATCCATTATAGACAACTTGTATTGATTGGCGATTGTGTGAATTGTTTGTGGAACTCAATTACTTGAATGGTTATTCTAAAGTTGTCCCTAGTCAGCATTCTTATGAGAACACACTTGAATATTAGACCAGCACATGTATTAGTTGATGGCTATATTTCACAAGTCATGGACATGAAGATGTCAAACTAATAATGTGGGCACATGTGAAACATGTAGGCAGGACTGACCCGACATGAGAAAGTCTCTATTCACGTCATGTACGTTATGTTCTTAGACCTAAGATTGTGGTATGTACTCAAGATGTGAAATGGCTTACTTAGGGACTATCAAACACTGCTCCGTAACTGGGTAGTTATAAATGTGGTCTTTGGGTGGTCAGAAAGCATGCTATGAGACATAGACAATCAAGATGGAATTTTTCCCTCTCTACGCGAGAGAGATATCACTGAATCACTCAAGTGATTGGATCAACAAATGCATGGCCATGCTTGGGTTAAGTGTTAACCCACGAGTTAAACCATATATCGAGTGGCAAAGGGAATAACTTATATGTGGTCGTAGTGGTTCGTCTGATATGATATTTGCATACACATAGAAGTTGTCACGCCTTGCTAGAGTCCTCTGTCAACTATTGGGCGAGTAGGAGTACTCGGTCCATGTCAATGTGTGCGTGAACCCATAGAGTCGCACGCTTAAGGGGCTGGAAGCCTAATTCGGGTTGGACCCGAATTAGATAAGGTTTAGGGTTACTAATGGGCCTCCAACTCGTGAGCTCATTGGGGACGCCTATATAAGCAAGCGGTAGGGGCGCGGTCAGGGTGACACACGCCTTTGGCAGCCGCCGTCGTCCTCACCACGCTCGCGCCTTCTGCTCCTCGCGGACCTAGCAGTCCGGAGGCGCATAGCTTCTTCCCTGCACGTATGGGATTCCTCGGAGGTGCTGCATCTGGAGCACTGGGATGAACCGCGTGAGGGGATTGAGGTGACAGATGACCACGCAACTGCACTGCTTGCTGCGACGCGTACGACTACATCGAGTTGTCTTCTGCTGCACCTGCGCATCTAGTGGTAATCCCGTAACCTGTAACTAGCAGTAGCTCCTAGTTTATGAGGTCAAAAAATTTTATTTTCTAGTTAGCGTAGCACCCTCATAACCCTTCACGAGATTCATGGCGAGTGGCGGTTTTGTGGATGGAGGTTTTGGCTGGAACGGTGGATCCGTTGCATATAGATTGGGGATGCTGTTTTTTCCTGTGCATAGGCAGAGATTCGTATGTGTTTTGTTCATGTCCTCTGAAGAGACTGGTCAGGGGGTGATTCGTGCTTGCCAGTGGTGCCTAAGCTTGTCATGCATTTCCTAGAGATCTCCCCTATACCCAAGCCTGCTGTGTCTGTGCGCCAACCACGCCTATCACACTTGCTCCACCCAAGGTATGTGCTAGCTGTCACGGATGCCATGGATGGACAGAGCTTGTGCTCCTATTCTTTCGTTTAGGACCGATGTATGGATTCAGATCACCTTTTTTGCGAGATATACGCTTAGATGCAGATTTATTTTGTATTGAAATTATCAGGGTTTGGTGTCTGCTTGTTGAAGCAAATATTATTCAAATGTTTTCCCAATTTGTTGTGCTTATGGATATGAAAGGGAGGGTTGGGTTTGGATCCAATCGCGTGCTATTCAAATGATATATATGAGATTTATGTTCCTTAGATTTGGGCCATCTAATGTTGTTGGTTTAATTGCATCACAATTTGGTGAATCTGGATGAGATGAACAAGCTATCCATGTAGCTTACTTTCCTCTGCTATTCCTTGCCTTTCTTAGACTCAATGGGCTATGATATCGTTCTATCCATTTTTTTCAGTGGTTTTATTCCAATTTTGCATGTATCTGATTTTATTTGGTAGCATGCATCTACATTTGTTGTACTCCTTAAATTCTAAAAACAAATCCTATGCTCCCTAAGCCATTGTATTCTTTGGATGAGACCCATGTGCATGATATGATTCTTCTGTAGTGCTCTGTTTTCTTGAGATGCCATAAGACCTTTTCTTGTGCAGCTCCATGCATGAACTCTGCTTTTGATCTTGCACCATAAGTACTTATGATGCTTGATCCCATGTGCATGATCTTGCACCATAAGTACTTATGATGCTTGATCCATGCATGAACTCTTGTCATTGTACGTATCCCTCCTATATTATCAGAATATTTTGTAGCAAATTTTGTCATTGATTTAATGGTAATTTTCTCTTTATTTCTTTTATTCATCTGTAGAGTTCACAGGATCCACCTCCTAATGTTCATGTTACTAGTCATAGACCCCATGTTAGTGAATCTGATGAACTTGAGATTAGTATAGAGAGAACTCATTGTCAGCCAGAAAAGAATGACACACGAGGTTGAAAAGACTTATGATGCTTGTAACACCCCAGGCCCGGCACACGGCTCTGACCCACTCTACCGAGGAGTGGACCCCACCTACGTAGCAACCTGTTTGAGCTTTCATCCTCGCTTCACTCAAAACGGTTAACCGAAGGTTACTATGCGTCCTTGCCCTGGCTATTTAAGTTGGTTGGGTGTCCCGAGGTGGTATTACTCACGGGTGTCGTCCCATTACTGTTCCCATTTCAGCCCATTCTGGCCCATTATCCATGATGTTACAATCACCCCCTAAGGATTCGACATCCTCGTTGAATGCCAGACCGACTTATTCTATTCAGGACATCGCCCAGAAATCTCCTCTCTTTGCCATGTCCGTGCGTCCAGTGCCGGTGCATATGCCATGCCGTGTCCACGCCAGGCCCACACGCATGCGCACTATGCCCGCACATCTGACCTGTCACGCGCCCGTGAAACCTCGAGAGTCAATGCTGACTGCAAGATGCAAGCCTAGTTAGAAATCAGCCATTTTAAGGTTTTAAAATTACTATAACATCCTTGTTTCCATATATCTTGATATTTTCTTCTCCATTGTGTCTCTGTCCTTGATATTCATCTCCTCCTTGATGATTATTTTAAAGCTCATATTCTCGTCTACCCCCTGCTTTGATATTCTTTTAGAATCTTCTCTTACCACATTCTTGCGTTATTAGAAGTGGTTTAGGATCTTTGCCCTTAATACGAAGAAAACGATAGCATCGCAAGTTGAGTCAATAATTGAGATGTGTTTGATTGGTTTGTCCTTATGCTTATGATTGTTTTACATCTTTGTAATGATTGCGCTGAACTTATGGGTTACTCCATAATTTTAGTTAGTTAATAGGCTTAAGTTTAAGAAGCAATGAAATAAGTAGTTGGGTTTCAGTTTTCTCCTGTTCCCCTATCCTATATTCTCGGAGCAATCTATCTTCTTTGGATTATACCTATGCTTTTGGAGGACCAAAAATTATGTGAAAATTGTGGAGAAAAGTAGATTTCAGCATGTTTCTCTGATCATAAGAATCACCTTCATAGCTATTAAGGTTTTAGAGTTATGGAATTCACAAGACGATGTATCTGTGCTGTAAGAAATCTGGAGCAGTCTGTGGTCTTACCGTTATATCTCAAGATCTAGTGGTGCAAAGTTTATGAAATTTTTCTAGAGACAACTAGACTTTGGTACCTTTCTAGTGCCACAAGAATAACCTTTTTACCTATTTTGGTTTGAGAGATATAATTGTTCTAATTTGAGGTTCTGTGTAGTCTGGAAATCTGGAACAGTTTTGATTGATTATCATTTTTGACCAAATTAACTGCTTAATCTGGAAAAGTGTATTATAAGAGAGTTGTATATAATTTTATAATCTTTCCAAAAATATAAGGTACAACTTTATTGGATTAACAAAACTCGAGTTATGAATTTTTTACCGAGCTGTTGTTTTTCTGCCCACAAGGAATTTTAGGTTAGTTGATCTTGTTTGTGCACACAAGTTTCTATTTGATATCAAAGGTCTTCATGATCAGTTAACTCATTTTATAAGAAGATGCAAGTTATCCTTTGGTGCCTCTAGTGATCTTTTCTTAAGGGCGATAGCCAAACTTAAGAATATGCATGTTGATAGATTCATACTGTTAGAGTATGAGTGTATTAGGCCCATGAGGCTAGGCCCATGAGGCCCATATATGCCACACTATATTGCTACCCTTCTAGAGTTAGCCCAATTAATCCAATCATTTCACTCTAGCATGGTATCAGAGCTAGGGTTTCATCTCTCCCCTCCTCTCCCTAGCCGCCAGGCAGGCTGCAACCGCCGCCGATGGTTGGCCGTCCTCCCCTTCCTCCTCCTCCCTCCCGCACCTACTTCCACTGTTTTCCACCTCTCTCCACCTCCACGTGGGCGCAGGCAGTAGCCGCCGTCGCCGACCATCCTCCTCCATGCGCGATCGCCGCTCCTCTCCTCCTCGTGGGTGGCACGGGTGCGGGCGGCGTGGCCCCAGGCGTGGCCCTGGGCGCGGCCAGCATGGCCGTCGCGGGTGGCCCCTAGGCGTGACCGTCGAGTCCGGCCTCCTAGGCGCAGGCGCCGAAGGTGCAGACACCGTGGCGGCCGCCGTCGCCGCTGCCAGGTTGGGCTTGCCGGCGGGCATGGGTGGCTTTCCTTTCCCCGCCCCGCCACCTCTGCCTCCTACTTCCCACCTCCACGCCGTGGGTCCCGACTCCGCCCTCGCCGCCACCCTCATCGCTACCCGGCCGGCTACTGTGGCAGGCCAGGCCCGTGTGCATGCCGCCGCCCTCGCTTAGGAGCGCGAGCGCGAGGTGGCTGAAGCGGTGGCCCGCCAGATTACCGAGGCGGAGCATCTCCTCGTCCTCCATGCCTCGTACAACGTCGGGGCCACCTCCTCCAGCTCGACGGGCCACCGTGGGTCCCACACTGCAGTCATCTGGCATGACGCGGTTGACCTGCTCATGGCGCAGCTCCACTACCAGGCTGGGAGTGTCCAGAACATCAGGCTCCTCATCCCAGTTGTCCTCGAGCCTGAGTCGCCCGCCTACGCCCTTTGGCGGGACCTGGTCCTCCTCACCCTCCACCGCTAAGCCCTCGACGACCACGTCCTCGTCGATGCCTCGGTCACGGTCCAGACCCCCGCGTGGCTGCGTCTCAATAGTATTGTGCTCTCCTGGATCATCGGGACAATCTCCCTCGACCTGCATGACCTCATTCGTAACTCCGTCAACGCTAGTTGGGCCCGGCTAGCCCTCGAGGGCCAGTTTCTAGGCAATGCCGAGGCCGGGGCTCTACGTCTTGATGCGAGCTTCCGTACCTTCGTCCAGGGTGACCTCTCCATCAGCGAGTTCTACCATCGGATGAAGAGCATGGCCGACTTCCTCGTGACCTTGGCTAGCCTGTGGAGGACCGCATCCTGGTCCTCAACGTCCTCCACAGGCTCAGTGATCGCTACGCCCACCTCCGGACGTTGATCACCCGGCAGCGGCCCTTTCCCACCTTCCTGCAGGTCTGTGACAACCTTGTCATGGAGGAGCTCACTCAGGGCATCCAGCCCGGGTCCACCTCACCAGGGTCCTTGTCTTCCTCGGCTGCCCTTGCAGCTACTCCTCCGCCGTGTCCGTCCTCCGTCACAGAGCGGGGGGGGGGGGGGACGTGGTGGTCGCCATCGCTACAAGTGGGGGCATAGTGCAGGTGCTGGCTGTGGGAGCAACCCGACGCCTGCGCCTCCATGGGGTACACTCTGGCCCTCCTTCAACAACCCATGGGCAAGGCGCATCTCCATGTGGCCCTTCCAGGCTCCCGGTGGTGAGGCTCGCCCGCCGATGGCCATGCTCGCTGGTGCTCCTTCGGGGTTTCACTCCGTGGCTCCATGGGCTCCACCTCTCAGCACCTTGCCTAGACCGTGGGTGACACCTCTCGGCTCCTCGCCAGGGCCCGTTGGTTGGGATCCGGCGGCCTTGGCCTCCACTTTCAGCACCATGGACCTGACACCTCCTGTCGGACTAGCATGGGTCGCCGACTCGGGTGCCACCTACCACACTACTCCCAACCCTAGTATACTCTCCTCTGTTCATCCTCCTTCTTCCTCTCATCCTTCATCCATCATGGTTGCGAATGGGTCGTGTCTACCTGTCATGTCCGTGGGTGCTGCCGGCACTCATGACTCCTTTCGTCTTTCTAATGTTCTTGTTGCACTTCTATGATTCACAACCTTCTTTCTATTCATCATTTTATAGCTGACAATTCCTAGTCTTACTGTGAAGGATTTGGCTTCCCGGCGTTCTCTCCTCTGATGTGACAGCTCAGGGCCCCTTTACACCCTTCGGTTTTTGGCTTCTGCTTCACCTTCTTCACCGTCCGCGTTGTCAGCTGCCTTCGCCACCACTACTTCCTCCACCACTTGGCTCCGTCATCTCGGCCATCCTGGATGTGATGATCTGATGCAGCTTAGTCGTAGTTTCGACATTCATTGTACTCGGGCTCACAATGAGCACTTATGTCATGCGTGCCAGCTGGGCTGTCATGTTCATATTCCTTTTCAGTCTTCTACTTCACATGCTACTCATGTGTTTGATCTTGTACACTGCGACCTATGGACATCTCCTGTCATCAGCATTTCTAGCTATAAATATTATCTTGTGGTGGTTGATGATTTTTCTCATTATTCATGGACTTTTCCCTTGCGTGCAAAGTCTGAGGCTTTTCCCACTATTCTCCACTTTTTCACCTAGGTGTCTACTCAGTTCGGCCTTACCATCAAGGCCACCCAGTGTGATAATGGTCGTGAGTTTGATAACTCCACCTCCCATGCCTTCTTCCTCACTCACGGTGTCCAGTTGTGCATGTCTTGTTCGTATACTTCCTCCCAAAATGGCAAGGCTAAGCGCATGATTCGCACCATGAATGACACCATGCACACCCTCCTGCTCCAAGCGTTGCTTCCTGCTCACTTCTGGGCAGAGAGTCTGCACACCTCCACCTATCTCCTAAACCGTCTTCCTTCTGCTGCATGCCCAGCTCCTACACCACACCACGCTCTCTTCGGTACCCCTCCTCGGTATGACCACCTTCGTGTCTTCGGTGTGCGTGTTACCCTAACACCACTGCCACCACTTCCCATAAGTTAGCTTCGGTGTGCGTGTTACCCTAACACCACTGCCACCACTTCCCATAAGTTAGCTCCCCGTTTGACTCTGTGTGTCTTCCTCGGGTATTCCCTAGATCACAAGGGTTACCGGTGCTTTGACCTCACCTCTCGTCGGGTCCTCATCTCTCGCCATGTGGTGTTTGATGAGTCTGTCTTCCCCTTCTCCACCACAACCACACCACCTTCCACCCCTGACCCTGACCTCTCCTCTCTATTTCCCACTGACACAGTGATCCAGCCACTTTTGTCATTTTCTCCTGCAGGTACTACTCCACCGTACCCTTCACTAGGCCCGTGCCCCGGCTCGCCACCCACTAGTGATGCTCCTGGCCCTGTGCCCTGTACATGTAAGGAGCCATCGCCCTCAGGTGCGGCCCCTACTCCTCCGTCAGCCACGGGGCCAGGGACACCGGCTCCTGCACCTCCTGCGCATTTCGCCCAACCGGTGCATGTCTACCAGCGCCGTGCATGGGCGGTGCCGGCGCCTCCGCCACTACATGTGGCCTCTTCTCCACCGGCGACGCCTCCACCTCCAGTGACCTTCTCCGCCGGTGACGCCTACACCGCAGCGACCCCCGGCTGCTCGTGTCGTGCTACCGGTGTACCACCCGCCGCTCCTTCGCTGACGCCCGCGGCATGTTCACCCATGGTGATGCGGCACGCAGCTGGTACCCTGCGGTCCCAGGCTCTTGCAGCGACGCCCAGTGACATGCATGTCTCTCCTGTACCCTCTTTCATTCGTGATGCCTTGTCGGACCCTCACTGGCACCCCACGATGGAAGAGGAGTACGCGGCTCTCCTCACCAACCAGACATGGGATTTGGTGCCCCATCCATCCGGCTCCAACGTTGTCACCGGCAAGTGGATCTAGACACACAAGTGATGGGCTGATGGTATCCTTGAGAGGTATAAGGCTTGCTGGGTTCTCTGGGTTTCACTTAGCACCTTGGAGTCAACTATGATGAGACATTCAGCCCAGTGGTGAAGCCGGCCACCATCCACACGGTGCTCTCACTGGTTCTCGCTCGCTCCTGGCCCGTGCATCAGCTAGATGTCAAGAATGCTTTTCTACACGGGACTCTTACTGAGACAGTCTACTATAGCCAGCCGGCAAGGTTTGTTGACTCTTCTTGTCCCGACATGGTCTGCCGGCTCAATAGGTCTCTCTACGGCCTGAAGCAGGCCCCTCGGGCGTGGCACTCTTGGTTTGTTGCTTTCCTGGTGACACTAGGCTTTGTGGAGGCCAAGTCAGATACGTCTCTATTTAGCTATCACCGTGGAGCTGAGACTGCCTACCTGCTGCTATACGTTGATGACATTGTCCTCACAGCCTCCAGTTCATCACTACTCCACCGCATCATCAGCTCTCTTCAGCAGGAGTTTCCTATAAAGGATCTTGGTGTGCTCCACCACTTCCTCGGGGTCACTGTTGAGCCTCATCCCACCGGGCTTCTTCACCAGCGGTAGTACACTCTCGATATCCTGGAGCGAGCTAGGATGACTAACTGCAAGCCCTGCTCCACTTCAGTTGACACACAGGGCAAGTTGTCAGAGGCTGAAGGCAACCCAGTGGCAGATCCCACGACATACCAGAGTCTTGCAGGTGCACTTCAGTATCTTACCTTCACCAGACCGGACATCACCTATGCAGTGGAGCAGATTTTCCTTCACATGCATGATCCCTGAGAGCACTACCTCACTGCTCTCAAGCGCCTCCTCCGCTACCTCTGTGGCACTGTCAACTCAGGCTTGCTCCTTCACCGGTCTTCCTCCACCGAGCTTGTCGTCTACACTGACACAGACTGGGCCAGTGTCTGCACACTCGGCGCTCCACCTTTGGCTACGCTGTCTTCCTAAGCACCAACCTGGAGTCCTGGTCGTCCAAGCGCCAACCGGTGGTCTCCCGCTCCAATGCCGAGGCAGAGTATCGTGCTGTCACTAACAGTGTGGCGGAAGCCTCCTGGCTCTGGCAGCTCCTCACCAAGCTTCACAGCCTACTCTCCCAGAGCTAATGCGACAACATCAGTGCGGTGTACCTCTCCACCAACCCTATTCAGCACCAGAGGACCAAGCATGTGGAGATCGATCTACACTTTGTCCGTGATCGAGTTACCATCGATGATGTTTGGGTACTCCATGTCTCGACCACCTCCCAGTTTGCCGACATCTTCAACAAGGGCCTCCCGTCCTTGACCTTCACCGAGTTCCGCTCCAGCCTCAATGTCACCGGTGGCTAGTTGCGTTTGTAGGGGGCTCGTGTGTGTGCTTGTTTTCATGTCCAGTCTGCAACTTCGCTGCACTAGAAGTTCAGACTGCGGGGGGGTGTTAGAGTATGAGTGTATTAGGCCCATGAGGTCTATGTATGCCACACTATATTGCTACCCTTCTAGGGTTAGCCCAATTAATCCAATCATTCCATTCTAGCACATACACTCTAGTGTGTCACTTGGAAGAAATGGATATCTCTAGGGTTTGAAAGTGTGCTCATGTGCAAGTTAAGTGTCTTATGAAGGAATCGACAACAATGATGGGTCATCTACAAAGAGCTTAGGTGATCATCAAGATTGAGTTTTACTTGAAGATATTATCAATTGTGAGTTCAACCTTGAACTCAAGACAAGTTTGTGTTAACAACATAGGAATGTGAGCTTGGACTTCTCTATAGTTGGTTCTATGATAACTCAGGAAGCCTCAATTCTTATATAACTCAGGAAGCCTCAATTCTTATATCAAGCATGATGTGTGAGTTTTTTTTGAAGGAAGTTCTCTTTTTGGTTATGACATATCTACTGGAAGAATTACATGGAGAGCTCAAGAGAGGTGTTGACTTAATACCCACAAGTATCAAGAGTGACTTGAAATTATTTGGATATGATTCATGATTAGAGATTTGGAGGCACTATCCTAATGTGCCAAGAGTGGCAATCACAAGAACATGAGAGTATAAAGGATATTTTTAACTAAGGATTAAAGAGTTGAGTTTAATGTTTGAGTAGCTTAATCTGAGTATAGTCACTAACACTTGGGAATTGGTGATGGAATCTTATATGGGATATGAGGGCATCTGGAATGTGGATATGTGAGATTTGATAGTATGGAGGAAAAAGGGATAAAGCAAAACATGTTAAGAGTTATTTTCTTGGATTGGAATTCAAAAGGACAAGAGTATATCCCATAATTGATCTCAAGGTAGTCTTACGAGAAGCATGAAGAGTGTTGGTGTGGAGAGTAAGCCAGCATCCCTCTACAATAGTTCATTTAGGGTTACTAATAAGGAAAAGAGAAGTGATCTAATAGTTAGAAACTACTTGATTGGTTTGGAGTTACATGAGAGTTAATCAGAGTACCTATCAAAATCTCGGATTCCAATTGAGCAAGTTAATTGGAGTAAGATTAATAGGTGCAAAGAAAAATGGGATACTTTATCAAGAAGATGAAGCTACTCAACGCGATGTACAAGAACCAACGACAGAGTATACCAATCCCTTTGATCACCATCTTCCGAATCTCAGGATGAGATTTATCTTAAGGGGGGTAGAATTGTAACACCCTAAATTTTGTGTTTTGGAAAATAGAGATAAAATGATTTAATTATGAATTTTGTGATCATAAAAACATAGGAAAATAATATTTTTTCTCTAAATTAAAATTCATCTTAAGGGCAGCAATATGTTTTATGCATTCATGCCGGTGCATATATTTGTGTGATGAGTGGATTTATCAAAATCTTAAAATGAATTCAAATTCCATTTCAAGTTGATTTTGAAAATGTATTTGCTCTGAAAATAAAAAGAAAAGAATTTTATTTTCCCTCCCTTTTTATTCTCTATTTTTGGCCTGCTTTCCATTCTTTCTGGCCCAGCCCATTTCTGGACCAGGCCCGATCGGCCACCTCCTATCCTTGGGCCAGCTCAGCCGAGGCTCATCCTTCCCTTTTTGGCCCAAGCCGAGCCACCGAGGCCCAGCTTCCCCTCTCCCCTGCCGGCCCAGTAGCCAAATCGAGGCTAGCAAAGCCAACGCCTGCCCCACGCTCGCACTCCCTCTCCTCTCTCTGGTTAGTGGGACCCCACCATCAGCTCCTAACTCTGCTCGCTTGAACCCGAGCTGGCGGCAAGCAGCCGCATTCACCATGACTGTTTCCATCGGGGCCACGAATTCTTTGCCACTATGCGCTATAAAGGCCATAGTATTCCCGCCCGCGGCTCTCCTTTCCACTCTCACCACCCAGCCGTCGCCCCACAGATCATGAGCAGCACCGCCGAACCCTAACAGCGCCTCCACACGCAATTCCCCGCCTCGATGTCAAATTCGCCATCGTAAGCTGGCAATGGACTACCCCCTTGATCTCTTGAACATTTCGGGCTTTTCAATTTTGGTTTTTGATGCTCACAGTGTGCCGCCGATGTGTGCAGCTAGCTCCCATCCGCCACCTCATGTCGACCGCCGACCCCGCCACCTCCCGACTCCATTTTCATGCCTAGTGAGCTCCCCTGGTGCTCCGCTCTCTTTTAGTGTTATCCATATGCCGAACGGTTGCTGGAATCGCCCGGACCAGCAAACTCTGGCGAGTTCACACAGTTGTCCATGGCGCGCCGCCATCTCGCCTGTTTTCCCCGGTGAAGCACCGCCGGCACCTCCCCATCTTCAGATCTGGGCTGCCGTGTACCGTTTTGCATGGCAAACTTGTTAAAGAGCCCCTGTGTTTTGGCGTTTTTGCACCTGAGGTCTTCGAACGGTGGAAAAAGCAGGAATTCTGATTTATTTTTTTAATTTAAATGAACTTATTTATATTTACAGAATTACCATCAATTTCATTTGCTTATAAAACCTCATTTCAACTCCGATTTGATCCATTCAACTTACGTTAGGTTCATAATTTAATAATCTACATGTTTATCTTACTGTTAAGTGTATTTTCAACTCTTATATTTCATGATTATATTTAATCTATTACTTTATGAAAGAAAATCATGATTTAATGATAACTTCTTTGTTTTAATCCCAAACCGACCCGTTCAAATTCTGTTAAATTCATAATATCATAACCTACATGTTTATGCCACTGTTAGTACTGTTTTCCATAATTTTAATTATAAGTTTTATTTAGTGGATTTATTCTCCTATAGGAAAACTTAGAAAAATCATAACTTCGTCGTTTTCAATCCGATTTTAGTGATGTTTACGTCTACGTGATCGTGACAACATGTAGATTAGTTTTATGCACTTTTCAAACTGTTTTTTGTGATTAGTGTACCATTCTAATTTAGTTTAATTTTTTGCGTCGTGTATGATGGCATCGATGCTTGTGTGATGCTCTATGATTATGTCCAGTCGGTGAGCTTTGCGTTGTTATTCAAGAAGAAGTTGGAGATTAAAAAGCAGTTTTGCAAAATGTTGGACAAGAAGGATCTAATTTTAAGGCAAGTATAGTTTGTTCTTTTTATGGCCATGACCTTGCAACATGATTAATTTTTATGCTACCAACATTAACAATGACTTCAGCAACTTAAGATCTTGTCTATAAGTGATTTATCCAGGATTTATAGTACATCTGCGAGGGCTATATGGCTCTGGCTTTAGTTCAGTATGAGGACTCTTTTTTTAGCGAGTTAGAGGAAGTGCTGATTTGGGTATAGGACGGCCTCTGTCCAGACATATATGCATAGCCACGAGGGTATTGTGCCATATGGGAAGGGGAGTTCCTACATCTGATGACATAGCACCCTGGCTTGTTAGACGAAAACCTTTGAAAGACTTCATAGTGGTACTCTGCCTGCTCACCTTGGAAGTGTTTTGGGAGTCATGATCTCGGGCATATGGGTAGCACGACTCATAGTGAAAGTGTATACCTCTGCGCAGAGTTTAATAAACTGGTATACTAGCCGTGCTCATGGACACGAGCGACCTTGGAACATTTACATTAAGGATGATGATTCTTGTTGTTATGAATGCTTATTCTTAATCGTTCTATGCTTCACATTATCTATGTTATATTGATCATGACCTATGTGTAACATTCAAGATGTTAATACATAATTAAAATCTTATTCAAGTGTATTATCAAGCATAATCATTGAGCATCATGGCATAAATGCATTCATGTTTTAATAATATCTTTTATGTGATGCTTAGTTTTATACATGAAATGATGGTGCTTTCTATTCCTTTATTATTTTATGTTATTCTGCAAATGTTTAAAACAAACTAAAATTTGTTTTGTCTTGTGCTTTGCTAATCTTGTGTGTTAGGTCAACCCTGATATGTCTCAACTAAAATAAGTTTATTTTCATAGGCTGCTTGTGCTCTTTGTTTTGAAGCATGCTTTGAACTCAAAAACCCTAATTTTTAATGGCACGTTATATCTTGATTTATGCCCTATATGGATTAAGGTGTAAAGTCATGCTTTACATTGAGTCATGTGTATGGGATAAATCCAAGAGCTCTATTTGAATTGAGCTCCAAGTTTGAATTTGGAATTGGATTTCTAAAACTTGCTTCAAGTTGGGAGATTCAAATTTAAATTCAAATTAGGGCAATATTAAAATGATTTTCAAAAGTCAACTTGGTCAACCAAGGGTGTCATTGGGTCTTTGACCTAAGAATGTCCTTGGATGACGTTTGTGATCACTAATGATCAACCAATTAATTTAGAAACCAAATCGAGTTTGAATTCGGTTTCAAAAACCCTTATTTCAAAAGCTTGTTTTATCCCCTCTTCTATATTTCAAAATCTATAAAGAATTTGGATATGCTCTCAAATATGGTTTGTAGATCTTGACAAGAGCTACAATATTGGTATTCAAATTTTTTTAAGTTTCCAAAAAGAATTTCAAATGAATTTGAAAATACAGTTTTCTAGCATTTGCCCCCATTTGATTTTAAACTCATAATTCAAAAATTATGCATTATTTGGAAAAACTTTGTATATTAAAAATATTTGGTTTGAAAAGTTGAGCATTTCATAGATATGAAGATTTTACAAGTTTTATTGAAAAATCAAAAGTAATTTTAAATATTTATTTCTAGTGTTTTGTTTTCCTTTTAAATTTGAATTCATATTTTAAAATCCAGATAGAATTTGAAAATGTTCATTAAATGAAAAGTGTAGCTCTTGAAAAGTTATGCAACTCTTATTTTGGAGATTTTCATGTTCCTATATAATTTTTGGAGTAGTTTAGAAAATTCCGAGTGACCTCAGCTGCTACAGTGCCGATGACGTCATCATCGTCCTTCGTCCTCACTGTCGTCGGCAAGCTTCCATGGCCTTCTCCCCGCATCCGCGACCGCCAGCTCCTGCTTCATGCTGGCAAGGCAAGTAGCTGCATGTCGCGCACTCAACCAGCCCCGCCACGCTATAAATACCGCGACGCTGCCACCGCCGTGCCCTTCTTTTCTTCTTCCCGTCATCGCCGTCGTGCTTATGCGCCGTTGCGACCAAGCCACCTCAGGCCGAATTGAGGGCACCAACGAGCTCGCCACACTCTTGCGCATAGTTTAAGCCAGCTCGTAGTGCTTCGTCTCACTTGCCTTGTGCGACGCCACAGCGCTTCCGCCATGGTCGGCACGCTGAGCTCCGGCAGCTGCCCGAGTACCCGCTGCTCTGTGCCGCTCCACTCTGAACTAGCGCCACCATCAATTTCACCTCTGCATCCTACAGCTCATGCGCACGCTCGCCAAGCCTGGCTATCACTGGAGAGCGTCGCTACCGTGCCGCTCCGTCGCCGAGCCACGGGCTCATGTGGTCATGCCGCCACAGGCCACCGCGACGCATCCTGAGGCAACTTGTGAGTGCGCGGGGACCTCCTAATGCTTCACCACCGCTCCCCAGCCACTGGCATGGCCTCCTCTCGAATAAAATCGCTGTCCCCGGTGACCTCTTCTCTTCAAATCGTGACAAGGACTTGATCCTTGAATTTGAATAAAGTGAAGGTCTTTTCTACGAAGTCCATGACTCAGGTGAATAGATCCCCGAGGACCTGTTTGTGAATACTTTTCTAAATCTTTAAAAAATCATATCTGGAGTTTGATAACTCTATTTTTGGTGAACCAAATTTTATTGTGTTCCTTATGATGCCTAGTTTTTATTAAAATATAAAACATGCCATATTTTGTAGAAAAATAAATAGTTATGTTTTATGCTTTGTATTTAATGATAGAAAAGAAGGAAAATTCATATCTCTTGCTGTATAGCTCCAAATGACTTGAAATTTTGATGAGATGTTGTTAATTCCATGTTTAGGCTATAGTTTAAATTTCAAGAATATTGGATGTTGAATGATTTATTTATGAATTTCTTTTGCTAATAATTGATTTGTCTTGTTTAATGTTTTATATGGTTTATGATTGGTTTATAAATTAATTAATTAGCTTTGATGACTTAGGGTTTGAGTGACTTTTGGATTGATTGAGTACCTTGGGTCATTAACACATGATGATCCTTGGCACCTTAATTAAATTGCTTGCATTCTTTTTAATCATGCATCATGCCATGATCTCATCGTATTAAAGCATGCATTATTCCATTACGTGTAGTTGTTTCGAGAGTGAGTTGGATCGTGTTGACCAACCTTCTAAAGATGTCATCTGACAATGGTGTTCAAGAAGGTGACATCCACCAATAATGTTAAAGTCCTTATCCATGGTGTTGGTGTCGTCCATCCATGGTGTTGATGCCAAGTCTAACATCTGTGATCTCAAAAAGAACTAACCACCACTGCAACAAAGGCAAGCCCCGAATGCATTTAAACCTTATCCTTGTTTTTATAAAGTTTTTATCACTTCAGTTATGAAATGTTGCATTAAGTAATAGGAGTTGAGTGATAACCTACCAATTACATTACCTGTCTTATTTCCATATTCCTTGTCACCTGTTTATTTGGAAAATACGTAGTAATGCTTAGCCCTGCTTAATTAGGTAGGTTTTCAAAAAGTATAAGAATGAAAAAGATGAAGTTGGCTTTACCTGTGGAATCATGATGATAGTTAATAAATTGAGTCCGGACGGGTAACTTGCATTGGGAAAGGAGTCCCTCTGTAATGTTTCCATCTGTTGACGCCCTAGGACCCATCCATTATAGGGCCGCCTATGATCGAGACTAGATAACCACTCACACATGGTGTGATATACTTGTGGGGTTGAGAGTCCCATGTATATTGATATGCTTAGGAGTTTGAGCCTCCTGTATATCATGTGGTGATATATGGCTGCGGTTGTTATCCCGGTATATCATGTGATCTTGTATGCATCAGAGTTAGAGTCTCCGGTATATCAGTGATCTAGGTCCCAATTGGGTAAAATCGATTCGAATCATCGTTGCTCCTCGGTTAAGGATACTCAATCAACTGACCTACATCGTAGTAACAACTTGAATGATGATAAGGTATCAAAATGAAGTTGGTTGGTAATCTTGAGCTAGAGCAAGACAACTTTTCTTTTGAATTAATCAATGATGAGTTAAAACTTGATCCTCAAGAGCTTTTCTACAAAATCTTTACTTCTTACAAGCCTTACCTTGTCCCACTAGCCTGCCCTCTCTTTATATCGGGTAAGTCTAGTTGAGTACTTTTGTACTCAGGGTTTGTTGAACCCCTGTTGTAGGTTCTAGTTGGTGATCAAACCAAGATTATATCGGTGGGCTTGATGTGATCTGGTTGACCTCTTCTGACTTAGGTGCTCTACCTAAGTTGTCTTCTGTAGTTCTACTCTGCTTTCGCAATTGAAGATAAGTTTATAAAAGATAACTTATTTATAATTTATAAATTTAATTTTATCATTCTTCCGCACACTGATTTTTATTTTGTAACAAATGTTGTAATGTTGCAGCTACTCCTTTGTTGATCCTGGAATGAGTTGTCAAATGTGGTTTAATTGGGGTCCTTTGAGGGCACCCGATAGGGCTTTTTAAGTTATCTGAAACACATGCATGACTATCAGAGGTCTTCGGGACAATGACAGGTGTGTGTGGGCCATATAATTTAGGAGGTTCTTCCACAGCTGGTATCAGAGCTTAGACAATGGATCAGCTACAACATTACATTTGAAAACTTCAAAATGAGTTTACAATATAAAAGTTTTCGAAAGTAACAAATTTAAAATAATATTTTCTTTATCTTCTTTCTTGCTGGAAGACTTTATGAAGACTTTGCGATGATTCAAGTTAAAAGGCTTCAAGAAGTTCTTCAACTCTTCATTGGATGGTCAAGAGGAGAGTCGACTTCACCGACAAAGCTCTACTAAAGTGATTCAACAGTCGATCTGGCGCAGTGAAGATAGTGTATAGTATAAAGCCCTATATATATACTAACAGGATGAAGACGAAGTGCTTCTAACATTGAGAGAACATATAGGACGAGCATATCGCATATCATGCATAACATGATAATAAGATAACTTACAATTCCCTCCTTATATTCTGGGAACAACTATTGTTCTTTGTAGCTGTTCTATTGATTTATCTCATCTTACACCAGGTTTTGTTTACCAATTGATAATCTTTTATTCTAGAAGTTCTTGATCCTTGGAGATTTATGGAATATACCTTGATATACACCATTACATTAAAATTCAAACCTGGTATGAATCCTTAATTCTTTTGTTAAGTATGTGTCACACCTTGATTCTTTTCAACTCCAACATGTGCTACCTCCTTGATGTCGTGTGATGATGAATATCTTGCTCGAATATCCCTTTGATTGTGTCCTCTAAGGTACCATGACCCATGACTTAGATAACGGCATCGAAACCTGGGGTCACCTATATGGTGTTACTGCTAGGCGCTCACTATTATCGGAGTCTATGATTGTGATCCCTTATAATTCACAATTAGGGTGTTTTCATTCTTTGCACATGTTACTCTTTTGACCTTGAAATTCGACAAATATTGTTCGGGAGTTAGTTTGATTATGTCCTATAGTGGTGTCTTGACCTGTGTCTATGGTGCCGTGTCAACCTGGAATCTCCTGTGATTCACGACCACATGAATTTTTACCAGGGCATGCACTGGTATCATAGTCGGTGCTCCTAAACCATTATCGCTCACAATTTATGCGTTCTTACTCCTTGAACACTTCTTAGGGATTTAAAGTTGTCCTTTGAGTTCCTAAACACCTTGTAATGGTGACCAACTTCTGATATCGGTTACTTGCTCGATGTTTTGAGATGTCGGTTACTCCTGTTATGCCCTATAGTGGTAATGTGTTTTGTATCCATGGTGCCGCGATGGAACCTAGAGTCTCTTGTGTGACACGGGCACACAAGTTTCTTCTAGGTGCGCCCAAGTATAGAGGTTTGTGGGCATGAGCTATTATAGCTTAGCAACTAATGTACTCCTAATCTTTGAACCTATCCTGAGCATCTTTACTTAAATACCTTGTTATTTGCAACCTCTTGCATATCTTAGTTGTAACTCTTGAATCACACCTGGCTGTTTTATGAACTTCTATCAAGTTGATCTACTTGACACGTTTCCTTTTCCATTACTTACGCCACGGGATTTTGTTGCTCTGAAATCTCAGGACGAGATTTCTTTAAGGGGGTAAGACTGTAACATTCTAGATGTTAATACGTAATTAAAATCTTATACAAGTGCATTATCAAGCATAATCATTGAGCATCATGGCATAAATGCATTCATGTTTTAATAATATCTTTTATGTGATGCTTAGTTTTATACATGAAATGATGATGCTTTCTGTTCCTTTATTATTTTATGTTATTCTGCAAATGTTTAAAACAAACTAAAATCTGTTTTGTCTTCTTGTGCTTTGATAATCTTCTGTGTTAGGTCAACCCTATTATGTCTCAACTAAAATAAGTTTATTTTCATAGGTTGCTTGTGCTCTTTGATTTGAAGCGTGTTTTAAACTCAAAAACCCTAATTTTTAATGGCACGTTATATCTTGATTTATGCCCTATATGGATTAAGGTGTAAAGTCATGCTTTACATTGAGTCATGTGTACAGGATAAATCCAAGAGCTCTATTTAAAATTGAGTTCCAAGTTTGAATTTGGAATTGGATTTCTAAAACTTGCTACAAGTTGGATGATTCAAATTTAAATTCAAATTAGGGCAATATTAAAATGATTTTCAAAAGTCAACTTGGTCAACCAAGGGTGTCATTGGGTCATTGACCTAAGAATGTCCTTCGATGATGTTTTTGATCACTAATGATCAACCAATTAATTTAGAAACCAAATCATTAAAATGTAAATGTGTCAAGGCCGCCCTAACCATAGGGCATGGACAATATATTGATTTAAACTCTACGTAGAGGTGTACATTTTCACTGTGAGTCATGTTTTATAGCAGAGTGGGTTAATTACTCCCAAGTCACCACAAAACATATAAAGCCCCCTATAGATTCTTCTAACCAATCAGGGACGCGAAAATATGGAGTGTAGGAACCCTCCTTCCAATATGGCACAATCCTTCCCGGCTATACTCATAAGGACAGAGGTCGTCTAATACCCAACTCGTAGACCACAAACAAGCTAGAAAAAAGGGTCTACAGGTGACTAGAGCCAGAGCCATATAGCCCTCACAATTGTATAGAATATCCATGATAAATCACTTACAGACAAGGTCTCATGTTTGTTAAGAGTCATCGTTATTGTTGGTAGCATAAACACATATCATGTTATGAGATCATGATCGATAGAGCACTAGCATCACTACTACCCAATGCAACCCGAGGTTTTCAAGGAATCAGGATATCAAAGCTAGTTATAATCTCTAGGTTATCAAAGAAAACACATGCATGAGTTGTCATTTATAGTGAATAGGTAACAAGGAAGATCCATGCTATACTTTCCTTGATTCACAAAGTCTTGCTAGTCCTGCTAATCCTCAAAGTAGCCTTGCTTAATAAAACCCTCACCGTCTAAACTCGACATTAACAACCAACACCAAGCAATCCAATCGAGCATACATACACGAAGCAAACAAAGAGTTATTAGAGAAATAGTACACCAAACCCAACAAAATAGAATAAAAAGTTTATAAAACTATTCTACACACTTCTATGATCACACAGACGTCAAGCTCACCGAAAACGGAGTTATAACGGCGAAGATATGAATTTTTAAAGATTTCCTATAGACAAATAAATGCATTAAATATGAACTCAAAATATAAAGTCTACAAAATATACCATCAGTGGCATCACTGTGTAGATTACAAAATTATGATCCATTGGATCTGGAACGGACGGCTCGGATTTGATTGGGGGGCAGGTGGCAGCGTGCTGCTGGACTGGAGGCCGACCGCGGCGGCGGCCATGAACGGCGATGAGAAAGCTCGCCGGTGTAACTCCATCTGGCGTTCTCGACCACCATTTGGCATGGGACCGGTACAAAATCAAAGAGGGGCTCGTGCCAGGCTCACTGATGAGGAAGATGGTGGCCAAGACAAAGCGAGGACGACGGGTGGCTCGATACGGCGGACGGCGGCGAGCTGCATACGGTCACAACACAAGAGGAGCAAAATTAGGCCAAAAGAAAGAGACCAACTTGCTCGTGAGATCAAGGCGGAGCTCCGGATGCATCTTACTGTGGCGAAGAAGCAACGACGATGGTAAATTTCAAGCTTTGGTGGATGGCGGCAATGGCGGCTAGGGTTTCGACTGCCGCTGCCGCGCGAGGCAAAGGCGGCGCTTGCTAGGGTTCGGGGAGGAGTTGCAAACGTGGACTCAATGCTTATATAGCCCGAGGCAAGGAGGGCGAGCGACCGGCCGTGCGTGGAGGTAGCGTGGGTCGGAGTCAGAGCTTTTGACTCGGCTTCGGGTCAGAGGAGGAAGGAGATGGTGCAGGCCCCACTTGTTAGAGACAGAGAGGGAGGCGACGTGCGGTGCGGCGGCTTCCTGGGCCTCGGCCTGGCGGCATAAGAAAAAGAAGGCAAGCGCGCACGGTCTGCCGGCAGTTGTAGGCTTCTGGCCTGTTGGCCCAAGAGGGAAAAGAAGTGGGCCACTGCAGCAGGCCGTCGGGCTGGTCGGGTCGAAAAGGAGAAAAAGGGTGATGGGAGGGAAAGAAATTATTTTTCTTTTATTTGAATCCTTTTTCAAAAGCATTTTCAAAAAGATTTTGAATTCTAATTCAAATTTGACCAAAACCAAACATCACAAAATAAATTTTGCACCAACATGAATGCACAAACATATTTCTTGACATAGGTTTGATTTTAATTTTATAATACTAATTATTTTGCCTAGGTTAAACAGCCACAAAAATACTAAATTAAATCAAATTGACTATTTTAAATTCATGAAAAAATTTAGGGTGTTACAATTCTACCCCCCTTAAGAGAATCTTGACCTTGAGATTGGATTTTGCTTACTCAAACAACCGCAGATAAGCTGCCCTTAATGCATTCTCAGTTTCCCAAGTTGCCTCAGCCTCCGAGTATCGATTCCACTGCACCTTGCACATTTTAATAACCCGGCTTTGGATAACCTTTTCAGCCGTATCCAAGATCCTTACTGGAAACTCTTCATACATGAGATCCTCTTTAATAGTAAGTTCCTCTAAAGGTAAGTGTTCCTTCTCAGGTACCCACAAACACTTCTTAACTTGAGACACATGGAACACATCATGCACACCAGCTAAACTCTCGGGCAACTCCAACTGATAAGCCACTTCTCCACATCTCTTTAAAACTTTAAATGGACCAACATACCTTGGTGCAAGTTTCCCTTTCTGGTTAAACCTCTTCACACCTCTCATAGGAGACACCTTCAAGTACACATAATCACCTTCCTTGAATGCCAACTCTCTCCTCCGTGTATCAGCATAACTCTTCTGGCGAAAGTGTGCTACCCTCAGGTTCTCCCTAATCACCCGTACCTGTTCTTCTGTGGTTCTCAGAACCTCTGTCCCAAACAATTGACTTTCTCTAGTTTGGTTCCAAAACAATGGCATCCTGCACTTACGCCCATACAGAGCTTCAAATGGTGCCATCTTGAGACTCTGTTGATAACTATTGTTGTATGAGAATTCTGCATAGCATAAATTCTTATCCCAACTTGTACCATACTACAATGCACAAGCTCTCAACATGTCCTCCAAGATCTGATTAATCCTCTCAGTTTGTCCATCAGTCTATTGGTGATATGCTATACTAAAGTTCAACTTTGTTCCCAAAGCACTATGCACTGCTTTCCAAAAGTGAGATGTGAACTAAGTACCTCTATCAGACATGGTCTTCTTTGGGACACCATGCAAAGACATGATCCTTTCCAAGTACAGTGTAGCTAACTGAGGTCCAGTATAGGTGGTCTTCACAGGCAAAAAGTGAGCTACCTTAGTTAGTCGATCAATTATTACCCCGTTAGAATCATAGCCTCTCTTAGTACAAGGTAATCTTGTTATAAAGTCCATACCGACCTCTTCCCTCTTTCATTCAGGTATCTTCATTGGCTGCAATAATCCAGCTGGCCTTTGATGTTCAGCTTTCACATGTTGACAAGTATCACATAAAGCAACGTACTCTGCCACATCCCTCTTCAGACCAATCCACCAATACTTTTTCCTTGAGATCCATGTACACCTTAGTACTTTCAGGATGGATAGAGTAAGCTGACTCATGTGCCTCTCATAGAATTGCCTGACGAAGAGCTTTTACCTCTGGAACACATATTCGATTGCCATGCCATAAGGTACCCTCTTCATCAATGCAGAAACCAGGTGCCTTCCCTTCTGCTAACTTCTTCACTATATACTTTAGATCCTCATCTTCCAGCTGCCCTTGCAAATTTCTTCCTCTAAGGTAGGTGTCACCTCTATCTCCATAGCATTAGTAACAAGAGTGAGATTCAAATGAGCAAACTCTACACACAACTTATCAGATTTAGGTGTCACCTGAAGCCCGTTAACATGATTCTTTCTGCTAAGTGCATCGGCCATGACATTTGCCTTCCTAGGATGGTAATACATATCAAAATCATAATCATTTAACAGTTCCAACCAATGGCATTGACTCATGTTCAAGTCAGACTGGCTAAAGATGTACTTCAAGCTCTTGTGGTTAGTGAAGATATCAGTCTTGTGCCCAATCAGATAGTGTCACCAAATCTTTAGAGCATGAACCACAGCTGCTAGTTCCAGATCATGAGTAGGATAATTAAGCTCATGTTTTCTCAACTGTCTTGAAGCATAAGCAACAACCCTACCTTCTTGCATAAGAACACACCCCAAACCCAAACGAGATGCATCACAATAGATAGAGAACTTCTTGCTTAGATCTGGCAATACCAACACTAGAACTGTTGTCAATCTCTTCTTGAATTCTTTAAAACTGGATTGACACTTGTCAGACCACACAAACTTGGCATTCTTCTCTAGTAAGGCTGTCAATGGCTTAGTAATCTTCGAGAATCCTTCAATGAACCTCCTATAATAACCAGCCAACCCGAGAAAACTACAAACCTCGCTGACATCTGTAGGTGGCTTCCACTCCAACACATCTTTCACCTTGCTTGGATCAACTGCTATCCCACCATTAGAAACAACATGGCCGAGGAAAAAGACTTCCTCTAACCAGAATCCACACTTGCTCTTCTTAGCATAGAGTTTGTGCTCTCTAAGCTTCTGCAAGACTAACCTCAAATGTTCTGCATGTTCTTCCTTATTCTTTGAGAATACCAAAATGTCATCAATAAAAACCACAACAAACTTATCCATGTATTCCATAAACACCTTGTTCATCATATACATAAAGTAGGCAGGTGGATTAGTCAACCCAAAGGACATAACGGTATACTCATACAACCCGTACCTGGTAGTGAATACCGTCTTTGGTATATCTGAATTTTGAATCTTCAACTGATGATAACCAGAACATAGGTCAATCTTGGAGAACACACTGAAACCTCTCAATTGATCAAACAAATCATCAATACTAGGCAATGGGTATTTGTTCTTGATGGTAACCTCATTGAGAGAGCGATAATCAACACACATTCGCTGTGTTCCATCCTTCTTATCAACAAAAATCATAGGAGAACCCCAAGGTGATGCACTAGGATGTATGAAACCTTTCTCTTCTAATTCCTTTAACTGTTTCTTAAGTTCTTCTAATTCATTAACCCCCATTCTATATGGACGTTTAGCTATGGGTGCAGTGTCAGGTAATAACTCAATAATAAATTCAATGTCACGGTCAGGTGGCATACCTGGCAAGTTCTCAGGGAACACATCTAGGAATTCCTCCACCACTTGATTCTGAGGATCTGCATTGTCATCAAGCTGATTAAGTGTAGCTATAGGTGGTGCTTGCACTCTGACATCGACACTGATTCTATATCCTTCTGGTGTAGTCAGATCCACAACTCTTTCTTTACACTTTATCACAACTTGGTGAGCTTCCTTCCAATCTAACCCTAGAATTAAATCAATACCAGATGCATTCAACACAATAGGATTCACTGAAAAGTCTACCCCCTTAAGAGAAGCTTAGATAAGGGGCAGTAGTAAGAAGCTGGTATAACACCCCCCGGTGAATTTACTACCATTTGGTTCTTCATGGCTACAACTGGTATGCTATGATTCCTAACAAATGCTTGTGAAACAAAGGAATGAGAAGCTCCAGAATCAAAAAGTACAGTAGCAGAGATAGAGTTGATGTTGAACGTACCTAGCATAACCTCTGATGCTTCCTGAGCCATCTCAGTGGACACATAGTTCACCCTTCCATGATTAGCATAGGATTTCTGGTTACCATTCTGCTTCTGAGGTGTGTTTTGGTATGATTTTCGGGGGCAGTTATTAGCATAGTGCCCAGGCTCACCACAACGATAACATACTGGAGGAGTATTGGGACTACCCTTAAGAGGTGTGTTGTTGGGCGCAGTAAGGCGCGGAGTTTGACTTCCAGATTGCTACTGCGGCCATTGATTCCCCTACTGCTGGTGATTCCCATTCTTGCGCTGAGCATACTGACCATGGTTTCCCTGGCTGACTAGTCTCTGGAACCTCTGTTGGAAGCCCTGATGAAAGTTAGAGTGGAAATGAGAATTATTTCTAAAGCCCAGTCCATTCATCTTCCTTTTCTTGTCCTACGACAGATGTTCATTATCCAGCACAATAGCACTATTTACCAATTCCTCAAAGGTATCATACTTGTTACCCTTTAGCTGCAGCCTGAGTTCATAGTATATGCCATTGAGGAAATGATGCCTCTTATCCACGTCCCTTAGAACTTCATTGGGAGCATAGCGAGCCAACTCCTCAAACTTAGCATGATACTCACTCACAGTCATAGAGCCCATTTTGAGATTCTTGAATTCATCTTGTTTCTGCTCTATGAGACCCTCCGAAATGTGGCGGGCCTTGAAGTCCCTCTTAAAAACCACCCAAGTGATGGGAGGAGCATTATTGGGACGAGCAGCTTGATACGACTCCCACCAGGTCTGAGCAACTCCCTGGAGTTGACCAGAAGCATACAACACTTTTTCAGTATCATTGCACTGTGTGAGGTTCAACTGCTTGTCCACAGCACGCAGCCAGTCTTCAGCATCCAAAGGATTAGTAGTGTGAGTAAACACAGGAGGATGACCTTGCATAAAATCCCTGCATTTATCCCGTGGTGGTTAGCATGAGATAATCCTCCAGCTTGCATAGCCTGCACAAACTGGGTCATAGCCTGCATCATCTGCATCTGTGCCTCCCTCATTTCCTAATTGGTGATATGTCCAGCACCACAACCTCTACCATGGTTACCTCTTCCACCATGAGCAGCCATCTATCATCCAACACGAAAATCAAAGCTTAGAGAGATTCAGGATACAAATCACTTATGTAAAAATAAGGATTGCAAATCTGAAAATTTCTGGGCTATCTTCAATTTCAGTAGTATAGAAAAACAGTCATATATTGTGATCTAGGTATCAAAAGGATACGTTCCATACATGGTTAGAAAGGCTATGAAGTTTTCTACAAATTTTGTTCTGACCACATTAACAGATTTTGTCATCTAAGCCATCGAATTAATCAAACAACAGAAACTATTCTAAAATTCCAGACAACACTGAACATCAGATTATGATAGACATAACTTTCAACTCAGAGATAATATAGACATGATTCTTATGGGAATTGATAGATAAGGAAGTCTAGTTTCATCTAGAAAAAACTCATAAGCATTGGTCAAACCGATTTTGAGATATAACCAAAATCTCACAGGCTGCTCAGAAGACAGCAAAAGCAGAGACAGGATAAACCAACCCGAACTTAATTTATTCAAACTTTAACCTTAACACCCTTAACTAAGGAACTTGTGGACATGCCCACAAAATTCCAGAACTCACACAAAAATCCAAATCATCCATATTACATAATCATAAATCATCAAGCACTCAATTTCACAAACACTAGAATGACACGACTAAGCTTGACTTACGATACTAATAACGTGCCTATTACATAAGGATTTTCAAGCTAAGGTCAAAGCTCATGGTTTAGTCATTCATAGATCATTGGTTGTCCAATCATAGACCTGAGCCTATCAATTTCTTCTTGCTCCTCTTTAATCTTCTGCGCCTGCTGGTCCACCGTGCTTACCAAGTGCTGATGTGTGAGCATCATGTCACAAGCAAAGTGTGTCAATTCTAGTGACTCAGGTGGCAAATCTTGAGGATTCATCATAGCCCATCCATCCTCCATACTGTAGTAAGCATGAGGCAAATAGAAAAACTCATCATCTCGCATATTTCCAAAGCGATGTCCACGGAGAGCAATCCAAGCCGTAAAAGCAGCACCCTCTATACCATCCTCTTGAGTTGGACAAGGACCAAGATGCTCATAGATCATCTCTATCTTATAGGAATTATGCATCTCTCCTGGGGAACATATAGCCACATTTGTCTCCCAGTAGGTACCCTCCAACGGATGGGTGTATTGGAAACAAGTGTACTGCACAGCTGGGTCCCAATCAGCATAGTAGTCACAAAGAAGCCTCATGAGTCGTATATGCGATCTGGTGTGACACTCTGGTATACGAGAGATCTTCACAGTCCATCCCATAGGAGTGTGCAGTCCACCTCCTCCACCAGAACCACCCGCAGATGACGGTGGAGATTGACCACCATCTTGAGCTACTTCCATCGTCTCACCATCGCTGATGTCGAGGACCTCCTGCTCCTCATCCACAGGCACCACTTCCTCCTCTTCTTCTTCAGTGGCTGTGGCAGAACCTCCTAAATTATATGGCCCACACGCACCTATCATTGTCTCAAAGACTTCTGATAGCCATGCATGTGTTCCAGATAACTTAGAAAGCCCTGTCGGGCGCCCTCAAAGGACCCCGATTAAACCACATTTGTCAACTCATACCAGGATCAACAAAGGAGTAGCTGCAACGTTACAACATTTATGATAAAACATATATCAGAGTGCGGAAGAGTAATAACATTAAGTTTACAAAATATATGAAAAAGTTAACTTTTACAAACTTGACTTCAATTGCGGAAGTGGTGAAAGCAGAGAAGAACTTCAGAAGTCAACTTAGGTAGAGCGCCTAAGTCAGGAGAGGACAACCAGATCACGTCGAGCCCACCGACATGAACTTGATTTGAACATCAATTAGCACCTGCAACAGGGGTTCAACAAACCCTGAGTACAAAAGTACTCAACAAGACTGAACCGACGAAAAAAAAGGGGTGAAGACTCAGGAAATGCAGGCTAGAGGGACAAGGTAAGGCTTGCTGGTGATAAGAAATTTTACAGAAAAGCTTGAGAGAAAGAAAAGTTGTCTTGTTCAAAAATTACCAACCAACTTCATTCTTAAACCTTAATCATTGTTCAAGTTGTTACTACGATGATGAACACCGATCGAGTCTTCTTCTCCGAGAAGCAACGGCGATTCGAATCCATTTTCATACCCAGCTGGGACCTAGGTCACTGGAATGCCAGAGACTTTAACTCTGATGCACCCTAGATGAACCAATATACCGGGATAACAACCGCAGCCGTATATCACCACATGGCACCCGTGAGCTCTGCGGCCCAGCGTACCGAGATACGTGGGAACTTAAACCCCACAGTAAAACACACTATGACACAGATGGGATCTCTGGCCCCATGCTAGGTCACTCCATGATATACACGGCTCCAACCATCCATATATCACTTCATGCATGTGGATTTCTAAATTCTCGATATCACCAGTTCACCAACGGACGGGACCTAGGGCATCAACAGACGGAAACACTATAGAGGGACTCCATTCCCAGTGCAAGTTCGCCGTTCGGACTCGATTTATTACTAATATCAAGATTCCAACAATAAAACCAATCTCATCTTTTTCATTCTTTTAACTTTGAACATTTAAATAAATAAGCAAGGCTAAGCATTACTACTTATCTTCCAAGCAGGTATCAAGGTATAAGGAAATAAGACAGGTAATGCAATTGGGTGGGTTTTCACTCAACTCCTATTACCTAATGCAACATATCATAGCTGAAGCGATAAAACTTTTATAAGTAGAATAGGGTTTGAATGCATCCGGGGCTTACCTGTGTTGCAGCGGTAGTTAGTTCCCGTCAAGATCACGGGTGTTACGCTTACACAACTCTAGGATGGACAACACCACATCATGGATCCGCGACTTCACTTCGATGGTGGATGGCATTTGCCGGAGATCGTGCACCAAGATCCACTCACTCTCGAACAACTACACGTATTTAATGATGCATGTTTTAGCATGATGAACTCATGACATGATGCATGGCAATGCATTGGTGCAAGCATAACAAGATTAAACAGCTAGCTAATTATAAACTATTTTAAAAGCATTACAGAAGATAAATATAAAACTCCACATATTCTAAAATTATATAGCCATATTAGATGTTAACATGACATAGCAGAATCATACAAAGGTAAGGAACCACATTTTTCATTTATACATTTTTATTATAATTATAAACCATTTAATAAGCAATAAACAAGATAAATCAAAAGATCAAGCATACGATATCCAATGACCATAATATTTTTTACCACAACACACTCATAGCATAAGAAACATGTCATAAAAATTTCAAGACAAAAGGAGTCACATAGCATGAGATATGAATTTCCTTCTTTTTAAACATTAAATAAAGGCATGAAACATAGCTAATTATTTTTCTATAAAACATGGCATGTTTCATATTTTTAATAAAAACTAGGCATCACAAGGAACACAACAAAAGTTTGTTCACCAAAAACGGAGTTACGAAACTCCAGATATAAATTTTTGAAGTTTGAGAATATCTGTTACAAACAGGTCCTCGGGGTACTATTCACCTGAGTCTGTAGCTGTGTAGTTAGGACCCTGGCTTTTGTTAAATTCTCGGACGAAGTCCCCGGTCGCGATTCATGTACAGAGAACGCTCAGGAAGGCCGTTTTCGGCGGGGATAGTGCTCACCAGCGGCAAAGGAGAGGCATAGGAGCATCCTTGGACTCGTGCGCATCCAATGGTGCACTCAAATCGACTGGAACTAGAGCGTGGGGGTGTGGCCACTTGAGCCGCGGCCATGGCGGCCATGGCCGGCCGAAGACGAAGAGGCATGGCGGCCATTACCTTGGTCGTCCGCATTGATTAAGCACAGGAGAAGGTGGAGCAGGTCGAGGCGAGCTCTGTGGTGGTAAAAGGGAAAGAAAATGGCGACGCGAAGCGGTAGAAAATGGCGGCGGCGTGCTGCCACGGTGACGGCAACGGTGAACGGCCGACCCGGCATATTTATATAAGGGAGAAGATGGACGACGAGGTGGCAAGCGACTTCTAGAACTCGACCACGCAGCCATGCTCAGGAATCACCATGAAATTGCTACCAAATCGACCACGGCAGCGATGCGGCAGAGAGTAACCCGTCGGGGTTACTGTTCACCGAAATTACAGAACTGCCACTCGTCGAAAATTGCAAATTACTCCAAAATTTATATAGGAACTTAAAAATATCCACAAATATTATTTGCATAACTTCTCAAGAGCTACACTTTTCATTTAAGAAACATTTTCAAATTCTGCCTAAATTTTGAAATATGAATTCAAATTTAAAAAGAATACAAAAAGGGTCAAAACTCTAGAAACAAACATTTGAAATTACTTTTAATTTTTCTAAACAACTCAAAAATCTTCCAATCTATGAAATGTTCAGCTTATCAAACCAAACACTTTTCATAGAGAAAGTTTTCCCAAATTTTGAAAAATTTTTGAGATATGAATTTAAATTGAAGAGGGGATAAGTGTTAGAAAACTGTATTTTCAAATTTATTCAAAATTATTTTTGGAAACTTGAAAAACTTTGAATACCAATATTGTAGCTCTTATCAAGATCTACAAACTTTATTTTGAGAGTATCTCAAAATTCCTTATTGATTTTAAAATATAGAAAAAGGGATAAAACAAGATTTTGAAAATAGTTTTTAAGTAGCAATCAACTCATCATTTCATGTATAAAACAAAGCACCACATAAAAGACATTATTAAAACATGAATGCATTTATGTCATGATGCTCAATGATTATTCTTAATAATGAACTTGATTATAATTTTAATTGCTTACTAACATCTGGGATGTTACAGTGGCCTTCATTGGTTCTTCCTCTTCAACTTGAGGTGGTGTAGGCTCCGGGGTTGGTGATGGCGGAACATCTTCTCTAGGCTCCATGAGGTTGAACAGAGCACGATACTCAGCAGCAGTCATGCGGCGGGTATAAGGAGACATCTACAAGATTTAGACATAGATTAGAGTGGACTCAAGATTTTCACAATAGAGTAAGTATAAGAGCATAAAAATTGAGTAAATAACAAGGTTAAAGTTAAGAAGCATGAAACTAGTGAAGCAACGGAGACTAAGAATGACCATTCTATCTAGGCTTGCGTCCTATAGTCAACACGGCTCTGATACTAATTTGTATCAAGGTCTAAAGTTAAGAAGCATGAAACTAGGTTAAAGTTAAGAAGCATGAAACTAGGCTTGCATCCTATAGGATAAAAATTGAATGTATAAATAGCCTTATATGCGCCCCAGGAACAGTCGCACATACAAGATGACAAATTACAAAGAGTATCATCACTCTATTTATTACATAGCGAACCAATATTTGTCACAGAGTCTTGCACATAAACAAATAGATAACTATTATAACTTTATTGCGGAAGCTCCATACAGGGACACGCCAACTGGTGAATGCAAAGCCTAGTACTCATCATGATAGCTCTCATTCCAACCTTCATCTGTTACCCATCCGGGATGTTCCAAAATTTGAAAGTAAAGCAAGCGTAAGTACACAACCGTACTCAACAAGCATAACACGGGTTAATGAGGCTCAATTAAGCTGACACTGTTTGTCTGCATTTAGCTTTTATAAGTTAATCATATTGAGGCATAGCATCAAGGTAGTGAAAATTCACATATACTCATGATTGGAATAACATTAATAAATGTGTACCAATAACGACATTAAAATGAACATCTTAACAATTTAAGAACCATTATCCTTAATGTAAATGTGTCAAGGCCGCCCTAACCGTAGGGCACGGACAATATATTGATTTAAACTCTGTGAAGAGGTGTACACTTTCACTGTGAGTCATGTTCTATAGCAGAGTGGGTTAATTACTCCAAAGTCACCACAAAACATATAAAACCCCCTATAGATTCTTCTAACCAATCAAGGACGCGGAAACATTGAGTGTAGGAACCTCCCTTCTAATATGGCACAATCCTTCCTGGCTATACTCATAAGGACAGAGGCCGTCCTATACCCAACTCGTAGACCACAAAAAAGCTAGAAAAAAGGGTCTACAGGTGACTAGAGCCAGAGCCATATAGCCCTCGCAGTTGTACGGAATATCCATGATAAATCACTTACAGACAAGGTCTCATGTTTGTTAAGAGTCATCGTTATCGTTGGTAGCATAAACACACATCATGTTATGAGATTATGACCAATAGAGCACTAGCATCACTACTACCTAATGCAACCCGAGGTTTTCAAGGAATCAGGATATCAAAGCTAGTTATAATCTCTAGGTTATCAAAGAAAACACATGCATGAGTTGTCATTTATAGTGAATAGGTAACAAGAAAGATCCATGCTATACTTTCCTTGATTCACAAAGTCTTGCTGGTCCTGCTGATCCTCAAAGTAGCCTTGCTCAACAAAACCCTCACCGTCTGAACTCGACATTAATAACCAACACCAAGCAATCCAATCGAGCGTACATACATGAAGCAAACAAAGAGTTATTAGAGAAATAGTACACCAAACCCAACAAAATAGATTAAAAAGTTTATAAAACTATTCTACACGCTTCTACGATCACACAGATGTCAAGCTCACCGAAAATGGAGTTATAACGGTGAAGATATGAATTTTTAAAGATTTCTAATAGACAAATAAATGCATTAAATATGAACTCAAAATATAAAGTCTACAAAATATACCATCAGTGGCATCACTGCACAGATTACGAAATTATGAATCTAACGAAATTTGAACAGACCAAAACGGAGTTAAAACGGAGAAGTTATGAGCGTTTGAAGATAGTGGCAAAACTATAAATAGATAAAAACAAATTTTGAAACTGAAAAAGGAAAATATGTCTTCCAGAGGATAAAACGTATTCTGGGATCCGTTAAAGGAAAAATACGCCTTCCAATGGACAAAGCGTATTTGGAATCATCTAAGAAGAAAATACGCTTTCCAGTGAGCAAAGCGTAATCGATGAAAACTGCCAAGGGCTCTTAATAGAATAGACAGAAAGGCAGGAGGTTTTCTGCAAAGTTTCTGGCCGAAGGGGTACGGGACGATCTGATCCATTGGATCTGGAATGGATGGCTCTGATTTGACCGGGGGGCAGGTGGCGACGTGCTGCCGGACAGGAGGCCGACCGCGGTGGCGGCCATGAACGGCGGCGAGAAAGCTCGCCGGCGTAACTCCATCCGGTGCTCCCGACCACCATTTTGCATGGGACCGGACCAAATCAAAGAGGGGCTCATGTCGCGCTCACCGATGAGGAAGATGGTGGCCAAGACAAAGCGAAGACAGTGGGTGACTCGACGCGGCGGACAGCGGCGAGCTGTGTACGGTCACAACACAAGAGGAGCGAAATTAGGGCAAAAGAAAGAGACCAACTTGCTCGCGAGGTCAAGGCGAAGCTCCGGATGCATCTTACTGTGGCGAAGAAGCAACGACGATGGTAAATTTCAAGCTCCGACGGATGGCGGCAATGGCGGCTAGGGTTTTGACGGTCGCTGCCCCGCGAGGCAAAGGCGGCGCTTGCTAGGGTTCGGGGTGGAGTTGCGAACGCGGACTCAGTGCTTATATAGCCCGAGGCAAGGAGGGCGAGCGACCGGTCGTGCGTTTAGGTGGCGCGGGTCAGAGTCGGAGCTTCCGACTCGGCTCCGGGTCGGAGGAGGAAGGAGACGGTGTGGGCCCCGCTTGTCAGAGATAGAGAGGGAGGCGACGCACGGTGTGGCGGCTTGCTGGGCCCCGGCCTGGCGGCCCAAGAAGAAGAAGGCGAGCGCGCGCGGTCTGTCGGCAGTTGCAGGCTTCTGGCCTGTTGGCCCAAGAGGGAAAAGAAGTGGGCCTCTGCAGCAGGCCGTCGGGCTGGTCGGGCAGAAAAGGAGAAAAAGGGTGAAGGAAGGGAAAGAAATTATTTTTATTTTATTTGAATCCTTTTTCAAAAGCATTTTCAAAAAGATTTTGGATTCCAATTCAAATCCAACCAAAACCAAACATCACAAAATTAATTTTGCACCAACATGAATGCACAAACATGTTTCTTGACCTAGGTTTGATTTTAATTTTATAATACTAATTATTTTGCCTAGGTTAAATGCCCACAAAAATGCTAAATTAAATCAAATTGGCTATTTTAAATTCATGAAAAAACAATTTAGGGTGTTACAACATGCTACCTCCTTGATGTCGTGTGACGATGAATATCTTGCTCGAATATCACTTTGATTGTGTCCTCTAAGGTACTATGACCCATGAATTAGATAACAGCGTCGAAACATGGGGTCACCTATATGGTGTTATTGCTAGGCGCTCACTATTATCGGAGTCTATGATCGTGATCCCTTATAATTCACAATTAGGGTGTTTTCATTCTTTGCACATGTTACTCTTTTGACCTTGAAATTTGACAAATATTGTTTTCGGGAGTTAGTTTGATTATGTTCTATAGTGGTGTCTTGACCCGTGTCTATGGTGCCGTGTCAAATTGGAATCTCCTGTGATTCACGACCACATGAATTTTTACCAGGGCAGGCACTGGTATCGTAGTCGGTGCTCCTAAACCATTATCGCTCACCATTTATGCGTTCTTACTCCTTGAAAACTTCTTAGGGATTCAAAGTTGTCCTTTGAGTTCCTAAACACCTTGTAATGGTGACCAACTTCTGACATCAGTTACCTGCTCGATGTTTTGAGATGTGGGTTACTCCTGTTGTGCCCTGTAGTGGTGCCGTGTTTCATAACCATGGTGCCGCGATGGAACCTAGAGTCTCTTGTGTGACCCGGGCACACAAGTTTCTACTAGGTGCACACAGGTATAGAGGTTTGTGGGCATGAGCTACTATAGCTTAGCAACTAATGTACCCCTACTCTTTGAACCTATCCTGAGCATCTTTACTTAAATACCTTGTTAGTTGCAACCTCTTGCATATCTTGGTTGTAACTCTTGAATCACACCTTGTTGTTTTATGAACTTCTGTCAAGTTGATCTACTTGACACATTTCCTTTCCCATTACTTACCCCACGGGATTTTGTTGCTCCGAAATCTCGGGACGAGATTTCTTTAAGGGGGTAAGATTGTAACATTCTAGATGTTAATACGTAATTAAAATCTTATTCAAGTGCATTATCAAGCATAATCATTGAGCATCATGGCATAAATGCATTCATGTTTTAATAATATCTTTTATATGATACTTAGTTTTATACATGAAATGATGATGCTTTCTGTTCCTTTATTATTTTATGTTATTCTACAAATGTTTAAAATAAACTAAAATCTATTTTGTCTTCTTGTGCTTTGCTAATCTTGTGTGTTAGGTCAACCCTGATATGTCTTAACTAAAATAAGTTTATTTTCATAGGTTGCTTGTGCTCTTTGTTTTGAAGCGTGTTTTGAACTCAAAAACCCTAATTTTTAATGGCACGTTATATCTTGATTTATGCCCTATATGGATTAAGGTGTAAAGTCATGCTTTACATTGAGTCATGTGTAGGGGATAAATCCAAGAGCTCTATTTAAAATTGAGCTAAAAGTTTGAATTTGGAATTGGATTTCCAAAACTTGCTTCAAGTTGGGTTATTCAAGTTTAAATTCAAATTAGGGCAATATTAAAATGATTTTGAAAAGTCAACTTGGTCAAGCAAGGGAGTCATTGGGTCTTTGACCTAATAATGTCCTTGGATAATATTTGTGATCACTAATGATCAACCAATTAATTTAGAAACCAAATCAAGTTTGAATTCGGTTTCAAAAACCCTTATTTCAAAAGCTTGTTTTATCCCTTCTTCTATATTTCAAAATCTATAAAGAATTTAGAGATGCTCTCAAAATATGGTTTGTAGATCTTGACAAGAGCTACAATATTGGTATTCAAATTTTTTCAAGTTTCCAAAAAGAATTTCAAATGAATTTAAAAATACAGTTTTCTAGTATTTGCCCCCATTTGATTTTAAACTCATAATTCAAAAATTATTCATTATCTGGAAAAACTTTGTATATTAAAAATATGGTTTGAAAAGTTTAGCATTTCATAGATTCGAAGATTTTTCAAGTTTTATTAAAAATCAAAAGTAATTTCAAATATTTGTTTCTAGGGTTTTGTTTCCCTTTTAAATTTGAATTCATATTTTAAAATCCATTTAGAATTTGAAAATGTTCATTAAATGAAAAGTGTAGCTCTTGAAATGTTTTGCAAATCTTATTTTTTGTGATTTTCATGTTCCAATATAATTTTTGGAGTAGTTTGCAAAATTCCGAGTGACCTCAGCTGCTACAGTGCCGATGACATCATCATCGTCCTTCTTCCTCACTGTCGTCGACAAGCTTCCATGGCCTTCTCCGCGCGTCCGTGACCGCCAGCTCCTGCTTCGCACTGGCAAGGCAAGCAGCTGCGTGTCGCGCGCTCAACCAGCCCCGCCGCTCTATAATTACCGTGATGCTACCGTCGTCGTGCCCTTCTTTCCTTCTTCCCGTCATCACCGTCGTGCTTACGTGCCGTCGCGACCAAGCCACCTCAGGCCGAATTCTGGGCACCAACGAGCTCGCCATACCCTTGTGCATAGTTTAAGCCAGCTCGCAGCGCTTCGTCTCACTTGCCTCGCCCGATGCCGCAGCGTTTCCGCCATGGTCGGCATGCTGAGCTCCGCAGCTGCCCGAGTACCCGCTGCTCTGTGCTGCTCCACTCCGAACTAGCGCCACCATCAGTTTTACCTCTGCATCCTGCAGCTCATGTGCACGCTCGCCAAGCCCAGCCATCACTGGAGAGCATCGCTACCATGCCGTTGCGCCGCCGAGCCACGGGCTCGTGTGGTCATGCCGCCACGGGCCACCGTGGCACATCCTGAGGCAACCTGTGAGTGCGCGGGGACCTCCTGATGCTTCACCACTGCTCCCCAGCCACGACATGGCCTCCTCTCGCCGGAAATCGCTGTCCTCGGTGACCTCTGCTCTTCAAATCGCGACAAGGACCTAGTCCTTGAATTTGAAAAAAGTGAAGGTCTTTTGTGCAAAGTCCATGACTCAGGTGAATAGTTCCCCGAGGAACTGTTTGTTTGTGAATACTTTTTGAATCTTTAAAAATTTATATCTAGAGTTTGGTAACTCCATTTTTGGTGAACCAAATTTTGTTGTCTTCTTTCTGATGCCTAGTTTTTATTAAAAATACAAAACATGCCATGTTTTGTAGAAAATAAATAGTTATGTTTTATGCTTTTTATTTAATGATAAAAAAGAAGGAAAATTCATTCTCTTGCGTTGTAGCTCCAAATGACTTGAAATTTTGATGAGATGTTGTTGATGCCATGTTTAGGCTGTAGTTTAAATTTCAAGAATATTGGATGTTTTATGATTTATTTATGAATTTCTTTTGCTAATAATTGATTTGTCTTATTTAATGTTTTTATATGGTTTATGATTAGTTTATAAATTAAATAATTAGCTTTGATGACTTAGGGTTTGAGTGACTTTTGGATTGATTGATGACCTTGGGTCATTAACACATGATGATCCTTGGCACCTTAATTAAATTGCTTGTGTTCTTTTTAATCATGCATCATGCCATGATCTCATCATATTAAAGCATGCATTATTCCATTATGTGTAGTTGTTTCGAGAGTGAGTTGGATCGTGTTGACCAACCTTCGTAAAGATGTCGTCTGACAACGGTGTTCAAGAAGGTGACATCCACCAATAATGTTGAAGTCCTTATCCATGGTGTTGGTGCCAAGTCTAACATCTGTGATCTCGACGAGAACTAACCACCGCTGCAATAAAGGCAAGCCCTGGATGTATTTAAACCCTATCCTTGTTTTTATAAAGTTTTTATCACTTCAGTTATAAAATGGTGCATTAAGTAATAGGAGTTGAGTGATAACCTACCAATTGCATTACCTGTCTTATTTCCATATTCCTTGTCACCTGTTTATTTGGAAAATGTGTAGTAAAGCTTAACCCTGCTTAATTAGCTAGGTTTTCAAAAAGTAAAAGAATGAAAAAGATGAAGTTGGCTTTACCTGTGGAATCATGATGATAGTTAATAAATCGAGTCCGAAAGGGTAACTTGCATTGGGAAAGGAGTCCCTCTGTAGTGTTTCTGTATGTTGATGCCCTAGGACCCATCCATTGTAGGCCCGCCTATGATCGAGACTAGATAACCACTTACACATGGTGTGATATACTTGTGGGGTTGAGAGTCCCATGTATATTGATATGCTTAGGAGTTTGAGCCTCATGTATATCATGTGGTTGATATATGACTGCGGTTGTTATCCCGGTATATCATGTGATCTGGTATGGATCAGAGTTAGAGTCTCCGGTATATCAGTGATCTAGGTCGTAGCTGGGTAAAATCGATTCGAATCATCGTTGCTCCTCGGTTAAGTAGACTCGATAAACTGACCTACATCATAGTAACAACTTGAATGATGATAAGGTATCAAAATGAAGTTGGTTGGTAATCTTGAGCTAGAGTAAGACAACTTTTCTTTTGTTTTAATCAATGATGAGTTAAAACTTGATCCTCAAGAGCTTTTCCGCAAAAATCTTTACTTCTTGCAAGCCTTACCTTGTCCCACTAGCCTATATTCCTGAGTCTTCTCCCCTCTTTATGTCGGGTAAGTCTTGTTGAGTACTTTTGTACTCAGGGTTTGTTGAACCCCTGTTATAGGTTCTAGTTGGTGTTCGAACCAAGATTATATCAGTGGGCTCGATGTGATCTGGTTGACCTCTCCTTACTTAGGTGCTCTACCTAAGTTGTCTTCTGTAGTTCTACTCTGCTTCCGCAATTGAAGATAAGTTTATAAAAGATAACTTATTTATAATTTGTAAATTTAATTTTATCATTCTTCCATAGTCTAATTTTTATTTTGTAACAAATGTTGTAATGTTGCAGCTACTCCTTTGTTGATCCTGGTATGAGTTGTCAAATGTGGTTTAATCGGGGTCCATTGAGGGCACCCGACAGGGCTTTCTAAGTTATCTGGAACACATGCATGGCTGTCAGAGGACTTTAGGACAATGACAAGTGCGTGTAGGCTATATAATTTAGGAGGTTCTACCACACTATGGGTTCTATACTTGCTGAGTTCGACATGGACTCACCCTTGCAATTTCCCCATACCTCAGGATTGGAGAAGTTTAGGCTTATGGTCAACCAGTCAGTTTGTCCCTGTGGAGTGGAGTTTTCATTTGAGGATCGAAGTGATCTTTTTGACGTTGCTATCAAAGGTTATGTTTTTATACTAAATATGTTATGTATTAAGCATTTGTTCTTTGATATTACCCTTATTTGTGGCTATATGTGAGTTTTGACTTTCTGGGCTCACATATATAGTGCATCTGGTTTTGTCCTTAAAACTGTGTGTGACAATGCTAATGATTGTTCTTGTTTTCATAAATGTCAAAAGATTGGATTTAATCTTGGCAGCTCATCAAAGGGTGGAATTGGCAAATCTCACCGTCATAGGCGTATTATTCAGCCTAATTCTTATTTCAGGGATTTTCAAGTCAATGTCAGTGCTGCACGATATGGTGTTACAGTACCTGAGAGACAGGTTTATGAATGTGTCTTGTTTTATTCTCAATTTTCTTAGCGTGCTAGGTAATTAATGAAACATTTTTAATATTGTAATTTGTAAATTTCTGAATATGCACACAACTATAGAGTTATTTTCATTAGTTATATAATATTTCTTTCTTTTTACTCCTAGAGACCAAGTTATCAATTATGATAATGTCCGGGTGACATTCAAGGAGTTTGGATGTTCAATGAGGCGCTGTGAAAAACTTTCTTTGCATAACCATGTGGTAAATGCATTCTGTAGAAAACTATTTAAGGACAAGCATCCAAGATAATCACACAGACATTACTTCTTCTCTCCTATTGGTGTAAGTCCTGTACTGCTTCCTCTCAATAATGTATTTTTATTATTTGTTTTTGTTGACACCGTTTTTCGGCACGTGTCAATAAGGATCGGGAGACTGAACTAAATCGGCAAGAGGGTGATTGTTCTTTAGCATTGCTTCTGAGTTGCCGATGGATGGTTGCCGATGAAGGACATGTTGATCTCGTACATTGCCGATGAAGCCAAAGAGCCGTTGCCGGTAAGATAGACAGAAAGGCTAGAAGGTTGTTGTCGATGCCAGGGACGTGCCGATAAGGAGATGACTTCATCGTAACGGGAGCGGACAACGGATCGGTGACACGAAGCTTATGGGTTTTAGTATTATAGTTTAAGTCCAACTCCTATACAAGTTTTATTTCTTTTTTTAAGAAATAGAGTTCGTATAAGGAATTAGTTTATTTCTTCTATATTTGAGCTTTACGTATTAAATTAGAACTCTTTTGATTAGTAGAGTATAAATATATGCCGAAGGGCATTGTAATGGATATCCAAGCATCAATAAACCAATTTACTTCTTATTTATCTTTACCAGTACTTTACTTTTCGGCGACTTCGCCAAGTACCTTTTCTTTTTCAATGAGTTCTTTCAAGAATCGACGGGCTGCATCAACTTGATCTCTGGTGACCTTGCAGGTTCCGCGTCTACCGAGCACGATTCAGGCTTTGACGTCCGGGCGTATCGCTGTCGTCTCGTCTGATCTGTTCAACAGTTATCGAATACTTTCTGAGCTTTGACGTCCGGGTGTATCGCTGTCGTCTCATTCGGATTTTATTCAAATTTATCATCCTTGTCGATTAACAGGTCAAATCGACTGGCACGCTTCGGATATCGATTGTGGGTATTAGCCCGGTGTGTTTGCAGATATAATTTTGCATCAACACATCTTTTGGCACGCCCAGTGGGACCAAGTCAACAGATCTATCATGAAGAATCCTACTGATATCACTCCAGAAAACATCATCGAGATATCAGAATCAGATCTCAAGGAGGATCAGAAGCTAGCCATGAAAAAAGCTATGGACGATTACAGGCAGCTCTGCTTGAAGTCTTTCAGCAAGAACAGGGGCGGAGAAGCTATCCAGAAGCAAGATCTGCCGTTGCCTCGGCAGGTAACCTTTGACTCCAACCCTGGTAAATTATAGGAGATGGTTAATTCTGCATTAAATCAAGCTTTGATCAACCACTCCACCGTGCTGTCCAATACTGTTTACAATGCTGTTGTGCAAACATTAAGAGAAGGACAAGCACCAGGGTATGTCGGGCCGGCATATCATCAGCCGGGATCGGCATCCGTCAGTACTCCATCGGCAACTCCAGCCGTTGAGAGTATGGAAGCGCCTACTCCAGCTATATTAGGACCATCCATCATTGAAGCCACGCCGATAGGATCAGATCTAACGTCTCAGGAGAGGCCTAGTACTCAGTTGAGCACAGATCTATCGGCATCGGCAATATCAGGTCCTTCAGGTCAACACAGTCAAACTGCTGCTAATTGGTGGGGATACGGTATGCCTCCAGGTCCATCTACTGCCAATTCAGGACTGCCTCAAATACATGATGTAGTAGGGAAGGGTCCAATGACATCGGCTACTCCAATTCGGCCGATGGCTCAAGTGCCGCATTATTCTACTGCACCTCCTGCTATACAGCCATTGTCAATGGGATTCTACGCGCCTCCGCAACAGATATCTTATGCGAATCCATTGACTAATCCTCCACCAGTTCAACAGAGAGCTTCCACTACAGAACAGCCCGTAGCGCCATTCATATCTCAATCTGGGTTATCTGCAATTCAGGGCAATCATGCTGGTTATCATCTACCTATACAAGAGCATCAATTGTCCACAAGCTATCAGCCATCGGCAAGTCAGGTGCCGATGAGTTACAATCTCAATTGGTCAGGGCAAGCACCAGCTCAGCAATCTACTATTTAGCCAAGCTACCAAGCAATGGAGACTCAGCAGTATAGTCCACAGGCAACTTTCTAGGAACAAGCATCGGTAAAACAGCCGATGAACTTTACTCCACAGATTGGTGCCATGAATACACCGATCCCTCCAAACCAAATGACACAGGGGTATGTCGAAGCATATCAGCCAACGCCTCCAGTGGAGATTCAGCCAGTGCATCGGCAAGATCAGGATGCACTCTTGATCGATAAGATTGCAGAAGTGATGAAAGAACAATTTGGGATTCAGCCCAAGATTAATACTTACTCTTATCGAACTCCGTACCCTTCATCTTATGATTCAATTCCTTTCATGAATCGGTACAAGGTGCCAGATTTCACTAAGTTTTCTGGGCAAGATGATACATCAACGATGGAGCACATCAACCGATTCATCATCCAGTGCGGGGAAGCAGCGAACAGGGATGAGCTGAGGATTCATTTATTCTCGTCCTCTTTGTCTGGATTGGCATTCGCGTGGTTTATATCATTGCCATCGAACTCTATTCTTACTTGGACCAATCTAGAAGGACAATTCCATAAATACTTCTTTGCTGGTGTCCATGAGAAGAAGCTTACCGATTTGATGAAATTAAGGCAACGAAGCGATGAATCGGTAGAGAGTTTTGTGCAAAGGGTACGAGATATGAAGAACAGGTGCTACAGTCTAGTAGTTGATGATCGCCAATTAGCTGGTTTGGCTTTCCAAGGTTTATTGCCGCATCTCAGGGACAAATACGATTCTTAGGAGTTTGAAAGCTTAAGCCATATTGTGCAGAGAATTTCTGATCAAAGTGCTCAAGCTCTAGAACATAGGAAGAGCTGGAACAGGGAGGTGTCCTTTGTAGAAGAGGCAGAGGAATCAAATTCAGATGAAGAACCAACTATCAGCCTGGCTGAGTGGGTAAAGGGTAAGAAGCCTATGTCTTGTCCCTTTGGTCAGAAAGAGCCAGAAAAATTCGCGTTTGACGTCACAAAGGCCGATAAAATATTTGATCTGCTACTTCAAGAGGGCCAAATCAAGCTGTCACCCAATCATGTGATTCCATCGGCAGAAGAGCTGAAGAAGATAAGGTACTGCAAGTTCCATAATGCAACTTCGCACAGTACCAATGACTGCAAGGTTTTCAGACAGCAGTTGTAATCGGCAATTGAATCTGGGAGGATCAAGTTTGACAACTCTAAGGCTCAGAGGCCGATGAAGATTGATCAACATCCTTTCCCAGCAAACATAGTGGAGACCGTAAACAAGACCAAAGTGTTGACATCGGTAAGAGCTAAGAGGAGAGCATTGGTGGATCCTAGAAATCAAGCAACTACCGATGACTTGAAGAGGAAAGAGATAGTTGAAGAAAGCAGTAGTTCAAGAAGGCCTCCTAGACTAGCTCCGTACAGAACTCCAAGTGACCGCTATCGGCATCGACAAGAGGAGTTGCATCGGGAAGCGTGGCATCGGCACGAAGACCATTGGAGATGCCCCTTCTTCATCTATTGTTGGGAAGAAGGCATTAAATTGCCTACTGTTGATAGTTGCCCCGAGTGCAATGGTTATGATCGAGCCGATCGGACAGAAAGAAGACTGCACTATGGTGATCGGAGCAGATACATCGGTAAGCCGATCAGAGAGAGGGCATCGGTACATGATCGGCTGGGGGGCAGGACCAGTGTACATAAAAGGCTGGGCAGGCATGATGACCGTTTGCCGATGAACCGAGAGGAGCTCAATGAGATGGCCAATGCGAGAGTCCCTAATGAAATGATTCTTCGTAGAGATCATGATACAAACTGCCAGGTTCAAATACAAAATTGTATCAGCCCGTCTGGAAGACGAAGCTTCCTCAATGATGCCCTAAAGGTCTAACGAAGACTCAAAAGAGGAATCATGAACTGCGCAGAAAAGGAGAAAAGAAACGTCAGAGGACGAGTAAAGAAGAAGATTAACCTTGGGGACGTCAAAGCAGATAGCCATGGCCGCGATGAAGATGGAGAAGACAAAGAATGCTAATGGAGGCTAAGGATCACCGTCAAGAGTACCTACGATCGAGTTCGTTGAAGGATCGCTTGTTGATGTCGCCGCTGGAGAGAGAAAAGCTAGGGTTTGAATCGCAGATGAAAAATGGGCCGCGGCGGAGAAAGCATTATATGGGCCTGTTGGTACAGGATTTCCACTACCGTGTGCGCAACTCTCGAGGAGAAGTTCAAGCGGTTTGGGTAATCATGACCTGGAGGAAATTTCAGCGCATAAAGTATTTTATACTCCAAAATTGGGGGCATGTGTTGACACCGTTTTTCGGCACGTGTCAATAAGGATCGGGAGACTGAACTAAATCGGCAAGAGGGTGATTGTTCTTTAGCATTGCTTCTGAGTTGCCGATGGATGGTTGCCGATGAAGGACATGTTGATCTCGTACATTGCCGATGAAGCCAAAGAGCCGTTGCCGATAAGATAGACAGGAAGGCTAGAAGGTTGTTGCCGATGCTAGGGACGTGCCGATAAGGAGATGACTTCATCGTAACGGGAGCGGACAACGGAGCGACGACACGAAGCTTATGGGTTTTAGTATTGTAGTTTAAGTCCAACTCCTATACAAGTTTTATTTCTTTTTTTTAAGAAATAGAGTTCGTATAAGGAATTTGTTTATTTCTTCTATATTTGAGCTTTACGTATTAAATTAGGACTCTTTTGATTAGTAGAGTATAAATATATGCCGAAGGGCATTGTAATGGATATCCAAGCATCAATAAACCAATTTACTTCTTATTTATCTTTACCAGTACTTTACTTTTCGGCGACTTCGCCAAGTACCTTTTTTTTTTCAACGAGTTCTTTCAAGAATCGACGGGCTGCATCAACTTGATCTCCGGCGACCTTGCAGGTTTCGCGTCTACCGAGCACGATTCAGGCTTTGACGTCCGGGCGTATCGCTGTCGTCTCGTCTGATCTGTTCAACAGTTATCGAATACTTTCTGAGCTTTGACGTCCGGGCGTATCGCTGTCGTCTCGTTCGGATTTTATTCAAATTTATCATCCTTGTCGATTAACAGGTCAAATCGACTGGCACGCTTCGGATATCGATTGTGGGTATTCGCGCGGTGTGTTTGCAGATATAATTTTGCATCAATAGTTTTTCTTATATTTTTCATTTCAAATTTTATTATTTTTAAATTTCTTATCCTTTATGTAATTGTTTTATAGGATTATCTCATCAACCATGCTTACGAAGGCAACAAAAGTTACCTACACGACAACTGTGAGAGATGCTTCAAGCTTGCCAATGGAGGCTTTGACTTCAAATCATCTGATTTTGTATGTCATAGTTTTATACTTTTATTTTTAATTGTTTTCTCTGTATTTCCATTTAAAATGTGCTATCTTAAAAGATTTATGAATTTTTTATTTTGCAGCTCTTCTTCCCAATATTTCATGAGAATCATTGGTTTTTGTTTGTTGTCGCTCTTCGGGATGGCTACTTTGTTTTCCTAGATTCATTCTTTGATCATGACAGTTTTTATCAGAAAGAAGTTAGAGACATTGTTGTAAGTTATCCTTTCATACTTTGTTTTTTATTTCCTGCGTTTTATGTATGTTATCAATCTCACTTTTAATCTTTTCCTCATATGTAGATTCCTAATTTCTTGAAAGCGTGGGATGAGTTCATACATCTTGATTGGAGTTTTCATGAGTTTGTTGTTCACTATGCCACTGTTCCTCAACAAGCCTAAAGGTTTTCTGGTAATATATTTGATGATGGCATCTTTGTGATGAAGTTCCTAGAGCTCTGGGATCCTTGCATCAATATGATGGTTCAATTTTCATCAAACCATATTCAAGATTTTAGAATGCTTCTAGTCAATAGTATGATATTTAGCAAGCATAACTCATGTAATGATGCAAAGAATATTGTTTTGGATCATAAGAGAATGGTTAGAACTCCTTTTGCTCAACTTTTTTTAATTTATTTCCTTTTTATTCAGTATGTATGTTTAATATTTTCTTATTTTTTGTTTTTAGATGGCATTGAGGACGTCTTTAATCAATTCGCCTTTAAGTATGTTTTAGTGTATAGTGTTGTTATTAGCATATTACAGCAATATATCATTTGAGAGATATTCATTTTTGTTTCTTGTTTGAACCTATGAAAGGAGCGTATCTGTATTAAACAAATCTGAAAAAATGTTCAAATCTGTTTTAATCTTTGAATGAGCAGTATATCTCTTGTGATCTGTGATAAAAAATGTTCAAATCTGATTTTTTGTGATTTGGGTCAACATACACATGTCTTTTTGTCTTCTTTGCTTTGCTTCCGTTTATCCTATATTATTTATGGTTTATTTCATACTTGTTATATTTGTATATTTGATTGTTAAAAGTTTTTAACTCTGCCTACGGTGGGGCTATCTATGTTGTCTCATCATAGCAGGTCCCAGGCCCTGGCAAAGGTGGAGGGTTGAAAATGTTATTTTTTCTATTTCTGTTTGTCTAGGAGCTAATTTTGAATTTTTGAATCTGCATATTTTGTTGTTTGTATAAATGGAAATAGTTGCTTTGCAAGGAGTTTGATAAAATGTCCACCGCAGTGCACATGGCTCCAAGTCTTAAGTTCCTGTTTAATTTGGACAAGCTTGGGAAGAAGCTCACTAAACAATGTGTAATTCAAGAAATTTTAGAACATTGTCTAAGGCTTTCTTTGTTCATTACTAACATGTTATGTCATTTCATAGTAACCCAGAAGACCAGGCTATGATGCACAGAGTCTTGCTCTTCATTCTCAGAGTGTTGCTCTTCTTGCTGAAACTCATATTCTGTTATCCTGGTTTTGGTCTTGTCACTGGACTTCGCTACAGTTGCGGTTGGGCCAAGATAGGTTTCGCTAAAGCAACTACGGCAATCAAGGCTTACTTTGCACATCCACCAGAACAGGGGGCAGGAGATCCTGCAAGCAATACCATTCCTACTCGCGATTCTTGCTATAAGAAATTTGGTTCCAGGACCTTCTGCATCTGCCATGCGATTCCTTCTGCTGTTTTTGCAGGTGTTATATTCATTCCTAGCCACCTCTCCATTTGATTTTTGGTACTACCTGATTGTTCCCTAAGGATAACGTCTTTCTGCTTTTTTAGTTTATCACTGTCCCTGCTAATTTTCCATTAGTACTTAGGGAATCCTCACTACTTAGGGAATCCTTTACTATGCTTGTGTTGGGTTGTATGTGATGTTATATTCATTCCTAGTCACCTCTTTCCCTGCACCACACCACAGTACATGACACTAGTAGTTTTTTTTTGTACTAGTGGGAGGCTGGTGAGTAGAATCCACCAGAACTAAGCAAACAGGACAGAGGAGGAAGATGAGAGAGATAGCAAGATAAGCTGCTGTTTTCTGTGGCTGAAGGCCAGGCTTTGCAGGTGTGGCCCTTGTTTATTTCTTGTGAGGAAATGGTAGATAGGAACTGAGATTGTGAGCAGTGGGGTTAGGATTGAGGAATTTATGATTGATTACATAATTGGAGCCCCTAAGATCACATATATGTGTGTGACATAGAGTGACAAGAGAGATGAGGGGCCATGCCTGCTTTTAATTTGATGCCGAACTGAAGCTTATAATTCCTCTTAATACCATGGTTGATTTCAGGTTGACATAATACACTATCAAATTCTTTGGAGTAAGAAATCTGATATGTTTTTAGTAGCATTTGTCCACTGGTCCAGCTAGTTTAGCAGCAGCAAAGTACTACTCCTAGTACTGATTTTTTTACATGTCTGTCAGAAACTTTTCACGGAGAACATGGAGCGACCTGTTTACGGATAGAAATGGAGCGTGCGAGATGGGAAAGCTGCATGTATGTATCTCTTGTTGCCTGGATCGCATCATTTCAATACGGCAGAAGATGCGGCATGGAGTATATGCTACCAGTGAATACATGGAATGGAATCACAGAGAAAATGAAGGGGGACGTGGATTCCATGCATGCTGCTGTGTCTTTGGATTTGTTTTATGAAGTTTTTCTTTTTCTTTCCTTAGATCAAGGAGCTGGAGCTCAAGTTGAAGGAACAAGAACACCAGCGATCAGTGACGGAACTAAAGGTATCTCCTCTAAAGATGTTATGTTACTGTCATTGATTCCACTGCATGTTTCCAGTCTTCCAGACAAGGTAGTTGATCTTCTTATGGCCCCCCCCCCCCCCCAAAAAACATATCAGATTGTTTATCATCTTTTATTGAAATATTTTTCAGAGCCTTCCATAAGAGTTACTCTAAAGCCATTTAGGCAAGTTATGATGCAGGGTTAGTTTTTTGAAGTTTACCCGCCTTAAACCCATCTTAAGCATTTTTGTAGTGTGAATAATAAGTTAGCAATCATATGAATTAATCACTGAAACTAAATGTTGGAGTATGAGTGTATTAGGCCCATGAGGCTAGGCCCATGAGTTCCATATATGACATACCATATTGCTACCATTCTAGGATTAGCCCAAGAAAATCCAATCACAATTTCTAGCATGGTATCAGGCTAGGGTTTCTCTCTCTCCTTCCCTCCCTGCCTCCCTCCCAGCCGCCGCCCCACCTCTGGCCACCATGGCCGGCGGCCGGCCTCCTCCTCCTCCCCCCACCTACTTCCACTCCTTTCCTCCCCTCCCCTACCCTTCCTAGGCGTAGTGCGCTGTCGGCCAGCCAGCAGCCGCCGCCGCGGCCTTCCTCACCTCTGGCGACACGGCCGCCGATCCTGCTGCTACGGGGGCCGGCGCCCCTGCCGGGTGGGCCGCCGCCTCCTCCTGCCCCAGCTTTGCCCGCCCCTGCCCTGGCGGCTGCCAGGGCTGGGGGGCCACCGCCGCCCGCCCCTGCTTCGGGCGTCGCCGCCGAGGACGCCGCGGGCGCGGGCGTGGGGGGCCTGGGCGCCGGCGCGGGTGGCCTGGCTGTGGATGACGCCGCTGCCGGTGCTGGGCTGGGCATGCTGCGGGCCGCCCCGCCGTGCTTCCATGCAGCGGGTGCTGACTCCGCCTCCACCCTGGCCGCCGCCCTCGTCACTGCCTGGGCTACTGCCTTGGGAGCGCGAGCGCGATGCGGCCGATGCACTAGCCTGTCAGATCATCGAAGCGGAGAAGCTCCTCATCCTCCCTACCTCACATGTCATTAGGGCCACCTCCACCGACTCGACGGGCCACCGCGTGTCCCACACCGCGGTCATCTGGAATGACCCGGCCGATCCGCTCGTGGTACAGCTTCACTACCAGGCTGGGGGTGTCTAGAACATCCGACTCCTCATCTCAGTCGTCCTCGAGCCTGAGTCGCCCTTCTACGCTCGTTGGCGGTACCTGGTCCTCCTCACCCTCCGCCTCTACGTCCTCGACAACCATGTCCTCGTCGACGCCTCGGTCGCAGTCCAGACCCCCTTGTGGCTGCGTCTTGATAGCGTTATCCTCTCCTGGATCCTCGAGATGATCTCCCTGGACCTCCACGACCTCGTCCACAACTCTGCTAACGCTCGTCGGGCCTGGATTGCACTCGAGGGCTAGTTTCTGGGCAATGCCGAAGCCAGGGCCCTGCGTCTCGATCCGAGCTTCCATACCTTCGTTGAGGGTGACCTCTCCGTTGGCAATTTCTGCCACCGGATGAAGGGCATGGTGGACTCCCTCGACGACCTTGGCTGGCCCATGGAGGACCGCATCCTGGTCCTCAACGTCCTTCGCGGGCTCAGTGACCGCTAAACCCACCTCAGAACATGGATCACCCGGCAGTGGCCTTTCGCCACCTTCCTGTAGGTCCTTGACGACCTTGTCATGGAGGAGCTCACTCAGGGCATCCGGCCATGGTCCACCACCGCGCCGGGGTCCTCGTCTTCCTCGACTGGCCCTTGCTGCTACTCCTCCGCCGTGTCTGTCTGCTCCGCCACCGTTGTCTCCTCTTGGTCCTCCTCCCTCCGGGCCGAGCGGGGGTGGGGGGGCCGTGGCAGCCCCCATCACCGCGGAGGGGGATATGGTGGGGGTCCTGGCTGTGGGAGCCACCAGGTGTCGGCGCCTCCGTGGGGTGCATCCTGGCCCTCTTTCCACAACCCGTGGTCAGGGCGCATCTCCATGTGGCCCTTTCAGGCTCCCGATGGTGAGCCTTCGCCCACCGGCGGCCATGCTCGCTGGTGCTCCACCGGGGTTTCACTCCTCATCTCCATAGGCTACACCTCCCGGCGCCTACTCCGTGTCTCCGTGGATAACACCTCCCAACGCCTCGCCCGGGCCTGTCAGTTGGGACCCGGCGGCCTTGGCCAGCTCCTTCAGCACCATGGCCCTGACACCGCTTATCAGTCCAAACTGGATCGCCGACTTGGGTGCTACTTACCACACTACTCCCGACCCTGGTATACTGTCCTCTGTTCACCCTCCTTCTTCTTCTCATCCTTCGTCCATCATGGTCGCAAATGGTTCGTGTCTTCCTGTCACGTCCATGGGTGCCACCGGCACTCATGGCTCCTTTCTTCTTCCTGACGTTCTTGTTGCACCTTCTATGGTTCACAACCTTCTTTCTATTCATCATTTTACAGCTGACAATTCATGTTATGTTGAATTTGACTCTTTTGGTCTTACTGTGAAGGATTTGGCTTCCCGGCGTCCTCTTCTCCGATGTGACAGCACGGGGCCCCTTTATAGCATTTAGTTTTCGGCGTCTAATTTGTCTCCATTGCCTTCTACTTTGTCAGCTGTTTTCGCCACCACTCCTTCCTCCACCACTTGGCACCATCATCTTGGCCATCATGGACGTGATGCTCTAATGCAGCTTAGTCGTAGTTTCGACATTCGTTGTACTCGGGCTCACGATGAGCACTTGTGTCATGCGTGCCAGCTGGGTCGTCATGTTCGTCTTCCTTTTCATTCTTCTTCTTCACATGCTACTCATGTTTTTGAACTTGTACACTGCAACCTATGGACATCTCCTGTCATCAACATTTCTAGATATAAATATTATCTTATGGTGGTTGATGATTTCTCTCATTATTCGTGGACATTTACCTTGCGTGCAAAGTCTGATGCATTCCCTACTCTTCTCTACTTTTTCACCAGGGTGTCTACTCAGTTTGACCTTACCATCAAGGCCGTCCAGTGTGACAATGGTCATGAGTTCGATAACACCACCTCCCGTGCCTTCTTCCTCTCTCACGGTGTCCAGTTGCGCATGTCTTGCCCATATACGTCCTCCCAAAACGGCAAGGCTGAGCGCATGATTCGCACTGTGAACGACACCATGCGCACCCTTCTGCTCCAAGCGTTGCTTCCTGCTCACTTCTGGGCAGAGATTCTGCACACCTCCACCTATCTCCTCAACCGCCTTCCTTCCGCTGCCTACCCAGCTCCTACGCCACACCACGCTCTCTTCGGTACCCCTCGGTATGAGCACCTTCATGTCTTCGGGTGTGTGTGTTACCCTAACACTACTGCCACCACTCCCCACAAGCTGGCTCCCCGTTCGACTCTGTGTGTCTTCCTCGGGTATTCCTTGGATCACAAGGGTTATTGGTGCTTTGACCTCACCTCCCATCGGGTCCTCCTCTCTCGCCATGTGGTGTTTGATGAGTCTATCTTCCCCTTCTCCACCACCATCACACCAACTTCTACCCCTGATCTTGACCTCTTCTCTCTGTTTCCCACTGACACGGTGGTCCAGCCACCTTTGCCGTTGTATCCTGCAGGTACTACTCCACTGTGCCCTTCGCCGGGACCGTGCCCCAGCTCGCCGCCCACCAGTGACGCCCCTGGCCCTGTGCCCTGCACGGGTCCGGAGGCATCGCCCTCCGGTGCTGCCCCTGCCCCTACACCCGCCGCGGGTCTGGGGACGCCGACTTTTGCACCTCCTGCGTGTTTCGCCTAGCCGGTGCACGTCTACTAGCGCCGTGTGCGGGCGGCTCCGCTGCCTCAATCACCATAGTGGCCTCTTCTACACCGGCGACGCCTGCACCAATGGAGGCCACTTCTCCGCCGGTGATGCCTACACCACTGCCGCGGCCTCCGGCTGCCCGTGTCGTGCCGCCGGTGTACCACCCACCGCTCCTTCAATGACACCCGCGACATGTTCATCCTATGGTGATGCAGCATGCGGCTGGTACCCTGCGGTCCCGGGCTCTCAGGGCGATGCCCGGCAACACGCAGGTCTCTCTTGTACCCTCTTCCGTTCATGATGCCTTGTCAGACCCTCACTGGCGTCGCGCGATGGAAGAGGAGTACGCGGCTCTCCTCGCCAACCAGACATGGGATCTGGTGCCCCGTCCGCCCGGCTCTAACGTTGTCACCGATAAGTGGATCTGGACACACAAGCGGCGGGTTGATGGTACCCTTGAGAGGTACAAGGCTCGCTGGGTTCTTTGGGGTTTCACAAAGCGCCCTTTAGTCGACTATGATGAGACATTCAGCCTAGTGGTGAAGCCGGCCACCGTCCGCACGGTGCTTTCACTGGCCCTTGCTCGCTCATGGCCCGTGCATCAGCTGGACATCAAGAATGCTTTACTGCATGGGACTCTTACTGAGACAGTCTACTGCAGCCAGCCGGCGGGGTCTGTTGACTCTTCTCGTCCCGACATGGTCTGCCGGCTCAACAAGTCTGTCTACGGCCTCAAGCAGGCCCCTCGGGCGTGGCACTCTCGACTTGCTGCTTTCCTGGTGACACTGGGCTTTGCGGAGGCCAAGTCAGATATGTCCCTATTTATCTATCATCACGGAGCTGAGACTGCCTACCTGCTACTCTATGTTGATGACATTGTCCTTACAGCCTCCAGTCCATCAATACTCCGCCGCATCATGACCTCTCTTCAGCAGAAGTTTCCTATGAAGGATCTTGGTGTGCTTCACCACTTCCTTGGGGTCACTGTTGAGCCTCGTCCCACTGGGCTTCTTTTTCACCAGCGGCAGTACACTCTTGATATCCTGGAGCGAGCTGGGATGACTAACTGCAAGCCCTGTTCCACTCTAGTTGACAAACAGGGCAAGCTTTTTGAGGCCGAGGGCAACCCAGTCGCGGACCCCACTGCTTACCGGAGTCTTGCAGATGTACTTCAATACCTCACCTTCACCAGGCCGGACATCACCTATGCAGTGTAGCAGATATGTCTTCACATGCATGATCCCTGAGAGCCCCACTTCACTGCTCTCAAGCGCCTCCTCCGCTACCCCCACGGCACTGTCGACTACGGCTTGCTTCTTCACCGGTCTTCCTCCACCGAGCTCGTCGTCTACACTAACACCGACTGGGCCGGGTGTCCGGACATTCTGCGCTCCACCTCCGGCTACGCTGTCTTTCTGGGCGGCAACCTGGTGTCCTGGTCGTCCAAGCGCCAGCCGGTGGTCTCCCGCTCCAGTGCTGAGGCTGAGTACCGCGCTGTCGCTAACGACATGGCGGAGGCCTCCTGGCTCCGGCAGCTCCTCGCCGTGCTCCATAGCCCTCTCTCCCGGAGCACACTGGTCTACTGCGACAACGTCAGTGCTGCGGTGTACCTCTCCACCAACCCTGTTCAGCACCAACAGACCAAGCATGTGGAGATTGATCTACACTTTGTTCGTGATCGAGTCACCATCGGCGATGTTCGGGTCCTCCACGTCCCGACCACCTCCCAGTTTGCTGACATCTTCACCAAGGGCCTCCCGTCCTTGACGTTCACCGAGTTTCGCTCCAGCCTCAACATCACTGATGGCTAGTTGCGTCTGTGGGGGGGCTCATGTGTGTGCTTCTTTTCATGTCCAGTCTGCAACTCCGCTGCGTCGATAGTTCAGACTGCGGGGTGTTGGAGTATGAGTGTATTAGGCCCATAAGGCTAGGCCCATGAGGCCCATATTGCTACCCTTCTAGGGTTAGTCCAAGAAAATCCAATCACAATTTCTAGCACTAAACATGTGGAGTTGCTATTGTTAGGATGCCTATTTCTTTTTGTCGTTATGGAGATGGAATATTTTTTCTTCATAGTGGACTTAGGTAGTGCATTGGCTATAGTAGAGGCACAGATCGTTTGATATTACAGTCTTTCTTCACTGATTTGAATTTTTTTTACATGTTTGAGTTCTATATTGGTGGGTTGAAGGAAAACATGCATACACATTGGATGGAAATGGTCCTTGTAACTAAGAATAAATTTTATTTTCACAGGTTAAGACAATGAGAGCTCTTCAGTACTTCCCTACCATTGAAGATCCCAACGCAAGACGAGCTTTGTTTGAGGTACTAGCTTTTCTTTTTAATTTTTCTACTGCACCTGTTAAAAAATGTGTAGAGTATAATGATATTGTTATCGTCCTTCAGGTTTTACAGCACATTTTGATGGGTACTGATGTTGTTAAAAAGGTTAAAAGAACAATGCCTCACATGCTGTTCTCTTTGAAGCTCCTGCTCTGGTGAGTTTTGCCCTGACTTACGTCCCCAGCTCAGTTTGACCTTGCATTTTCCTTTTGTCCATTTTTTTGTGAATTCCTTTTCTCCTTTTTTTTGTGAATTCCTTTTTAATTAAGTCACAGTGTGTAGCTCTTCTTGGGAAGTTTATTGCAGTCCGGGTGCCAAACATTCGGTACCTCGGTCTGGTAATTGCATTTCTTGCTAATATTTACTTGATTAATGCCTTTTTTGCTGGCAGTCTTGCTTCCGCATCAAGTTGTGCAAGTGTAAATTTACCATATTGAAATAGTAATTGATCCATCTTTTAGGAAAACATGACTAGGATGCTGTTAGTAACAGATGTGCAGGATATCATTAAAATGCACCAGGCTCAGATCATCACATCTTTGAAAGATCCAGATACCAGGTTTGACTCTCTTCCAGTCTGTAATTTTCTATATTTTTCAAAAGAATTGAATGGAGTGAATAGCTGAAATGCAATTTTATTGCTTTTTAATCACAGTAGTGGGTCCAGTCATCAGTTTTGGGCTTCTGCTTTTGAGATATGTGCCTATTGACTCCTTAGCTGTTGTTTGCTTGATATTTGGGTTTCCTTTGAGCCATTCAATTCTAGAAGCCAATGACAGTACATGTAGAGCTGAGCCGCTCTAAAATTTATGCATACCCATGAAGCTATGCATTTCGCGGTACCGCTCTAAAAGTTTAAACTCAGTTACCATACCCAAAGTGCTAAAGATAAAATAGTACTGAATTTAGAATTGTTGTGTTATAATAAATTACATAAATTAGTTGGCCACTGAAATTGCAGATATTAGGATTCTATCTCTTGTTTCTTGTTTTCTCAGTTGCTGACTTTTCCCTTCTTAGCTTGATTTGTTGCACTTGCACCGCTGTTGGTGTTGTCAACATCTCCTGCATCATAATATCAACAACAATAGATAAATATACGTATAACTGACTTGTGGCAATGTAATGCTAATATTTACTTTTTGCCTACTTTTATCTGTGTTACCTGATTTCCTTTTCTTGGTTTTTTTAGGCACAGGAGGAAGGTGCTTTTTGTTGCACGTCGTGATGTTATGCCCTTCTTCACGACAGTGTGTACAGGTAGATTTGTTTTTGGCTTTGGTTCTGAATTCCTCAGCTATTCCTATTTGCCTGGTCACTTTCATCTTGGGCCTTCCTCTTTTTGAGCATTATTAGGATCCTGTAGAAGCACTGCCGCACTTTGTTGATTTAATTGTGTTTGAGGCAGCCTAACTGCATTATTAGTTTCTTGCAAAACCTCTATACCACTTTGTTTTACAGAATGTGTTTGAGGCAGCCCGTCTTCATTTGTTGGTTCATTGAGTTTTCTTTCCATTCGCTCGGCTTCTTCTAGAACATAGTTGAGCGTTTCCATTGTTCTTGATCCATCTGAAGCAATATTACTCAATTTGTTTGACAACATGTTGTGCCTCAATGGCCTGCTCTTCTCAATCTCAATTTCTGGTACAGTATTGTGCCTTCTGAATTGTTTCCTCTCCTTATTCCTCCATCTTTGAATGAAATATTTGTCATCTAGCTGAGTGATATTCAGGTTTGTTAGCACCTTGATGATATGACAGCATATTATGCCGTCTTTTTCAAATTTGCAACATAGACAACTGAAGAGTTTCTAGGGCAAGTCCAATGTCACAATGTACCTTCTTGTTCTGAACTCAAACTGCCTATGGTACTCAGATTGGAACACTGCATAAACCTTGTCTTTCTGGAGTTCCTGAGCCACATACTTTATAGACAATGTGATCTCGTTTTGAAACTTGAAGAATGTCTTTTTGTTGTACAGTCTTCCAGCCTGCCTTTTGAACTCATATGCTGTACTTAATAAAGGCCTTGATCTGGTTTGAAAGTCCTGTTCAGCTTGATTCTTTTCTGTTGTGTCTGAGATTCTTTGGAACTCGTTCATAAATCTCAAGATGCTGTACCTTGGTCTGACATCAAGTTTGAATAATGCATTTGTGCCTTCGCTCCTCGCTGTAGAGTTGATGAAAGGGAAGAAATGCTTTCTGAAGTAACATGGAACAAAATTTTTCCTATTCAACCACATGTCACCAAGGTATTTGACGCCAGCAACATCATATGTTTGTGGCAACTTCTTGTACAAGTGCTCAAACTCTGTTTCAGTCAGCGAGTATTTAAGTATGTCAAAGAGATCATCATGCAAGTGCTTATTCACTACACCACAAGACCAGAATTGGCGCCGGATGATCTGACGCCAAAAGCTGATATATCGTCACACGATCTAATGCTAAAAACATATAGTGTCAGTCTTCTGCTGACGTTGTAAGTCCTGATGCTAAAAACATATAGCATCATACCAAACTTTTAGCGTCAAATAGTATGTTGGCATGAAATTTTTTAGCGTCAGATCATCCATTGGTAATATTTAGCGTCAGATGCTATGTTGCCAGGCATATAGCGACATATCATCCAACAGTCCATGTATTTATTGTGTCAGATTGTTCAACAGGACTATAAATATGCCAAAAAAAGAAATACAATATGAAAACATTTAGCACATATCATACCCAGATTTAAGCTGATGTTCCATCACATAAAGGTACACACATACATCACATGAAGGTCAATACATATACAACAGACAATCTTGTCTTGCAACTGCCCTAACTGCAACACAAAGTCATCAAAGAACCTAAGTTGCTAGAAAAGTCATACATCTCAGTATGATGGGTACTATATCCCCAAGTCATACATTGGAGCAGCAACGGACTTGGCAAAATAAAGTGTTTTTTGCACAACCAACATAGGCTACACTCTAGATGGCAATAACTAGATAATTTCTATAATAATCGGTGCTGTTGCACAACCAAGACAGACACACAAGCCTCATTCCTTGCGCCAAAATTACTCACATAGTTGCTTGGTCCTTGTTGCATGTTCCTTGTTCTCTTTTGCTCCACAGGACACACGATCTAAGATTTGCTAAAACATGACAGGATCGATCTCCAGTTCCCTCTACATCAAAAAGAAATGACTAGTAAGCAATGCTCAGATTTCCAAGGAAAAATATCAAACCATCACAACTCAATACTTAGGGACATAACAAATACAGAATGGCAGATGAACCATCAAAGTTGGAAACAAGAGTTATATTCAAATGTTTGCTGCATATATATTGTAAATATAAATACATGTAGGAACACAACAAAAGTTCAGAATGGTCAGTTGCAGGCTGGTAAATGAGCTGCAAGCAAAGTACCAATATGTTTCATACATAACTTTGGAAATAAGCCTGCAATCAAATAATTCAGTCTTGTAGGCTGACAGTGAAGAAGCTTTAAAGATCTAGAAAAAAGCTTAAGCTTCAAATATACTATGTGAATTGAGAATTCAGCACAAGTTTCAAATATGCTATAGGACAAATAGCCAGTGTGCAGTAAATCGATATGATACATGATCTCAGTCATAAGCATGGAAAAAGAAAAGCATGGCTCCATATATTTTTTTTGATAATATACTCTAACACAAGTTGGGCATTGGGCATATAAAAATATGCAGCTGGTCAAAAGTTTAAAACAAACTAGTAAGCTAGAAAGCTCCCAGGTAAACCAAAAAATACCAAGTAACATCTCATAGCAAATTTGAATGTACCAAAATCACAAGCTATCAGTAGTACACATGCTAGAATTTACCAAAAATTAATATTGCTTGCAGATTCTATTTTACTTCATCTTTTGCAATTTTATCTCCCACTGTATTCTTCAATGGCCTGACCCACTAAGGCCGGACGTAGATATTACCATAAACTAAACCAGAGTAATTAAATTAATAACAGAAAGATTGCCAAGGTACATATATGTGATTAGCAGGTACTGATACAGAATGAAGGCACACCACACATCTTACTCATCTAAAATATATTCAAATTAATTTGATAGTCTACACATTATGTATGATCCTTGTGCACCGGGATTGTGTGTCTGAATCATGCTTATGAAAACTGAAAAAGGGAGACACGATCACTGTGCCATCAGCTAATTACCTTGTGAAGTTAGTACAGATAGTTATCCATCAGGATATGAAGGTTTGGTGCCCACCTCTGCTTGTAGACATACCTAGACGCAGGACACCACACAATCAGACAACATTATATGTATATGAACAATGCAGGTAAGGCAGCAGGACCTGGAAGTATACCAAAACCAACAGAGGACATCTCTCAAAGTTGTCAGCTGTACTGGCTGTCCTTCATGTCAAACACTAGTTCTCTAGTTAGACACTTTTTCTTTTGCAAGGGGTTATGGGACTTGAAGTTGATTATCAATTGAGGTGAGAGTTGTTCGTTGTACTGGCTGCACTTCATGTCAAACATTTCACCGATTAGACTTTTTCCAAAGGGAATACAGGACTTGAAGTTGATAACTAATTATGGATAAACAAATTTCTAGCGTTAAAGAAAATTTAAGCTCTTTTAATTGAGTCTATTATTGGACTGTTCCATCTTCTGGATAGATAACAGAACAAAACAATCTCAAATTGACATACTTTGCATGTCCAACTCCGAGTTTAGACTGCTGGGTCCACACATAAGATGCACATTTTTTTGTCTAATATATATTACATTATCAGACTCAACAAGTCAATAAGCAAGAAGCCTTCACTAGCACTACTGGATCCACGCTTCTAAAGAATTCAAACTGCTCCACTCCCAATCACCATTAACACTGATTTAAGATATTTAGGTCAAGAATGCACACGTGCAGATCAGATCACCGAAAACTGATAGCTTGCAGATCAGAGCAGATCACCAGGAACTCACCTTACCATGCGACCCAAGGAAGGAGCCCGAAACAAGCCTTCCCCGCCGCCTCACACGCACATACGAGCATCTGCTTCTCTGCACAAAGCATGCAGCCATGAATCAGAGCTGTTACAATCCAAAAATCTCGTCAAAAAGAATCAAGGCATACCAAGGTTAGGGTTAGGAGAAACGGTTGGAGAGGGAGAGGAGGGGGGTACGAGGAGTCAAGGAGAGAGAAGGGGATGGGGATCAGCAATACTCGCCGGTGAGGACGCGACAGGTGAAGGCAAGCGGGGATCTCCGTCCGAAGCCACTGCTGCTGCTGGTCCGCTCCGCTCAAAGCAGCAGCCGCCAAAGACTCCGCGCCGCAACCGCCGAAGGGCACAGCAGCAGCAGCCCGCCGCAGGTCGCCTCCGGGACGCCGCGATCGAAGGGCACGGGCGACGCCCACCGCGATGTCGTAGCCGAAGGGCACAACCGACGCCGCCTCTTTTCTGTATAAGCTGGAGAGCGAGCTGGTAGGTAGGGTTACGTACAGGTGTTGGGTCAATTGGGCCGGTTTACTTCTTGGGCCCGAGCTCAGCGTGGGGCTTCTTTTCTTTAGCGACAGACTGATTGACTGTACACTAGGTTTTAGCATCAGATAGTTAAACGCTAAATCTAGATTACTATAGCGTCAGATAGTAAATCGCTAAATGGAGATATAGCGTCAGATGATCTGTTAAATATCTTTAGCGTCAGATTATCTAACGATAAAAAAGATTTAGCGTCAGATGTCTGAAGGTGAAAAAGTATTGTGGTGTAGTGATTCTTCTCGATTGAAAATATCCTTCCACCTTTCTCCTGTGCTTTCTTCACAATGTGGAAGAAGCAGTTTTGATGAATAGTGTCTGGTAGTATCTTTCTAATAGGAGCATTCATTGCTAGGTCTTGATCAGTGATTATAGTTTTCACGTGCTTCCCTCCCATACAAATCAGCATTGTCTCAAACAGCCACTCAAACGTTTCTGTCATTTCATCCATGATGAAAGCGTAGCCGAATAGGCAATTGTCCCCATGACCTGTAATGCCTACAATTGGTGCGAACTTGAGGGAGTATTTGTTGGTGTTGTAGGTCGTATCGAAACTAATGCAATCTCAAAATTCCTCATAGTATCTTCTACTTGTACCATTGGACCAGAAAATATTTTTGACTTTGTTGTTTCATCGATGGAAAACTTGTAGAAAAACATAGGGTCCTCGGCCTCTTTCTTTGAGAATCATACACTTGCTGCATGCCTTGTTTAACTTTTTTTTCTCATTGCTGACATGCATCTTGTTGTATGGAGTTACATCCCCTCTTATATAAGATAGGACTGCCATAATCTTCCTATCCGGTAGGTTCACTTTGTTGAATGTTTCAATAAGTTCCTTCTCCATTGCAGTCATCCTAATATGTGAAAACAGTTTATTCTTTTGATTCTTATTTGCTAACGCATGATTATGCTCCAGATTCAACCTAGTGACTGTCCATTCTCCATTCTGTAGTGTCACAATGAATTCAGTGGGGCACTGGGTTGGTACAAGAGTACTTGTTTTCCTTTTGTGTGGCACCGGGTTGGGTGTTGGAGGTGTACTAGAAATCTTCTTTTGTTCTTTCTTGCACATTGCACTCCTGAAGGGGCAGATCTATTATCCTCTTTTATTCCACCAGACATGTTACACTTCAGTGTCACCCTTGTTACCTGGTCATAGTTGGGATCTTTTTTATCTTTGCACTTGTATGTGTGGTTTTTGAGTACTGAAAACCTAACTATAAATGCGTAGTCATTGTAGAATTTGCACGCTTCTTTCGATGTTTTGAATTTCATGCTTAGACGAGAAACATGCCTGCTAGCATGTTCCTGAGACAAGTGCTCAGCTGCCAAAATGCTTTGACTTTCGATCTCAATTGCCTTGAGTTCTTCTTCTTGTTCATCAGTAGCTTGTAGATGTTCACCCTCGCTGCGCTCTGCAACTTTTTCCACTTCATTGCCTTCTTTATTTTGTTCTTCTTCGTATTGCATGTTTTCTTCATTGGCAAACTCTGGTACTACTTCTGACTCCTCATTTTGTGTGCTGTCTCCATGGTCTTTTACTGGCTCAGAGATTATGCTGGTAGTGATAAACATCTGGTTCTGTTTTCATAGGTAAGGAAAAAGGTGGACTGTTAGATCTTTCATCATGTATTGCAGTAAACTAAGTTACCTAACTGTACATATAGAGAACAAGCAAATACCTCTAGTGGAAATTGCTCATTGAGCAAGTCTGTGTAACTTCCAGTCATTTGTGTTGTTAAAAAATCATCATACTTTTGATTTGGAAATTTTGCATGAGCTATGAATTGGTTGATAAGGCTTGTGTAGCTTGAACCTCCTTGTTCCTCCCTGTGATGTCATCACCTGCAATTTTTTAACATATCTAGCGTGATACCTCAAGTGAAAAATGATATATTAGATATTTTGTTAGTATCTAGTTTTTTATTTATAAAAAATTAATTAAGAGTTTAGGAATCACACTTCTTGGCTCTGCATTTCTTGTTCTTATCCATATGTTGTGTAGTTGACTGGTGCTGTTTAACTCTCCTGTTATAGTGTGGGGTCAGTCAAATGGAAAAGGATATATAGTGGAAGACAATTTAGTGGAATAACAGATTCAACATAGATAAAGTAAGTTGATTTCCTTTTTTTACCTCATCAGTATTCCTAGCATTTTCAATGTTTGAATGAAATCTGTAGAAGCTCGCAGGATTCAACTCCAAATCCATTTTGGATGCACCCTGCATATGAAAAAGACATATGGATTAGCTTGGATTTGGAATAACAGATTAGCTTGTATGAAATCTGTAGAACCTTTGTATTTATTACATTGTGTCTCAGGATTTTTGTGGTGGAAATTTTGGATTATGTTTTCAGTTTTCTAAATACTTAGTAGTATGACATTTTGGAAACTGACATTTATTTTTTCTGTTTGTTTGTCTTGTCCATAGCAGTTGTAGTCCACTATTGCTATTGAAGCATCCTGTTCATTAGAAACAAACAAAAAGAAACTCAAACATCAGTAGTTGCAATTAGGAATAGTGTAAATTGCAAGTTTGTAGCACTACAATTGTTGTTTTCTTAATATGCAATAACTGAAATTTTTATTTTTACCTCATGAGTATAATTGGTGTTTACAATGTTTGATACAAAATTGTAGAACTTTTACTATTGACTTGTAATTCTGTTGCCACAGCACTCTACACTTACAAAGATAAATCAATTAGCAAAGAAATAACTAGTTTTTTCAAAATTCAATTAGCACAAGGCAATAACGTAAAATTCATCACATGGAAACAAGTTTCTTTTTTTTCAAACCTGTTCAGAATCTATGTTAGTCATTATCTCAGACAATTGAGTAAGTTGCAGTGCACTATCATGACATCCAATACCCATTTCCCTTAAAAAATCTGCATCTTTCATTTCATGAACTCCTTCCTTGTGAACCTGTGCAAACATGCAAGAAACTGTTATTTTTAGGTGTGACAAGAAGATCATTACATTGTAGG
>CM041641.1:40519628-40547258 GCA_023333625.1 Bothriochloa decipiens | reverse complement strand
GGGGGGAGGAGGTGAGACCCCTCCTCGAGGGGTTTGATGCAGATGCTAGGATGACAGAGTTGCTGGCAGACGTACACAAAGAGCGGTTCGCCCAAGGAATGGAGGTGGATGAAGAAGATCCAGAGGAGACCGCAAAGGCAACTACACCATGATGGAGGCGGCAAAGCAGCCCCTTCACGAGAACACTATGGTGTCGCGACTGGATGCCATTTCACGCCTAATAGCATTGAAGTCGCAACTAGGCATTAGTCGAGAAGGTTTTGATCTCGTGTTGGCAACTGTTGGGACACTGCTTCCGAATGTTCACTTCTTGCCGAAGAACATGTACGAGTCACAGAAGCTCTTTCGTGCACTCAAGATGCCGTATGAAGCGATCAAAGCTTGTAAGAATAGGTGCGTCCTGTTCAGGGGAGACCACGAGACAGCAACACACTATCCAAAGTGCGAAGCCTCTAGGTACGTGGAGGTAGAAGGCGGTGATGGCAGTAAGAAGCAGTCTAAGATCCTCTAGATGGTCATACGGCACCTTCCTGTCATACCGAGGCTCCAACGGCTGTACATGACAGAGGAGTCCGTGAAACAAATGACGTGGCACAAGAAGGGCAAACGATACAGTGACAAGATGCAGCACCCAGCGGATGGTGATGCATGGAAGCACTTTGATGATATGAATCCTAACAAGGCTGTGGAGGCTCGGAATGTACACGTAGCGATGGGTACAGAAGGTTCAACTTGTTCGGAATGATGGTGGCCCCGTACACTTTTTGGCCCGTGTTTGTGATGATGAAAAGCACTTCACAAAAGGTGTTCAAGTCACCGACCACATCCCTCAAGATAAGAGCCCTGCCGACGTCCTTGCCCAGATAGAGGCTCTCCAAATTGATGAAAAGAAGGGTGGTTTTAAAGGATATGGTACCGACCACATGTGGACTCATATATCGGGCTTGACTAGGCTCCCCTACTATAAGCATCTTCTTCTTCCACACAACATCGATGTAATGCACACAGAAAAGAATGTCGCCGAGGCACTTTGGGCAACACTCATGGACATTGGCAAGAAGTCAAAGGACAACGTTAAGGCTAGACTTGACATTGAAACCATTTGTGATAGACCAAATCTAGTGATGAAGACCCCTGCAGATGGCAAGAAATGGAAAAAGGGGCCGGCCGATTACATCCTGAAAAGGGGAGATAGGAAGGAAGTACTAAAGTGGATCAAGACGTTAAAGTTCCCTGATGGGTATGTGGCGAATTTGAGTAGGGGAGTGAACTTGCTAACTATGAAGGTCTTAGGGATGAAGAGTCATGACTTCCACATATGGATTGAGCAGATCCTTCCTACGATGACACGGGTATACCTTCCTGAGCCAGTGTGGCGCGTCCTGGCAGAGTTGAGCTTTTTCTTCTGCTAGCTTTGTGTCAAGGAGTTATCTCAGGACGTTTGTCTTGAATTGGAGAAGGCTGCACCTTTGTTGCTCTGCAAGTTAGAGATGATATTTCCACCTGGCTTCTTCCTGTCCATGCAGCATCTGATTTTACACCTACCGAGCGAGGCACGTTTGGGGGGGCCCGTGCAGCACCGTTGGTGCTATCTAATCGAGAGGTGTCTAAAGCTTCTTCAGAAAAGTATAGAAATAAAGCCAAAATTGAGGCTTCCGTGGCAGAGGCATTCGTTCTGGAGGAGGTGTCAACATTCACACAGGCGTACTATACTGAGAAACTTCACAAACTGCGCGATCCAACCCCCCGTTACAACATCAACGAGAATACATCGAACCTCAGCCTTTTCAGAGGTGATCTCGAAAGAGGAGGCGCAGGGCCCAACAAGAACTTGCAGCATGATGAGTGGCACACTATCATGATCTGCTTGTTGTTGAACCTTGAGGAATGCATTCCTTATCATAAGTAAGTTCTCGATGAGCTTGTTACATACGCCACTATCCTCCACCTATCGATCGGACCCCCCTTGTCTTTTGTTTCTCCAGGGAATATATTAATGAACACTGGAGAGGCAGTATGGATCCTACCGAGCAAGAAGAAGACCATCTTCTCAGACATGGTGTGCCTAGTTTCGTCAATTGGTTCTGTACAAAGGTACCATCCAACTAACCTCGTTCCGATTTTGAGATTCCACTTTGCTCCTAGTAGCGAGTAATGTAATGACGTCCCTATCCTAACCTTGCAGGCCCATTATGATGTGGAAATGAGTGATGAATTGAGAAACGTGGGCAAAGGCTTCAACCGAAGGGTCAGGTCATTCAACATTTATGATGTGAATGGCTATCGCTTTCGCACGAGAACTTACGAAGAGAAACAGGGCAACCTAAAAACCACGTGCAGCGGAGTTCGTACGCTCAGCTCGGATGGGAAGGACTATTATGGCATAGTCAAAGAGATATTGGAGCTTGACTTTGGACCAGACCTAGGTTGTAAGCCAGTGGTATTCAAATGCCATTGGTTCGATCCTAATGTCACGAAAAAGGACCTTACGATTGGGCAAGTTGAAATTTGACAGGATTCCAAATATGAAGAAGACGATGTCTATATTATGGCTAACCGAGATGCCGCACAAGTTTATTACCTCCCATGGGCATGCCAAAAAGACAAGAATCTTGCGGGTTGGAGCCTTGTGCAGTTGGTATCGCGGCACGGTAAAGCGACTGTCCCAAACGAGGATGATTACCACTTTGACCCAACGACAGATGAGTTCTATCAACCTGAGGGGCTAGAAGGTATTTTGGAGATAGACATTCTTTCACTGATGGGTATGGAAGTAAACAACGACATCAATGAGGACGAGGGTGATGAGGTGCACGATGCCGAGGACTTACGAATCCTTGATGAGTGGCAAATGAAGCACCTGATGAGAGAGCACGATGACGATGGAGAGCCTGATGACGATGGAGATGACGATGACAATGGAGATGAAGCCCGACACTTAAGAGAGCTCGACAATATTGATAGTGATGATGACAGTAGTGATGATGAGTACATGCCAGCCATATTGCCGTTTGCGGAGATAATTTCTAATTCATGTAATACTATAGTGTTAATATTATTACCTTGCAATTATGTTTCTTTACAAGTACTTGTCATTTATTTATGCTAACTACTTCAATCTTTGTCATTGCAGGCACTCGACATGATGCCGGACGAAAGGCGGCTGCAGCGAACAGGGATCCACTTGCGGTACATGGTCACCAACGCGGAGCCCGTGGCCGCCGCCGCCGAGGACAAGGCGGTTGTCAGTGAGGAGCTTGACGTGGAGAGGAGCACCCATCGTCGCACGTCATCGAGGAGGCTGTTCTAGGACGCCCAGCAGGGGACGACGACGATGACCAGTGACGGTGACGGTGACGGTGACGGTGACGGTGACGGTGACGGTGACGGTGACGACGACGACCTGTGCGGAGACGATAGGGACGACGAGCATACACCAGATGCCTCAACTTCCTCAGCTTCGAGCAAGCCCTACGTGCATGGGGCCTCGTCGCTCCCTAACCCACAGCTCCTCAGCCGTCGCACGGTGATTCGACCCGTGGGCAAGATTTAAGTAACCATTGTTGATTTCACTTGTTGTTCATATGACATGTTGAAATTCGAACTGCAAACTAACAATTGTTGTTAATGATTCATGCAGGGGCTGGGAAAAGGTGACTGACAGGAAGAGTTCATGCCATGTCAATGGCATCCAGGGCCTCCTGATTAGAAAGCACTACCCTGGCTTGGTCACCATCGAGGGTAAGCGGATCGTGCCCGACAAATGGGACCACTTCTACAAGGTCAAGGACGAGCATGGCGAAGTCCTTGCTCACAAGATCAAGAGGGAGTTCTGGGTGAGTCTTTGCATCGCACCGCATATCTCAATACTACGCATTCGTTGGACTTTCTTCAAACAATGAAATGATGTTTGATGTCTGTGTGTAGTTGTACTTCAAGTTGGAGGAGGGGCAGGACGAGCAGCGGGCGACGCGGCAGCAGGAGGCGGTCTGCCACAACCGTCTCAAGGACATGTACCACGAGGCGCGTCTCCAGGCCATCATCAGCTACTACGCCAACGTGGAGCTCAAGGTGGTAAAGAAGAAGCGAGTCCGGGAGATGATACTGGACAAGGAGACCGACCTCACCGAGGAGCAGTACATGAAGGTAAATAAGTAGGAAACATCCGTTATGATTCCTTACGTGACACATTCAATTCATCTTATGGAATATCAAATACTTGAATGTCATGCAGTGGTGTCCAAGCTGGTGTGATAAGTACGAGGACTGCTGGTGCCAAATTGTGCGTGGGTGGCGTACGGACATGGCGTACGAGAAGCGCAAAGAGCGTCGGCAACTTCACCTGCAAAATCCTCTGGTATCACACCACCAAGGGAACCAGTGCCTCCACGGGTACATGGGTATGCTTCTGTTGATCCATTTATTATAGCTCTCAATTGTCACTACTTGTAACCATGTTTGTGTTTTCCTCGCAGAGGGAGACGCATGATGGGCAGGAAATCAATGAGTGTAACAACCCTAGAAATCCGGTCTCTAAAAATACGGGCTTTCAAAAATTTTTCTAAAGTTTACCAGTGTATGGTGGATGTCATGTAGGAAACTAGTTGCACAAATAGCACCTGACGATAGCCCGAGCATTGCATTTAAATAACCAGAGTTTGATTCGCCTCTTATTCGATTTTATGTGATGTTAATAAAAATCGAATAACCTTTTATATGTATGTATACATATATGCCTGCTACCGAACCCCACCCCGCGCTGGCCAGCTCGTCCGCGCGCTCGACCGCCGGCCTGCTGCGAGCTCGAGGCCCAGCTCGACCGCCTGCCTGAGCTCGAGGCCCAGCTCGACCGCCTGCCCGCTCGCTCGCACGCTCGCCCGACCAGCCTGCCTCGAGAGTCGGCCCAGTCGCGCTCGACGCGCTGCCGCGTCCCGACACCCGCTCGCGCGCGCGCTCGCTCGCGCGCTGCCGCGGCCCAGTTAACCAGGACGGCCCAACATGGGCCTGTCTCCACCGCTCGCCGCCCCGTCCCGCTGACGCGTGGGACCGAGCTGTCAGCTCCTTCCTTTTACCACTTCTGTCGACCGCGCGTCGCGTTCGACGCACCATTTTTGTGCACCGCGCGCCTCCGCCGTCCGCCCGAGTACGGCCGTGTCCCGCGCCGTCCATCTAACCGCCTGCTTGCGCCGCGCTTCACCGAACCCTAACCCTAATCATGGCCGCGCACAGCCGCCCGATGGGCATCTTCTGCCTCCGCCGTCCATGGCCGGCCGCCGTGCCTATTTAAGGAGGAGCACCCTGGCCTCTAGGGTTTCCCCATCGCCCCGCCGTCTTTGTGGGGACCCGCCGCCAGATCGGTCGAGAGAGAGAGAAGGAGGGAGGAGCAGGAAGGAGGCGGAGCTAGAGTGCTGCTGCTGCCGCCGTCTGCGCGCTGAGGAGGACCTGGGAGCGCCGCATACCCACCTCGACGCCCGGCTTCGCATCCCCTGCACCGAGCCGCCACCAAGCCCGCGTCACCTGCCTCGACCGTCGCTGCGCGAGTAAGCATCCCCGCCCTCGCCCTGCTCGGCCATGGCCACCGCCAGTACATCGTCAATGTTCTTGCTCCCCTTACCCTGTTTCCTTCCTTACCGCGACCGATAGCTTCGCCGTAGTCTAGAGCACGTTTTTGGCAACCTCTTGGAGCCGGCACGGGCCACAGTTGGAGCCACGCACTTTTGCAGCTCCGGCCTCCCCGGACTCTGGCCGCCGGAGCGTCCGCCGTGGCCGCCGAGCCGCGCACGCCCCGCCGTGCCTCGACTAGCCCCGGTAGCTAGCTCATGGAGATCCCATCTTCTCCAATCGAAGGGCAAGAAGGAGGATGGAGACCAATGCCCGGCTTCGCCGGCGAATTTAGCCTCGCCGCCGCCGCGCCTCGCTGACCGCCACCGGCTTGAGGGTCGAATTTCCCCGAGTTAGAGCGCCTAGCCGACCAGCCACGTAGCTCAGCTAATGCTCCGACATTCGTCGAGGTTCCGCACGACGAGGTCGAGGGTCCGCCCGACGAGTCGAGGGTCCGCCCGACGAGTCGAGGGTCCGCCCGACGAGCCGAGGGTCCACCCGACAGTCGAGGGTCCGCCCGACGAGTCGAGGGTCCGCCCGACGGAGTCGAGGGTTCACCCGACGAGTCGAGGGTCCGACCGACGGAGTCGAGGTCCTGGCTCTAATCGAGGTCCTGCCCGAGTCGAGGCCCCGGCTCGAGGCCAGATGGTCAAGTCTCGAGGGGCTCACAGTTCTCGAGGTCTGCCCCTTTCGTGCGAACAAGTTCCGTCTTCGAGGTCATGCCCGTTCGCCGAGCGAAGTTTCGTTCTCGAGGCCAGTCCGTTCGCCCGAGCGAAACTCCGTTCTCGAGGGGTCGCCCGGACCGCCCCACCTCGAGTGTACAGTGCCGACCTAACCTGGCCCAGAACCAGCCCTGTCCTTTCGAGGCCCAGTCGAGACCTGTCAACGTTGACCGTTGACCTGGCCCCACCTGTCAGTGACCAGAACCGTGGTCCCCACCTGTCAGCCACTAAATGGACACGTCGACACTGACGTCAGCGTAACGTCAGCATGACGTCAGCCCATTCCCAGCTGCACTGTTCCTGCACGCCACGTGGCCCAATCAGGAGCTGCCACGTGTCAGCACCAGGTTAATCTGCCCTTTTTCTTTTTCCGAAAATAGAATAAACTTCGGAAATTCATAACTTCTTCATACGAACTCCGAAAAATATGAACCAAGTGTCCAAATTTTCATAAAAATAAGCTCTACGTCATAGGCTTGTGTATGAGTGCATTTGGAGTTATTGAATTTTATTGCTTCTTTGTGTTGACTCTATAGGAGCCGCTAACGCGGCTATTATGTCTCGTTTCAGAGGAGGATCAGCTTGAGGAGGACGACTACGAGTACGAGGAGGAGCTCGGTGACGACTTCACAGGTGCCACACCCCACCCAACCTCGTAGATCCTATTACGCATGGCACAATATCTAGTTGCTAGTGCTTTAATTATGAATATCACCTGATGATAGGTTGCATGGTAGAACTGCCTGATGAGCCTTTACCTTGTCGCAACCTTACTCCTGCACACCTGCTGATAGGCTAGACGCTTGCTTATTTTATCTATGATGCTTTACTTCTACTACGCTTATATCTGTGTGATAATGATGCGTGGTGGAGAGTATGGTCATATGGTTAAGGCACGTGGTGCCACTTTACTTGGGGAGAGTGCTGCGTGCGTCTTGGGTGTGTGGTGAGGGTTGAGTCGATCGGACAGGATTCTACGACGAGCCATGTGGGCGAGTCTTGCCGGGGAATGTGTTCTGGGCATTCCCGTGTGAGGTGCTTGTGGCGGGCACATTGTGATGCATAAGGAGATCCCGGGGGTGAGAACCTTCGTGGAGCGAAGCCCCGGGTAGGAGGTGCTGTTGTAGCACGGACTGTTGTAGTCCCAAAAGAGAAGATAATCCTGTCTGATCCCCCTAGGACCTGATATCTCTTGAGGACCGGAACCTTGGGACTTACGTGCTCACCACTCGCTCTTGAATGGGCGGGAGACGGATGTCTGACTAGCTAGGACGGTGCCACTACTACTAGGTTGTTAGCAGAAAGTGTCGGGAGGTACGGGCGTGGAGATCCACACCCTCCTTAGACAGCATAGTGACCACGGGGGCCCGGTACTATGTCTCACAGTCTCAGTGTGCCGGTGGTACCTATCCGGGATGTCCCAGTACTGAGTGGTAGGGTGGCATCGCACCGGTTAGAAAGCAGCCGAAATCAGCTTAGGCAGGGCACCGCCGATGATGGTGATCTTGTGGTTACGGGAGTACACGCTCTGCAGAGTTTATGAATCTATATATAGTTCGTGGGCCACTGGTATGGCTCTTTCCTAAGACCCACGCTTCTCGGGAGTAGTGAGAGGAGTCCTTCTATTTCTCCCCCTGGTGTTACCCTTCCGGCTGTGAGCCGCTGAGACAGGCTCCGAGAGGGAGTTGGACCTGTCGACTGAGTGCGAGAGGGTGAGATGTGTGTGATGGTGATGGAATGGGTTTGGATGTGTGGTTGAGATGGATTAAAATTTGATGAATTATATTATATAATATTGGTCACTGTTTGCATAGGAAACTACAGCCACATAATAGGTCGATTTGATTATATCCTTGCATCCCACCAAATACTACATAGCAAAAGCAAAGCATAGGGTGGGAGATGTGGCCAGTACAAACCGTACTGAAAATTATTTGGCAGGTGAGCCCGACTACGACTATGACGATGAGGAGGAGTAGACGTCTCGTTCCTACGCTCAGGCTTCTTTTTGGAGATTTTATTGTACTTCCGCCTTCTGCAGCTGTTCCAGAGGCTGCTGCTACTCTGATGATTCCGCCAGTGTGGCGATAAATTATTTATGTAATTCCCCCTAATTGTAATCTTTTGTACGATGTATGGATCCTGTATCGACTTCTGCGGGATAATGAGATGGTTTGATGCTTCAAACTATTATATTATCCACCATTCTGTGTATTTTCCCTTCGTGGAAAATTGAGGATGTTTCAGTTGGTATCAGAGCCATGCTTGACCCTAGGACGAGACCCATAGGATTGGACGATAGAATTAGGAAAATCTTGAAATCTCTCGGTTATACACCGACCATTGCATACGCTTTTATGCATGGCTTACCTCTCTCTGCAACTTTTCTAAACTTCTTTCTCGTGTCACCTGCAGATGGACCCCAACTTGCCGCTTGGTCCGTTACCACCAATGGATATCATTGAGTTCAGACTTGACGGAACAGAGCATGGAGGCTATGCTCACATGCTTTGCGAGGTTCTCACCGAGCTGGGTGTTCCCGTGGAAAACGTCGAGTATCTTTGCCACGGCAAGCCCACCCTTGGAGGAGGCATCGAGGACTACAAGGCAGTCCACATCAACGTGCCTGCAAGCATAAACCTGCCCGAAGTTACCGCCTTCACTGACTTCGCCTTCGACAACGACACCGACATGTGTGTTCAGACCGTTTCGCGCCAGGCACTCCGTACTGTGCTACGCAACGGAGCTGACCATATGAAGGAAAGTCGCTTTCGTCTGCTCCCTCGTGCCCTCAATGATCAGCAGGGTACATGGGGAGAGATCATCTACATCGAACAGAATACCAGAGTCGACCGCAACCCCTGCCACCGCGCCTCCATGATGTACATGCAGTGCCAGGAAATGTACATTGCTGAGTTGGAGCGAAAGGGACGCCGTGATCGTCGCTACCTGATGGAAGTTGATGAGAGGATCAGCAAGTCGGAGGCTAAAGAAGCAGCATGGAAGCAAAAGATTGCAGATTTAGAGCGTGAGATAGCACGCAAAGAGCTCGTTCACCAGGATCAGATCACTAGTCTGATGAGCGAAATAGATAAGCTTCAAATACACAACAGCCAACTCAACAAGAACATCTGGGAGCTTGAGACCACTATGGCTGAGAAGAACGAAGACATTGCAAAGAGATTCCAGGAAAAGAGTCAAGATGCTGCCTACAGGGACAAACTCCGTGAGCAGTGCAAGGCTCAACGTGAGAAGCTGCTGCAGGAATACACTCTTGCTAGCTACAACCAGGGACACCTGATCAACTATGTCCATAAGACGGTATACCTCATGGATAAGCTCAAACGCACTATGGAAGCTTGGAAGAGGTCAGATCGTAAGAGGGTCAGAGAGTACGAGGAGTTGCAGGACGAGCTTCCCTTACGTGGCCGTAAGAGAGTCAGGGTTGAGACATTTGAGCTGGGGCAATCTCGCCTCAACTTGAGTGGGTGTCCCACCACTGGACTTAGTGGACAGGCAGTGTCCACCCCTCAGCTCGAGGAGGCCCGTCGCTATGTCTCTCGCCTTCAGATGACCGACGAGCAGATCCAGGCTTCTGGCATCGGCATACCTCCCATAGCTTACAGTTTGGACCAGCCTCTAGAGATGGACTAGAGTAATATCAGGTCAGGAGGTTATGAGCCCTGTATGGCCAAGTGACCAGACTCACCATGATGCTGAGTAGTTGTCCACCCCTTTTGCTAGACTACCTACGTGTAGTACGTTTCTCGCGAGTCTCCAAGCGTAGCCGCTAAAGACATCGCCATGTAACCTCCCTGATGTAATGAATGATTTGGTTTTTATCGCATCTTATTGGATCTTCATGCTTCTTCGTCTGAGTGTTGGATAAATTAGCAATGTTTTAAAATTATTTCAAAATAGTATATCTTTAATGTTAAAGTTATATTAAGCGCGTATGCCCTAATCTAAGGTTTCTGTTCAGCAGGATGTCCACTCGTCGTGCCAGCCGCCTGAGAAACCGCTCTCCTTCACCCGTGCCTGCCAGGGGCCGCGGACGCAGAAGTGGTCGTGCACGCGTTGGTCGCATACCCCTCGACTTTGAGGAGCCACCCCGCGCTGCCACCCCACGACCTGCACACCCATCGCCACCACCGGTAGTTGAGCCAGAACCAGCTGCCGGAGGTGTGGCTGGAGGACAGCCACAGCCTGCTGCTGAGCCCGAGCCTGCCGCAGGAGGAGATGCAGCTCCACCACCACTTCCCATGCCACTCTTGGCGGATGTGATGGCCCAGCAGACCGAACTTCTTCGAGTCTTAGCTGAGAGCGTACTGCACCCCCAACACCGGGAGCCCCGCGATGATTTCTACAAGAAGCTGGAGTTCTTTCTCAAGCTGAGGCCCCCGACGTTCGATGGCACCAGCATCGACCCTATCGCTGCTGATGATTGGCTTAAGGAGATTGAGAAGAAGCTGGACTTGACCACCTGCACTGACGAGGAGTGCGTTGGCTTGGCAGCTCACCAGCTTGTGGGTGCTGGACGATCTTGGTGGGACAGCCTCTGCGAAACCCACCGAGACCCCGCTAACATCTCTTGGGATGAGTTTGTGGATGAGTTCCGCGCATTCTTCATCCGTGAGGGTGCGCTGGAGAAGAAAGAGAACGAGTTCCACAACATCTCCATGGGAGCTGACAAGGTGCATGAGTACACCACCCGCTTCACTAACCTGCTACGCTATGCACCCGTCTCAGTGGTGAACTCTGAGAAGGAGAAGATGTACTACTACCGCAAGGGCTTGTCTAGTCGTATCAGGCTCTCTCTCTCAGGCACCAAAAGCCACACCCTTCGTGACCTGATTGACAGGTGCATGGAGATTGAGAAGGACCGCGACGAGGTTTTCGCGGAGAGGGAGGCGCTTGGCAAGAACAAGAAGCGCCGTACTGAGGGCACCTCCCGCGCACCTGCCCCACGGAGGTCGCGTGGTGAGACCTCTCAGCCTCCCCGCTCTCGCTTCACCCAGGGAGCGGCTCACGGTTCGAGCCGGGGCGGTGGTACCCACACCAGCAACTACCCTCGCCCTGCTCAGGACCGCCAAGCATACACTCGTGCCGCACCTGGAGGTAGCACGTGGAGGTCCGCCGCGCCAACCCCCATAGGCGGCATGACCTACACTTGCTTCGCTTGTGGCCAGCCAGGTCACAAGGCCGCCGAGTGCCCAAACAAGGCTGCACCAGCTACACCAGTGCCCGCCAGGCAGAACCAGGGCACCCCGCAGAAGCAGATGCCATCCGGAGCGCCCCGTGGCCGCCTCACCCACATCTCAGCAGAGGCTGCCCAAAGTGCCCCTGACGTGGTGTACGGTATGTTTTTAGTGCATGGAGTTAAGACATCCGTGCTGTTTGATTCAGGTGCTACATGTTCATATATATCCTCCAAGTTTGCTCGAGAGCACCTCATACCTGTCACTCCACGAAAAGAGGCCTTATACACCAGTTCACCCTTGGGCAACATTTGTTGTACCAAAATATGTAAGGGAGTGAGTATCACCATCGAGGGTCTTACCTTTCTTGCTGATCTTACCTTACTACCCTTCGGAGGCCTAGACGTCATTCTAGGGATGGATTGGTTAACCCAGAACAAAGGAGTGATATCTTGCTCACCCAGATTTGTGGATATAACCCATCCAAGTGGCCGTCAGGTCAGATGTGAGCCAAACAAAGGGACAGATATATCCATGCTGTGTGCCTTGGAAGAGAAGTCACTGGAGGAAGTGCCCGTAGTTTGCGAGTACCCGGACGTCTTTCTGGAAGAGCTACCAGGAATGCCACCGGACAGAGATGTTGAGTTCGTGATCAACCTGATGCCTGGTACGAGTCCGATTTCCAAGCGACCCTACCGTATGGCAGTTGACGAACTTAAGGAGCTTAAGAAACAGCTTGAGGAACTATCCGAGAAAGGGTTCATTAGGCCCAGTGCCTCGCCCTGGGGATCTCCTGTTCTGTTTGTTAAGAAGAAGGATGGAACGCAGAGGATGTGCGTTGATTACCGGAACCTGAATGCCGTAACTATAAAGAACAAGTATCCTTTGCCGAGGATAGATGACCTGCTTGATTAGCTTCGCAACGCCAAGTACTTCTCCAAGATCGACCTCAGATCAGGCTACCATCAGATGAAAATCAGAGAGGAGGACATTCCTAAGACAGCATTTGTCACCAGATATGGGCAGTATGAGTACACCGTCGTGTCCTTCGGCCTTACGAATGCGCCGGCTTATTTTATGAACATGATGAATAAAGTGTTCATGCAGGAGCTGGATAAGTTCGTGGTGGTCTTCATTGATGACATTCTTGTCTATTCGGCCACCGCCGAAGCGCATGAGCAACATCTGAAGATGGTGCTAGAGAAACTGAGAAAACATCAGCTCTATGCCAAGTTCAACAAGTGTGAGTTCTGGCTTGAGGAGGTCGCTTTCCTAGGACATGTGCTCAATGCTGACGGAGTAGCTGTCGATCCATCCAAGATTGAGACAGTGAAGGAATGGGAGCAGCCACGGAATGTGACTGATGTGAGAAGTTTCTTGGGATTGGCTGGTTACTATCGCCGATTCATCGAGAACTTTTCCAAGATAGCTCGCCCCATGACCAACCTCCTGAAGAAGACCAAAGAGTTTGAATGGACGCCCCAATGCGAACAAAGTTTCCAGACCCTGAAGGAGAAGCTCACCACAACGCCTGTTCTAGCCTTGCCCGATATTCACCAGGACTTTGTGGTCTATTGCGACGCGTCTCGCCACGGGCTTGGTTGTGTTCTAATGCAGAATGGGAAAGTCATTGCCTATGCTTCCCGCCAGCTTAAGGAGCATGAACAGCGTTACCCCACCCATGATCTCGAGCTTGCAGCCGTGGTCCATGCCTTGAAGATTTGGAGGCACTACCTGATAGGGAACAAATGCGAGATCTACACCGATCACAAGAGCTTGAAATACTTTTTCACCCAGGAAAATCTGAACATGCGACAGCGTCGTTGGCTCGAGCTGCTTAACGACTACGATGTGGAGATTCTCTATCACCCTGGGAAGGCCAATGTGGTCGCTGACGCTCTTAGCCGCAAAAGTCATTGTCATGCCTTGTTCACCACCGCCTTGCCCAAAGAGTTGCAAGAGGGCATTGATGAGTTACAGATGGAGGTGATACCTCATGGCCTGTTGAATGAGCTTCGCGTACACTATACCCTCATGGATAGGATCCGTGAAGCCCAACGCCATTGCCCAGAAATTTGGGAGATACACGAGCTCCTGACACAAGGCAAGTGCCCGGAGTTCAGTGAGGATGAGCTAGGCACTTACTGGTACAAGGACAGAATTTGTGTGCCTGCCGACCCAGCTATCCGCAACGAAATCCTATCAGAAGGTCATGATTCCAAGTATTGTATCCACCCAGGCAGTACTAAAATGTATGCTGATTTGAAGAAGAAATTCTGGTGGAAGAACATGAAATCAGACATTGCAGAGCATGTTGCTAAATGTGACATTTGCAAACGCGTCAAGGCTGAGCATAAGAGACCTGCAGGGCTGTTAAAGCCACTGGATATACCTGAATGGAAGTGGGATAGCATTTCTATGGACTTCATTGTGGGTTTGCCTCGAACCCCGAAGGGCCATGATGCCATATGGGTAATAGTCGATCGCTTGACTAAGGTAGCTCACTTCCTAGCCATCAGGACTGATGCCCGAGTCGGCCAGCTAGCAGATTTGTATGTTGGGAACATTCTCAAGCTGCATGGAGCCCCTAAGAGTATAATATCCGATCGTGGGCCGCAGTATACGTCCAAGTTCTGGAAAGCCCTGAACAAGTCGATCGGCAGCAAGCTAGATTACAGTACCGCATACCACCCTCAGACAGATGGGCAGACAGAAAGAGTGAACCAGATACTTGAGGATATGCTTCGAGCTTGTGTTCTGAAATATGGGACTGATTGGGAGAAGAGCTTGCCCTTTGCAGAGTTCTCCTACAACAACAGTTACCAGGCTAGCCTCAAGATGTCACCTTTCAAAGCTATGTACGGAAGACCATGCAGAACACCCTTGATGTGGTCTGAAACGGGTGAAAGATCGTTCTTTGGCCCGGCCACCATTAAGGAGGCCGAGGAAGGAGTCGCTCAGGTACGAGAAAATCTAAAAATTGCCCAGAGCCGTCAAAAGAGTTATGCCGACAAGAGGCGCAGAGACCTCAAGTTTGAGGTAGGAGACTATGTCTACCTCAAGGTCTCCCCGCTTCGAGGGACCGTCAGGTTCCATGTAAAGGGAAAGCTAGCACCAAGATATGTGGGACCGTACAGAATCAGTGAAAGGATTGGCAAGCTTGCCTACAGAATAGAGTTGCCCCCAGAACTGGCAGGAGTACACCCAGTGTTCCATGTGTCGCAACTGCGCAAGTGTTTGCAGCCGCCAGAGCATCCGATACCCGTAGAGGCACTCGATATTCAGGACACTTTGGAGTACAGAGAGCACCCCGTCCGCATTATGGACAGAACCACCAAGGAAACTAGGAATTCCAGTACACCATATCTGAAGATTCAGTGGAGCAATCACACAGAACGGGAAGCAACTTGGGAGAAGGAGTCAGAAATGAGGAAGCTCTACCCCTACCTTTTTGAAGAGTAAGTTACACTCTTGAATCTCGAGGACGAGATTCTCATAAGGGGGTAGGACTGTAACAACCCTAGAAATCCGGTCTCTAAAAATACGGGCTTTCAAAAATTTTTCTAAAGTTTACCAGTGTATGGTGGATGTCATGTAGGAAACTAGTTGCACAAATAGCACCTGACGATAGCCCGAGCATTGCATTTAAATAACCAGAGTTTGATTCGCCTCTTATTCGATTTTATGTGATGTTAATAAAAATCGAATAACCTTTTATATGTATGTATACATATATGCCTGCTACCGAACCCCACCCCGCGCTGGCCAGCTCGTCCGCGCGCTCGACCGCCGGCCTGCTGCGAGCTCGAGGCCCAGCTCGACCACCTGCCCGAGCTCGAGGCCCAGCTCGACCGCCTGCCCGCTCGCTCGCGCGCTCGCCCGACCAGCCTGCCTCGAGAGTCGGCCCAGTCGCGCTCGACGCGCTGCCGCGTCCCGACACCCGCTCGCGCGCGCGCTCGCTCGCGCGCTACCGCGGCCCAGTTAACCAGGACGGCCCAACATGGGCCTGTCTCCGCCGCTCGCCGCCTCGTCCCGCTGACGCGTGGGACCGAGCTGTCAGCTCCTTCCTTTTACCACTTCTGTCGACCGCGCGTCGCGTCCGACGCACCATTTTTGTGCACCGCGCGCCTCCGCCGTCCGCCCGAGTACGGCCGCGTCCCGCGCCGTCCATCTAACCGCCTGCTTGCGCCGCGCTTCACCGAACCCTAACCCTAATCGTGGCCGCGCACAGCCGCCCGATGGGCATCTTCTGCCTCCGCCGTCCATGGCCGGCCGCCGTTCCTATTTAAAGAGGAGCACCCTGGCCTCTAGGGTTTCCCCATCGCCCCGCCGTCTTTGTGGAGACCCGCCGCCAGATCGGTCGAGAGAGAGAGAGAAGGAGGGAGGAGCAGGAAGGAGGCGGAGCTAGAGTGCTGCTGCTGCCGCCGTCCGCGCGCTGAGGAGGACCTGGGAGCGCCGCATACCCACCTCGACGCCCGGCTTCGCTCCCCTGCACCGAGTCGCCACCAAGCCTGCGTCACCTGCCTCGACCGTCGCTGCGCGAGTAAGCATCCCCGCCCTCGCCCTGCTCGGCCATGGCCACCACCAGTACATCGTCGATGTTCTCGCACCCCTTACCCCTGTTTCCTTCCTTACCACGACCGATAGCTTCGCCGTAGTCTAGAGCACGTTTTTGGCAACCTCTTGGAGCCGGCACGGGCCACAGTTGGAGCCACGCACTTTTGCAGCTCTGGCCTCCCCGGACTCTGGCCGCCGGAGCGTCCGCCGTGGCCGCTGAGCCGCGCACGCCCCGCCGTGCCTCGACTAGCCCCGGTAGCTAGCTCATGGAGATCCCAGCTTCTCCAATCGAAGGGCAAGAAGGAGGATGGAGACCAATGCCCGGCTTCACCGGCGAATTTAGCCTCGCCGCCGCCGCGCCTCGCTGACCGCCACCGGCTTGAGGGTCGAATTCCCCGAGTTAGAGCACCTAGCCGACCAGCCACGTAGCTCAGCTAATGCTCCGACGTTCGTCGAGGGTCCGCCCGACGAGGTCGAGGGTCCCCCGGACGAGGTCGAGGGTCCGCCCGACGAGTCGAGGGTCCGACCGACGAGTCGAGGGTCCACCCGACATTCGTCGAGGTTCCGCCCGACGAAGTCGAGGGTCCGCCCGACGGAGTCGAGGGTTCGCCCGACGGAGTCGAGGCTTCACACGACGAGTCGAGGGTCCGACCGACGGAGTCGAGGTCCTGGCCCTAATCGAGGCCCTGCCCGAGTCGAGGTCCCGGCTCGAGGCCAGATGGTCAAGTCTCGAGGGGCACACTGTTCTCGAGGGTTGTCCCATTCGTGCGAACAAACTTCCGTCTTCGAGGTCATGCCCGTTCGCCGAGCGAAGTTTCGTTCTCGAGGCCAGTCCGTTCGCCCGAGCGAAACTCCGTTCTCGAGGGGTCGCCCGGACCGCCCCACCTCGAGTGTACAGTGCCGACCTAACTCGAACCAGATCCAGCCCTGTCCTTTCGAGGCCCAGACGAGACCTGTCAACGTTGACCATTGACCTGGCCCCACCTGTCAGTGACCAGAACCGTGGCCCCCACCTGTCAGCCGCTAAATGGACCCGTCGACACTGACGTCAGCATAACGTCAGCATGACGTCAGCCCATTCCCAGCTGCACTGTTCTGCACGCCACGTGGCCCAATCAGGAGTTGCCACGTGTCAGCACCAGGTTAATCTGCCCTTTTTCTTTTTCCGAAAATAGAATAAACTTCGGAAAATCATAACTTTTTCATACGAACTCCGAAAAATATGAACCAAGTGTCCAAATTTTCATAAAAATAAGCTCTACGTCATAGGCTTGTGTATGAGTGCATTTGGAGTTATTGAATTTTATTGCTTCTTTGTGTTGACTCTATAGGAGCCGCTAACGCGGCTATTATGTCTCGTTTCAGAGGAGGATCAGCTTGAGGAGGACGACTACGAGTACGAGGAGGAGCTCGGTGACGACTTCACAGGTGCCACACACCACCCAACCTCGTAGATCCTATTACGCATGGCATAATATCTAGTTGCTAGTGCTTTAATTATGAATATCACCTGATGATAGGTTGCATGGTAGAACTGCCTGATGAGCCTTTACCTTGTCGCAACCTTACTCCTGCACACCTGCTGATAGGCTAGATGCTTGCTTATTTTATCTATGATGCTTTACTTCTACTACGCTTATATCTGTGTGATAATGATGCGTGGTGGAGAGCATGGTCATATGGTTAAGGCACGTGGTGCCACTTTACTCGGGGAGAGTGCTGCGTGCGTCTTGGGTGTGTGGTGAGGGTTGAGTCGATCGGACAGGATTCTACGACGAGCCATGTGGGCGAGTCTTGCCGGGGAATGTGTTCTGGGCATTCCCGTGTGAGGTGCTTGTGGCGGGCACATTGTGATGCATAAGGAGATCCCGGGGGTGAGAACCTTCGTGGAGCGAAGCCCCGGGAAGGAGGTGCTGTTGTAGCACGGACTGTTGTAGTCCCAAAAGAGAAGATAATCCTGTCTGATCCCCCTAGGACCTGATATCTCTTGAGGACCGGAACCTTGGGACTTACGTGCTCACCACTCGCTCTTGAATGGGCGGGAGACGGATGTCTGACTAGCTAGGACGGTGCCACTACTACTAGGTTGTTAGCAGAAAGTGTCGGGAGGTACGGGCGTGGAGACCCACACCCTCCTTAGACAGCATAGTGACCACGGGGGCCCGGTACTATGTCTCACAGTCTCAGTGTGCCGGTGGTACCTATCCGGGATGTCCCAGTACTGAGTGGTAGGGTGGCATCGCACCGGTTAGAAAGCAGCCGGAATCAGCTTAGGCGGGGCACCGCCGATGATGGTGATCTTGTGGTTACAGAAGTACACGCTCTGCAGAGTTTATGAATCTATATATAGTCCGTGGGCCACTGGTATGGCTCTTTCCTAAGACCCACGCTTCTCGGGAGTAGTGAGAGGAGTCCTTCTATTTCTCCCCCTGGTGTTACCCTTCCGGCTGTGAGCCGCTGAGACAGGCTCCGAGAGGGAGTTGGACCTGTCGACTGAGTGCGAGAGGGTGAGATGTGTGTGATGGTGATGGAATGGGTTTGGATGTGTGGTTGAGATGGATTAAAATTTGATGAATTATATTATATAATATTGGTCACTATTTGCATAGGAAACTACAGCCACATAATAGGTCGATTTGATTATATCCTTGCATCCCACCAAATACTACATAGCAAAAGCAAAGCATAGGGTGGGAGATGTGGCCAGTACAAACCGTACTGAAAATTATTTGGCAGGTGAGCCCGACTACGACTATGACGATGAGGAGGAGTAGACGTCTCGTTCCTACGCTCAGGCTTCTTTTTGGAGATTTTATTGTACTTCCGCCTTCTGCAGCTGTTCCAGAGGCTGCTGCTACTCTGATGATTCCGCCAGTGTGGCGATAAATTATTTATGTAATTCCCCCTAATTGTAATCTTTTGTACGATGTATGGATCCTGTATCGACTTCTGCGGGATAATGAGATGGTTTGATGCTTCAAACTATTATATTATCTGCCATTCTGTGTATTTTCCCTTCGTGGAAAATTGAGGATGTTTCAATGAGTTCACGGGGTACGCCCTTGCTCACAAGGGCAAAGCATCAGCGGTGTCCACCGTCTATAGCTCAGAGGACGGGCCCGAGGCCTACACCAACCCGAACGTCTACAACAAGCTCGCCAAGTACACCGCCGCAGGTCTCGAGTGCCATGGGCCGACGTTCGACCCCACCAGAGCCGACCTGGATACTTACCTCGTGATGAGGACAGGAGGAGGGAAGCAGCACGGCCAGTATGCTATTGCTGACAGTGCCATCGACCCATCCTCTGTTCAGACACTGAGCCAGATCCAAAGAGGTGACGCGGAAAGGGGCGGATCGCAAATCCCCATAGCACCTCGACAGCCGAGCAATGCGCAGATGATGACGGCACTTCAGGTAAGTGCAGTTTCATTCGTCGTTCACTCGTTTCACACATGATGTACCTTGCCTTCTCATACGATCAACCTTACGGGTGTAATATTGCAGGCCACGGTCGAAAGGCTGCAGGCCAACCAGGTCACCTAGGAGATGTTGCGTCAGCAGTAGGAGGAGGCCCATTAGCAGCAGTTGGCGGCACTTTCGCATCACTACCAGCATGCTCTATCAGACCTGACCTGCTACTTTCGGTCCCAGATCCCGGGAACGCAGGAGCCTCCTCCCCCGATCTTCGCTCCACCACCACTTCCAGTTCCAGTTCTAGTGCCTGCTCCTGTACATGTTCCGGTGAGTATATTGCCTGTTGCTTTAGCTTGTGTAGGCATCCTACAGGTACTAATTACATCACTTGGCCTTTGTGCAAGCACTGTCGGCGGGTTCGAACCCGACTCCAGGTGGCAGCCCTCCACTGGGTCTTTCTCCACCGCAGGGCTACCCGACCTACTACCCCACATAGCAGTACCTGTGGCCTCCTCCAGCGTCAAGGCAGGGATACTCCTCGTGGCCGCAGGCGCCGACGCAGCAGGGGCACTCCGGGCAGATAAGCGTTTTCAGACCTACGCAGCAGTAGTGGCACTATGGTATGTCCCCGCAGTCGGGTTGCCTCTGTACGAGCAAGCTGGGGGCTCTGGGACCCCTAGGGACGACACACAGAGCTAGATGCCTTTACTTCTCGCTTTTGGACCTTAATCGATGAGGTTGTTGCACGTTGGACATGTTTAGCGTATGTTGGACTTGTATGAATTGTTATGGCCATGTTATGTGTATTGTGTAGTTGTATCGATGGATTTGAGGAACTTCATGTATGGATTCATGTTGAAACTGAATTTGATGCTCAAATGTGGTTTATATGTGATGAAATGTGGGTTATATGATATATATGTGATGAAATGAGGTAAAAATTTCCCGGCTTTGCCGACGGCTGGGCCTGGCCGTCAGCAAAAGGACCATAAATTTGCCGACGGTCGGCCGTCGGCAAAGTGACCAAACATTTGCCGACAGTCGGCCGTCGGCAAAGTGACCAAACATTTGCCGACCTTCGGCCGTTGGCAAAGACTTTTTTAAATATTTTTTATAAAAAATAAAAATACGCCACGTCACCTACTTTGCCGACGGTCGGACACGTCAGCCGTCGGCAAAGGCCGCCGTCATCGTGCCGCCGCAACGGCTGACGTGGCTCCTTTGCCGACGGCTGTCACGGCCGTCGGCAAAGGTTTGCCGACGGCCTGAAACTGGGCCGTTGGAACCTTTGCCGACACTTTCTTTGCCGACGGTTCTTCGCCGACGGCCGACATGGTAGCCCGTCAGCAAAGGCTTTGCCAACGGTAAAAGGAGCTTTGCCGACGGCGTATGGCCGTCGGCAAAGAAGGCGACTCCGGTAGTGAATATCCATTTTCTGATAAAGTGTGACATGCCTATACCTCGATCCTTTGCTAATGAATTGGACTCAACCATTTGTGCTAACTTAGCCGGCAACGTACGTAGGGAAAAAATTTGCTGATTTAATTTGAGATATTGGGTTGTCCAGCTGAAACCAGTCTCTATATTTGACACTAATAGTTGCGTTTAGTCTTTTGCCCCAAGAGTAGTGGGAAAACAACTTCAATTTGTCTTCCATTAATTCATTTATATGTTGTGCTATGCTTTACCTAACTGCTGATCTGTTCCTCAGATATTAAAATTCTCTACCTTATTGCTTAACTTGCCCCAAGGTGGCCTATACTATCGGGAATTCTGCTAGCAACAAATATTTGTTCGTTATCTAAAAAATGTGATAAGAGATATATATTGATTTAGCTGTGTAACTCCTGTTTAATTTTGTAGCAAGAAATACTGGTGCGGCGTTGCCGTGCCCTTTTGATTTTCCCGTATGATCCACCCGTCTCGTTCAATCGTCTGAAATGTACACACGACGTTGAGCATCTTGTATACGCTCTACATGACTATTGGTTTCGGGTAGCATTTTATCAAAAATAATTTGGTTAATATGCTTGTAGTTGCAACAATTCTGTAGAAATGCCAAGATAGGTGTGAAAGTATCCATATTGCAACTGCAGTCTCTATAGGTTCTTTTGGTGTTTATTTATGAAATGCACACTGAATGAGACAGAGATGATAAAACTGAGATTTTGCTGGTCACTTAGACCTTTACATTTTTTTTTTCTTGAGCTTGTTAGCCGCACACAAACAGTGCACCAAGAGGAAATATACTAGCAACATGCATCACAATATATATAATTAATATTAGATCAAAAGAGAAAAATCTCGCAGAGAATCTTGCACAAAAATAATATGGTCTTGTGCTGAACTACATCTCTATCCAAAGGTTTTAACTTATAGACAGAGATGTAGGCTGCATGGTTTAACAGATAGATGGACATGTAGGCAATGTGGCTTCGAGTAAGGACCCTCGATCAATGTTCCATAGGCGATGAGTAGATACATTTAACTTAATTAATTCTACAAAGCTTTTGCAAAATCTGATTTAGGAATTAAATATAGTTACATAATTTCAAATAACTTTAGGGAATAGATGAAGATGTAGGCTGCATGGTTTGACGCATAGATGGAGATATAGGTCACGTGGCTTTGAGTAAGGACCCTTGGTTAACGTTCCATAGGCAGTGGGTAGCTAGATCTAACTTAATTAGTTCTAGGGAGAGGTTTGATGGATAGATGGAGATATAGGTCATGTGGCTATGCGTGAGGACTATTGATCGATGTTCCATAGGTGATGGGTAGTTAGATCAAACTTAATTAATTCTTGCATAGCTTTCACAAAATAATCAATTTTTGATTTGAAACTAAATATGGTAACATACTTTCAAATGGTTTTAATGGATAGATGGAGATGTAAGCTGCACAGTTTGACAGATAGATGGAGATGTAGGTCGTTGGCCATGAGTGAGGACTCTTGATCAATGTTCCATAGGAGATGGGTATCTGATCTAACATAATTAATTCTAGCAAAAATTTCATGAAAGAATCAAAATTTAATATAGGAATTAAATATAGTCATATAATTTCAAATGGCTTTAACTGATAGATGGAGATTTTGATTGTTTTAGATATTTCACAATAGTACTACTAGTATCAAAGTCGAAATCTGGGCAGTTTGATGGATAGATGGAGAAGTAGGTCGCGTGGCTATGAGTGAGGACCCTTTGATCAACGTTCCGTAAGCAATGGGTAGTTGATCTAACTTAATTAATTTTTTTGGATCAATCTAACTTAACTAATTCTTGCAAAGATTTCACGAAAGAATCAAAATTTGATTTGGGAATTAAAGATAGCCACATAATTACAAATGGCTTTATGGATAGATGGAAACATAGGTTGCATGGTTTGACAAATAAATGGAGATATAGGTCATGTGGCTACGAGTGAGGACCCTTGTTCAACGTTCCATAGGCGATGGGTAGTAAGATCTAACTTAATTAATTCTTGTAAAGCTTCCATGAAAACATCAAAAAATGATTTGGGGTATTAAATATAGTCACATAATTTTGAATGGCTTTAATGGATAGATGGAGATGTCGGCTGCGCTGTTTGATGGATAGATGGAGACATAGGTCGTGTGGCTACAACTGATGAGGACCCTTGACCAACGTTCCATAGGCGATGTGTAGCTGAGATAACTTAATTAATTCTTGCAAATATTTCATGAAAGAATCAAAATTTGATTTGGAAATTAAATATAGTCACATAATTTTTAAATTGTCTTAATGGATACAAGGAAATGTAGTCTACGTGGTTTGATACTGATAGATGGAGATGTAGGTCGTGTGGCTACAAGTGAGGACCCTTGTTCAATGTTCCATAGCTAACTTAATTAATTCTTGCAAAGCTTTCACGAAAGAATCAAGATAAATTTGATTTGGGAATTAAATATAGTTACATAATTTGAAATGGCTTTGATGGATAGATGGAGATGTAGGCTACATTGTTTCTTGATGGATAGATGGTGATGTAGGTTGTGTGGCTACGAGTGAGGTCCTGTCATATCTTATTTTAAAGGACTAAAATAAGATATATAAAAGTTTTACATGCGTCCCAGGATATCGCACACATAAGTTGATAAATTATAAATGGTACCAAATCAGAGTTTATTACGTAGCGCACGAATAGACATAACTAAGATAACTCCAGGTGATAGCTCCACCACAGGGACAAGTCAACAGGTTAACACAAGCTAGTAGTCGTATCGATAACTCTCACTGCAATTTTGATCTGTTACCCATCCGGTCTTTTCCAAGTAATGAAATAAAATAAGTGTAAGTACATACGTACTTATCAAGAATAGAAGGGGTTCATGAGGCTCAATAAAGGTTAACACAGTTTAACTGCAATAAGGTTTTTTAGTGTAGGTCATATTTTAGAAATTAGCATCAAGGTAGTAACAATTCCCATAACCATATGATCAGGTAGACATGACTAAGAATATGATAAAAACAACATTACCATGTAGCATAATTTGAGTTGATAATCCATTCCATAAGAATCCCTTGGCCGCCCTAACCGTGGGCACGAACGATATATTGGTTTAACCCTACGCAGAGGTGTACACTTTCACTACGGGTCATGATCCTCAAATGCACGGGCTAGCTACTTCCCATAACACCAAGTATCATATAAAGCCACCCAAAGGTTCGTCTAACATGCTAGGCCGCAGGGTCATTGCATACAGAAAACCCCTCTCCCAGAATGGTATATCCCAGTTATAACACATAATGAAGAGGCAGCCCTATACCTAATTCGTAGATCCTCTAACTTGGTAGAAAAGGTCCTATGAGCAACTAGAGCTAGAGCCATATAGCCCCCATAGCTGTACGTTATGTCACAGATGATCACTTACAGTTTGGATCTTATAGAAAACCACTTTTCATTAGTTGCATAGTCACTAATCAAGTTATAAGATCATGGTTAATAAGCAGTAGCATTAACTACCCATATGCAACATCCCCAGTTATCAAGGTGGACAAGTGATCAAAGCTGGGTATTCCTAACTGGGTAGCAAAGAGACACATGCACATGATTTTAGTGTATATAATAAATAGGTAACAAGGATGGTCCTAGCTATACTTGCCTTGATCAAAGCTTTCTTGACAAACCTGCTGATCCTAGTTGTCGAAGTACTCTTGTTCTCCAACAAATGGCTCACTCTCTAAACTCGATCAACAATCAGCAACACACAAGCATCGAGCAATCATACATGAGCAAATAAATAGATTTCATTAGAACAGTACACCATATCACAAAATAGTATGAGAAAAGTTTATAAAACTAATCTACACATCGCTACGATTACACAGACATAAAGATCACCAAAATCAGAGCTATAACGAGAAAGTTATAGATTTTATAAGATTTCCTATTATAAAACAATAGATCAAATCTAACCTCAAAATTAAATAGTTGAAAATAGATCTAACAGTGGTACTAACATGTAGATCATGAAATTATGAATCTAACGCAACTTGAACAATTCAAATCGGAGTTAAAACGGAGAAGTTATGAGCTTTTGAAATTAGTGGCAAAATTATAAATAAAAAAACATATTTTGGATCTGTTAAAGAAAAAATACGTCGTCCAACGAAGAAAACGTATTCGCGGAACCCGCAAAGGGATCTAAACAAAATAGATAGAAACTCGAGGGGTTTTATGCAAAAGTTCCACACGAAGGGGTACGGGTGAACCAGATCCGTTGGATCTGAGATGGACGACCCAGATTAGAAGGCAGGGTGAGAGAGGGAAAAGCAGCCGGGGAAGACGACCGGCACGGCGGTCGGCCATGGCCGGCGGCGAAGGATCTCACCGGTGAAGTCTAAACTACCCCTACGGACCTCGGTTTGATTCAGGACCACGACCAAACGAAAGCGGAGCTCACCATGACCTCACCTGCATCAAAGATGGAGACCGGAGTGAACGACGGTGGGCTGGCGACGTGCGGCGCCGGCGGCAAACTTCCTACAAGGTCCGGCAACCACCCGTGAGCGAGACCGTGCACAAGAGAAGAAGAAACCGATCTCGGTGAATTCATAGACATGATGAGAGACGCGGCGACTTTCTCACGACGGCGATGAAGCGGCGACACGGCGAAATCGAGCTCGGCGGCGGTGGCTAGGGTTGCGGCGGCGGCTGGAGTGGCGGCGCTGGCGCGAGGGTGCGGGCAGGGGTCAAGGCGGCGTGCGGCGCGCGCTATTTAAAGCCGGCCTTGCTTGGGGAGCAAGGGAGGGGAGTCAAGGTCGAGGCGGATTCCAGCGCACGGTGTCCTGCTCAGACACGAGCGGGAGGAGGGAGACAGTGCCGACAGGTGGGCCCCAGCTGGCGGTGACACGAGGCATGGGTCCGGGCTGTCAACCAGACGGAGGAGGGAAGCGCGGGCGCGCGCGCGCTGGTGGGCCATGGCCTTGCGGCCCAGGAAGGAGGGAACGGCGCCGCGCGCTAGCGGGCCGAGGAAAGAAGCAACGGCCGACAGGCTGGTTGCCGCTCGGGCCGAAGGAAGGGAGAGGAGGAGAGTGGGCCGTGGCGCCAGGAAGCAGGCCGACTGGGCCTTCCTGAGTCAGAAAGGAAGAAGGGAGGGGGTAGGGAAAATAATCCTTTTTCATTTATTTGAACCATTTTTCAATTATATTTTCAAATAGATTTTGAATTCCAATTCAACTCAACAAAATTCAAATATCATAATAAAAATTATGCAGCAGCATAAATGCACAAGCATGCTTCTTGACCTATAATTTATTTTAATTTTATAAAAATTATTATTTCTTCTACATTAAATGCCCACAAAATTGTATAATTAAATCAATTTGACTATTTTAAAACCATGTAAATTTTAGGGTGTTACAGGTCCTTGATCATTGTTCCATAGGCGAAGATGTAGCTAATATAACTTAATTAATTCTTTCAAAGTTTTGCACAAAATAATGAAAATTTGATTTGGGAATTAAATATAGTCACGTAATGTCAATTGGATTTAAAGCATACATGGAGACGTAGGCTGCGCAGTTTGACAGATAGATAGAGATATAGGTCATGTGGCTAGTTGGGATTAATAGAAGAGCGAACGAGGTAGGGAGTCTTACAGAAATTAACGAAGAGAGTATAAAAGTGACTATCGTATTTATTTGAAGATATCGTTCAAGTAGGAAAATAATACATTGGAGGGCATGATCATCAATGGATATATAAAGATGTAGCTTGCGCGACTTTGCGTAACCCTTGATCAAGGTTCCTTAGGTGATGGGTAGCAACACCTAACTTAAGTAATTATTGTAAAGCTTTCATGATAGAATAAAAAATTGATTTGGGAATTAAATAGAGTAACATAATTAAAGGCTTATGGCATGGATTTGTCTAGGTCTGCTAGCTTTAGAATATCAATAGTGAGGAATGTCAGCAAACGTGACGGTTTGGCCCATTGACTGACGGCCGTGGGGGACTGGCGAGGAAGGGAGAAGTGTGGGCTCTGCTGCACACTGATTGTATTGCTGACTTCGCACACCAGGCCTCTTGTGCCCACATGTGGGCTGTGGGTCGTGACAGCGGCTTCCGCCACGATGCTGTTTAGGCCAAAATTGCCAATCGACATAGCGTGTAGCTTAACTGTTCGATGTGCGATTGCTTAGAAGTGATTATTTATCTTCGTAAGCAAAGTTTGTGTATTTATTCCTTAGTCTTGAACGAAATTAAAGCATAAGCACTTTGCTTTACAAAGTCATTTTTAAACATGAAGGTAGAAAATCAAATTGCGACACCCATGCTCTGTAATGTATCAACCTATAGACATTTGAAAACAAGATGTGAGGAATAATTTGGCTATATATCGTGATAAGGGTACGATAAACCATACATTCAGGGAATCATTTTTTTAACTTAGTTTTCACATTAACATTATGTATGTGGTGCAATGCAACCAAATAGACTTGTATGCATACATGTAAAATATCTTGGGGTCAAATGCACTTTGTACACTCTGTAATCACCTAGAAGGGATAGAATGTGATCTTGAGGAGAATATGAGAATAAAAACTCAATCCATATAGATATAAATATAGATATAGATATAGATATAGATATAGATATAGATATAGATATA
>CM041641.1:40353022-40519618 GCA_023333625.1 Bothriochloa decipiens | reverse complement strand
AGATATAGATATAGATATAGATATAGATATAGATATAGATATAGATAACACGCTCCAAGCACAAATGAATGTAATTATTCAATTCAAAAGCATTTTATTTGCTAGGCAAAATATAAGCAACAATACGAAAATATTGAACACACTATAGATTACTTAGTTCCTTATAGCGATTTGAATACAAGAAGTGTGGAATAATGTAGGTATCTCTGATGATGATTGTAGGATAAAACATACATTCATGAAAACCTTTTTTTTTTGTAACTCGGTTTTCACATTAACATCATTTATGTGGTACAATGCACTAAATAGACTTGTATGCATAGATGTAAAATATTTTGGGGTTAAATGCACTTTGTACACACAATAATCACCTAGAAGGACAGAATGACTTAAAAATGAGAAAAAACTCAATCCATGTTAGACATATATAGTTATAGATACAGATAGAGAGATGGAGATACAGGAAGAGGGAGAGAGAAAGAGGTTTGTACCTAAAGTCAAAAGTTGACTTCCAGTCTCAAGCATTATACATTTGGGAATTATATAGAAATACATCTAATAAATGTCTTTCACAAGGAAAGATATGCATAAATAAAGCATTTGGTTAGACATAAAGTAATGCATTAAAAATTACAGACACAATGCTCTATAACAAATAAAGATGGAGTCAGCTGATAGTAGCAAAATTGAGACGTTAGTGTCCTTCCAACTTTGTGTGCTCGAGAATAGTGGTATGTCCTATGCAGATCCTAGGTGTTGCATTCATTTTGTTAAACATGAGAGGAAAATGTGTTATGCGCAAGCATTGTCTGATAGACACAGATATAGTTATAGATATATATAAAGATATATAGATGGAGATAGAGAGAGAGGGAGAGGGATAGAGAAAGATTCTTGTACCTAAAGTAAAAAGTTGACTTTTAATCTCAAGCTTCTAATATATTTGTACATTAGATAGAAATTACACAAAACTAATAAATGTCAATTACAAGGAAAGATATGGATATATGTTTTGATCAACTCACATTCATTTATTTATTAGAATCACAATAATAAGGCTGTTGGTTAGACATAAAGTAATATGATTAAAAATTATAGAAACAATACTTTATAACCACTAAAGATGGAGTCAACTGATAGTAACAAATCGAGACATTAGTGTCCTTTCCATCCGGTGTGCTCGAGAATAGTGGTATGACATTTTTACATCCTAGGTGTTGCATTCGTTTATTAAACACGAGAGAAAAATGTATGGTGCACAAATATTGTCTGCTTATGAACAAGTGTTACTCTTTGAAGCATGGACTTAACTAAGATCAAGTTTTATTTCAAAAAATAAGAAGCTAACCAACCAACCTAAATTGCACACCTAATATTGATTTCTTTAGTGAAACTAGTCATTATTTTACTTTGAGTTAGTTTCACATATCAGGTGTTTTGGACATTGATCTGAGCAATTGAAGAATGTCATGACTAGAAATTAGTATATCCCTGAGAAATGGATGCACACGCTAAATCTCTTTATCATTATGATTAAAAAACTCTTGTTTGACTACATATAAAATTTTATTGTATAATAAATTGAAACCACTACTAAAGGATTCACCATAAGGCCTATAAATACTGGGCATTGTGCTTGCCATTTTCTGCATCCAAGCATCGTGTTTCATACATAACTTGTTGTGTAGTACTCAACCCTCACTACCCACTACCGGACTTAGCTTCTTTGCCGACTGCTGGAAGCAGTTGGCAAAGGCCTAAAGGCAGTAGGCAAAGCCTTTGCCGACTGCTTTCCACGTCGGTAGTCGGCAAAAAGTACTCGGCAGAGAATTTGACGGCAAAGAATTCTTTGCCGACAGCCAGACCAAAGGCAGTCACCAAAGACTTTGCCGACTGCCAAACCAGCAGTCGGTAAAGTTTTTGTGAAAAAAATAAAAAAAGAAAGGGCAGCAAAGCCCATCTGCAGGGCCCACCGAGCCCATCGACGCAGGCCGCCGTGCACAGCGCCGCCGTCCCACAGTGCCCCCGGGGGACTGCCGCCCGGGAGGCCGCCGCCCGGGGGACCGCCGCCCGGGAGGCCGCCGCCCAGGGTGCCACCGCGCGCCTCCTGGGGGCCACGCCCCGCCGCCGGGCCGCCGCGCCGGGGGACCGCACACCTCCGACGGGCCGCCGCCGCATGGGGTCCACTGCTGCGCGCCGCCGGGGGGCCGCCGCCGCACCGCTGGGAGGCCGCGCTGCCGAGCCGCCGCCGCCGCCGGGAGAGAGAGAGAAAGAGAGGGGGAGGGAGTGGGAGCGGCGGCTAGGATGGGGAGAGACTGGGGTGGGGGTTAGGGTTCCATGATTTATATATTGGAGTGAGTGGGGGTGGGAAGCGGGCTGGTGGGCCTATTGCGCCAGCACCTTTGCCGAGTGCCAGGCTGAGGCTGTCTTTACCGACTGCCTGAGGCTGGCAGCCGGCAAAAGGCCTCTTTGCCGACTACCTGACTCTAGCAGTTAGCAAAGAGGTCTTTGCCGACTGCCAGAATCAGGCAGTCGGCAAAGGCCTTTGCCAACTACCCGATATTTTCCAGTCAGCCAAGCTGTAGGCAGTCCGCAAAGGCAACCTTTTTTTTGTTTAAAATCTTTCCAATTCAAAAGCATGAGAAGATGAAACTTTTTAAAATTGAAACTTTTTTGTTGTCCTAGTATATTATTTATAAGCACATGTCCAAATTTAAGACTTTTTTATAACATTTTACTATATTTCATTCATTTATTTCATTTATTTGATTTTTTCTGGATAATCCAAATTTGAACTGCAGGTGTATAAAATAATAAAATGTAGCCACTCAAAAAATTATATTAATGTTGGAGAGTGTATATTAAGGCCGTATCCAGGAACTCACCCAAAATTTTGAACGTCTTGTTCATAAAACATGACCATTCATTTGCGGGAGAAGTGTTTTTTAATTATATAAAATACAAACAAAGTCAAAAAATCACGAAACTTGGTGAGATGTCATGTTATCGCATGAAGAGCCTCTGATAAAAAATATAGAATGTTTCGATCAAGTTGTGATGTCAGATGTCTAAAACCCATACATCTCAACATGTAACCACAAGTGATGACATGTGGAGATGTCTAGGTTTTAGCCATCCGACGTTATAACTTGCTCGAAACATTCTCAATTTTTTACCACAGCCTTCACATACGATGGGATGACACCTCGCCAAGTTTCGTGATTTTTAGACTTCGTTTGCATTTTATATAATTAAAAAACACTTCTTCCGCAATTGGAGCGTCATGTTTCATGAACAAGGAGTTAAAAATTTTTGGTGAGTTCCTGGATACGGACTCAAAATACACTCTCTAACATGAATATAATTTTTAAAATGGCTAGATTTTATTATTTCATACACCTACAGTTCAAATTTACTTTTTTGAGAAAAATGCAAGTAAACAAAATAAATTCAAGAAATATAGCAAAAAGTTATGAAAATGTTTCAAATTCGAAAATATGATTCAATATAATTTAGAAGGACCACAGAAAAAGTTTAAAATCAAGATTAAAAAATCAAATCTTTGTCGGGTGCCTCAGTTGGCAGTCGACAAAGGCCTCTTTGCCGACTGCCAGGCTGTGGCATGTGTCACTATCGGAAAACCGGCCTTTGCCGACTGCCTGGCCCTTTGCCGATTGCCAGACTCAGGATCCCAACCTCAGTGGTGTGTGGAGCGCCTACAAAATAGACATGGTCAAGTCATTCATCACTAGTCATAGCACCACCAACACATACACAAATGACCCAAACGAGAAGCACAATAGCATTGTTGATGAGCTCAAGGCAAGGTTCCCTGGCAAAGAGAGGCATCAGGTAGTTCAATTGTATGTTCATCTTGCAGTTGATATGAATACAACACAAAACAATGTTATTCCTAAGAAGAAGAGGCAAAACCCAGCGAAAGCTTGGACTCAGGACGAGCACAAGTAATTGATTTCTGCTTTACCTATTTAATGTTTATAAAGTTTTGCACAAGTAATAAGCTAGTGGTTTATTTCATACCATGAGGCATTGATATTTTGTTTTCACCAATACTGAGTGTATGAACAAGACTTATTTGTTAATTCTAAACCATCTATTTATATGCAGGAATTTCCTCCGTGGCCTAGAAATGTATGGCCGTGGTAACTGGAAGACCATATCTAGGTACTCTGTCCCCACAAAGACACCAAACCAGATTTGTAGCCATGCGCAGAAATATTTCATTAGGAAGGAGTGCACCACTAGAAAACAACGTTTCAGCATCAATGATGTCGGCCTCTATGACCCAGAGCCACGGGTGCAAAATAACTCTTCTAGTTCGAATTCTCTTGCCTTTGTCCACAATGCTTACAACACAGCACATGCTAGCCAAGAGAGCAATGGACATCCTGCCACCTGGTCATCCATAGATCCAACGATGGTGCAGAGTAACTCTCTTGGATGGGAGGCGCTCGCATTCACTAGTGGTGCTAACAACACAAATTACTATGAGTTTGATGATGGACAACACAATACCATGAACAACCTCACATATGCTGACCTGGAAAGCAACAACCAAGTAGCCACTTGGACTGGAAGTCAACAGACAACTAGTTCTTCTGTAGCTCCAACTATGGTGCAACATACTTCTCCTAGCTGGGAGACGCTTTCGTTCACTGGCAATGCTTACAACACAAACTACTATGACTTCGATGGACAACAAGTTGCCTTTGAACAACATAACTAGCATGTGGCAACCATGGTGAGCAACAAATAGTGATGGAGAGGGCTAGGAGCCACCAGATAACTTTGTATTGGCCATTAATAGGGGAGGCTTCCTTCGTAGTCTGTAGATGCAAAGAGACTATATGCTCGCTAGTTATTTATGATTTAGTATCAACAGGTGCATGTAAAGCTAGCTGGTTGAAGACAATATATATGGTGTTTAAGTGTTAATAATATTTCTGTATGGGCTACAAAAAAATTCGCTACTAGAGCATTTCAACGAAATACTATTGTGTGTTCTTGCCATATCTTTGTGTTTGTTTGTATGTATCAACTATATTTAAATGAACAGTGCAACAGTAAGTTTGATTTCATCATCAGAGAAAAGTCTTTTTGTAATTTTTTTGGAAAAGTCTGATCGGTAAGGTTTCCAAAGAAATAAACAAAGATAAGAAGTTATCACTATTTCCATTATTATGAATGTTATATATGTAATACCATGGAAATTTGACCCTAGACTTGTCTTTTTTTCTAGAAAATATGTGGTTTCACAATTTTAAATTGATTTTCATGTGGTTTAATGGAATGAATTTGTAGAGAATACGTTTTGCTTTTTGGAAAGCACAAAGAGTTAAATAACTTACTTGGAGTTTCTAATGAGTGGCAAAAATGGTTTCTGCTTCGTTGCTATGATGGACGATCGAAAACCATAAATATGTTGGGTACAGAGGATTTGTGAATTTGTTCCCCAGTAGATTGACAAAACCCCACTTGCCTTTTATGTGGGATCCACTCGTTGGCGGCAGAGATCTTTCATCCTCTCTTCTCGAGCGGCAGTGGCTTACCCGCACAGCACACACGCAGTGCTGCAGCTCGCATGCTTGGACAGTGTGACTGCTTGCTCACCCACCTGCATGGAACGGTAGAGGGGAGTGGCTGCTCATCTATACGATGCGGCAATTTGTCAGCTCGTGGTCGCCTATAGTCCAATATGATGGCATCATATCTCTATGCACACTTGGTGTCCTGTCAAAGAGAAGGAAAGGCGATTGGATTACACACCCTCCCCTCCCCTCTCCGCTCCCGGTCCCCCCCCCCCCAACAGATGCACACACACAAACACACTCTTTGAGTCGATTGACGGGAAAAATAGGGAAAGGGATCACCTAAGCTATATTTTTACAACCTAATCTAGTTTATGCAAGAGCAAAGAGAAAAGAGATCTCGTTTCTTAATCAAGTGGATTAGCTCTTACACCCGACAATACATCTTTTCAACACAATAAAACTTTTTACAACAAACCATAGTTAATTATTCTTTTTTCAAGAAAAATAAAAGCAATATCTTGAGATGAAACTGCTTGCTCTTCTTTTTATTTGCTCACTTTAGGACACTCACAATGCAAAACTATATCATAGAATCCAATACTATTAATTACCATCTATTTATGATATTTTGCTAATGTGGCACTGTTTTTATTGAAGAAAGAAGGAGAAAAATCAAGACTCCAAGTCTTATTTATACTTCAAGTTTATAATATTCGAGGTAATAAATATGCTTAGACTCTATAATAGAGTCTATATTGTGAGTGCTCTTATTGCGTCTGCCCACCCTATGGAGTTCGTGTACATTATGGCGCCGCTCTGCTGCCGTCACATGAACCGATCACCGCAGGCCGAGGCTTTAACACAAGGCCTCGAGGCTCCAAACGTGGAAGACCGAAGGATGGGGGGTGGGTGCGCTGTTCCTCAGTGGAGTATAAATAGAGCAAGCAGATGGATCCTGCTCCTGCGCGTACAACAACCAATCGAGCTGAAGTTGAGCACCACTAGTCTTCTTGGTGGATTGGTCGATCTATCACCTCGTCTCATCTCTTTGCACAGTAGGCGGCGAATGGAGGGGCTCGTCAAGATTGGGCCGTGGGGCGGCCGCGGAGGCCACGAGCGGGACATCGTGGCGACCGGCGTCGCTCCACACCGCCTCCAGAGCGTGGTGATCCGCTGCGCGTCGGCCGTCGACGCCATCTCCTTCACCTACGCCGGCATCGACGGGACGTCGCGCAGCACACGGCGGCGGGGCGGCTCCGGCGGCCGGAAGCACGAGGTCAGGTTCGTCAACACGGACGTGGTCAAGGAGATCTCCGGCACGCACGGTCCTTTCGATGGCCACGACGACGTCGTGAGGTCGCTCACGATCGTTACCAACGACGGCAAGCACGGGCCGTTTGGCGAGCCGCGGGAGGGCACGCCCTTCAGCGTCCCGCTGCACAACGGCGGCCGCGTCGTGGGGTTCTTTGGGAGGTCAGGATCCCTGGTGGATGCCTTGGGTGTCTACGTGCATCCATAGCGTGTTATCAGCTCTGATAAGCGTAGTACGTTGCGTTGCGTTGCGTTGCATACTTGCATGTGACAACCGGTTTCAAATCAATCATGTGTCTACTCATTGTATCTATTCCATTTACCTGGATGAACGATGACTCTGCATGTGATGGTGCTCCTCCACAAGATTCAGGAGCTGGAGGGCCTTAAAGACTATCGACCGATCAACCTCATACACTCCATCGGCAAGCTCTTCGCCAAGGGCCTTGCTCTCCGCTTGGCGCCACACATCTCGGAGATCGTCAAGGACAATCAGTCCGCGTTCATACGAGGCAGAAGGATACATGAAACTTCCATTCGGTGCAACTCTCATGCCGTTGGCTACTTGCAAGGCGGCACCCAACCATCTGCTCAAGATCGATCTTGCCAAGGCCTTCAACATGTATAGTGGCTTGGCCCTTCCTCCTTGAGGTCCTTGAGCATGTCGGCTTCCCCTCGAGAAGGAGAGAGTGGATTTTGGCCATGTTGCGCACGGTGAGCACTGGGGTGCTCGTCAACGACCGGCTGGTATCACTATGCCTGAGCTACAAATTTGAGTGCAATTTCGTATGACGACTAGAACACCCTAAATTATTATGGGAAAGTGATCCTCTTTCTTTAGCTTTCCTTAGCCATGTTCCAGGTATGTCGACCATAGTATCTTGGGATCACGTTCCCTTCAACGAACAATATGTCAACCCCAGCGGGGCAACACATGTTTGGGCTGTGGCACACGAGCCGTGAGCATTGTCTTCTTTGACACGTGTGTGACGATGTTAATGGTGGGTGCCTCAGTCTCTGGTTTTCTTATGCTTTGTAGAAATTCCAGAAGCATTAGAAATCTACTGTTATGATTATTAATGAATCGAATAATGCAGCAGTATTGACCTGAAGTACTCTGAAACATTCGCAGCCTCTAATGGACCAATAGTTTGGTTATCCAAAAATCTGAAATAGGGAACATCAGTATTGGTCTGGAATTCTCTGAAAACTAAAGATGTTGGAAAGATGAAGAAAGTAGCATAAACAAATGTTGAAATTTTTCTTTTGGGGAGAAGGAATAGCTGTGAGAAGCCGCCACCAAATAATCTTGTTTCTTTACCTGGTCATGGGACTAGCCTTCGTTCACCGTTTAGGGCCTAAACGACGGTAGTGAGTGTCAACACCTTCGTTTACCGTTCAAACACTATTTAAACAGGTTAAACGGTCATTCAGGCAAACAGTGATTTTTAATATCTTTACTGCTAAGGCGACATCTAGTTATTGGCCATTTGGCATTCTAGGAAGGATTCAGATTCTAAGAGGAAACACTTTTATTCAATATATATTGCAGATCATACGCAACAGGTATTCCATTGGCTTCAAACTTGGTACATCCTACGCATAACCCTACCCGTGGTGCAAGTGGTTCTAGAGTTTCTATTTTCCCCAGCCATATGGGTGTCACTCTAGTCTTTGGATTGATAGCCATTAGAGCATTTGTGTTCTTTAGAACCTTTCTATGGCATGTATGCATCCTATTACAGAGGTCAAAAGAGTGTTCAAGATGAGTCATGAATTTTAAAATATTCCATTCCATTATATAGAAACATGCATAAGCAGTGGCGGAGCGTGGAGCCAAACTAAGGGGGGCAGCTACAGTAGCGCTCACAGTTTGTCATCCATGGCATTTATCAAATGGCTCAAAATCATGGCAGAGGGAACAGGCGCACAACCCCAAAACTTAGTCTCTCACTGCTATCTAGAAGTAATAGGACGACGCCGCCCTCCTCGAGTCCTCATCCATCACGCTGTCCACACGCATTCACTCGTGCAGATACCAAACTTCAGCTCACCACGCAATCGATAGCCAACGCTGCTTGCTCAACCTGGTACAGAACTACAGATGCAGACTTCAAGCGAGCCATGGCCCCGGAGGAAGGGAGGTGAGCGCCCAGCTTCACCTCCACTAAGCTCCGCCAGTGTGTATAAGTCCTTTTCCAACAGTTCAATTCCTTCTCATACCCGCTTCAGCCTCTCACAACTATGATTCATCGATAACTTAATATGGATCATTGGAATACAGATTGAAAGACCCTCATCACTATAACACCCCGGCCCAATGTTTAATAGGATTAATAGGATACTCGTATCAACAAGTTGCAACTTCTTTTCTGAAAGCTCATTATTAAAGAACCTTGAGGTTAAGCGTGCTAGGCCTGCAGCAATTTAGGGATGGGTGACCGACCAGGAAGTCTTCTCGGGTGCGCATAAGTGAGAACAAAGTGCGTAGAAAAGACTAGTGTTGATCTGTGAGGTCAGTTTATGTCCTATATAAGCGGCCGGATGTAAACGGACACGGCCTCGAGGAGGCGGGACATTACAAATGGTATCAGAGCCGACCCTTACAGTTTCATGGATGCGTGTGTCAGTTGCGCAGGCATGGTGTGCATGTCTAGTGTGGATCCCAAGTGGTCACACAGCATGACACATGCGCTGGCACTGGACACACGGACGTGGCAAAGAGGAGACATTCCTGGCCTGGGATTGATCGATGAGGACATCGATCTCTTAAGGGGGTGAGTATATAACACCCCGGCCCAGGGCTTAATAGAATTAATAGGGTATCCGTACCAACAAGTTGCAACTTCTTTTCCAGAAGCTCATCATTAAAGAATTCTGAGGTTAAGCGTGCTTGGCATATAGCAATTTAGGGATGGGTGACCGACTGGGAAGTCTTAGGGATGGGTGACCGAACGGGAAGTCTTCCCGGGTGCACACGAGTGAGGACAAAGTGCGTAGAAAAGACTAGTGTTGGTCTATGAGGTCAGTCTATGTTCTATATAAGTGGCCGGATGTAAGCGGGCCCGGCCTCGAGGAGGCGGAACATTACAATCACCAAGAAGAGAAATAATTTTTGTCTTAGATTTCCAAAGATGGATGTCACTGGTAAGACCCAGGTCAAAGTTACACATGTAGCATGGCCACTTAAATGTGAAACTTTTGTTTTTTAAAAAATGAATTGGTACAAAATTTTGATTGAGATATCCCCTCTATGAAGTGATAACTTTGCTACCAAGCTTTATTCTATTAATTTTATGCCATTGTTGTTTGGATTGGTGATGCCATTTTTTTCCTTAGTAACTGTTGCTATTTCTTATGCTCAATTAATAATTCGGTAAGCGCACAGAATACTATTCTAGCATTTTATCTGGGAGCATTTCAAGGTATTGTAATTTATTTTATCCACATGGAAACATGACTTTGGTCACACTTGAACATTTTCTAGGACCATCAATTCTTCTAGAGCACAACCTACCATCAGAGAATGCTTAATGCCCAAAATTTACATTCAGCCCTTCAATTAAACAATTATTATAGTAGAACTTAACTAGCAATATGCCTGGAAGCTAAAAGAGACTGGGTTGCTTTCCTACAGATGTATCAAAAACCTTATCAAGACATAAATGAATAAAGATTGAGCTAAGACATGCAACATTCAGAAGAGAAACAAACTCATTTCATATAAACGTCTAAAAATGCTTCGGACATAAATGAATAAAAAAAGTAGAGAAACAACCTCATTTCATATAAACATTTAGAAGTCCCTCAGAAAATGAGAAATTACCAAAATCATCAGCTAGAATTCATAGACCATATTTGTACAAGTTGTAACTGTCAATTGCACCAGATGAATTTTAACACGCTCATACTATATTAGAAATGAAGGCAAAATAGTAAATGCCATATCACAAGGGAAGATATGCATATATGTATAGGATTTGAATATCTCATGATTATTTATGTAGTAGCAGTACATTAACTAAAAGATGTCAAACATGTGTCTACTATCCCCATGATAGTCATGACACTTCTCACCACTGACAATGGAGTCAACTGATAGTAGCAAAACCACAGACATCATAGTTCTTAACAATCTGTGTGCTCAAGAATATAATATCAACAACAAAAAATATAATATCAACAAAAAAGAATATAATACCAACACAAAATAAAGTTTGACAATGTTAATCCACGGGTGTGACACGAGCGATGCATGGGCGTGCCTGCGCATGCATGAAGACATCTCATTATTAATTAATTAGCATGCTAGCTAATCACACGACACTATCTGTGTGTGCTCTAAGTCCACTCTTGGGTAAAACGTATTTGTGCGTATGTATACTATGTGTTGGTACATGTCCACCACTGCTCATCACAGCAGTGTAGTATTTCTTCTGCAGTGCTGCACAATCATGTATGAATCTCGAGGCATGCAAAATTTTTTGCGTGCATTTGGTTTATCGCACGTGTTATGACTCATGTGCACTCATCATGTCGTTCTTAGTCCAAAAATGTGGAGGCGATCAATCGATCAACCACGTAGAACTGTGCAGTGCAAATGATCATATCATTAATTGTGACATCGGTCTCCTTCCAAAAGACACGTTTATTTCGCTACTAGTAGATAACACTGATATTTAGTGTATATATATTTAATTTGTTACTAGTAGACAACATTGATATTTGGTGTTGCGTGTCCTAGGCCATCGATATCTCACTCTCTTATGTGAGCCATTGAGATTATATTAGAGTATCCCTAAGATACATTTTTTTACAAGACCGAGTTACAAACGCAGACCCCATCCGCATGACTCCATCTCTTTGATTTCATCATTTAAAATTCCATGTTTGACTTTCATATGTCAAAGTTGGATATATACACAATTAATTGAAACCAGGACACAAAGATTCACCACAAGGCCTATAAATACCCAGCCTTGGCTTGTCATCCTTCCCATCCCAATAGCCCACTTCACAGTTCATACTACCAACTGTGTTTCAGTGTACTTAACCCTCAAGCCCCATGGACCCCAAGTTCAGCAGCGACTGGAGTGCCAACGAGATCAAGGTAGTGAGATCTCTCATCGCTAGTCATGACGCCAACAACAGTTACACCAGAAACAACAGGAATGCTATACACTATGACATTGTCGATGTGCTCCAAGCAACGTTCCCAAGGAAGGATAGGCGTCAGGTAATTGACTTGTACGTTGATATTGTGGTGGAAATGATAAATGAAATAGAGATGAGCAGCAACCAGCTGCCTATGATGGTGAGCAACGACCATGTGGTCAACAATAATTTTGGAGTGATGGCGGAGAACCCAGGCGTGCACAGCATGGGTGTGTTTCATGCTGGTTATTTAACAGATCAGATGAAGGCCAAGAGGGTGGTCGAGGAACAACACCATAGGAATGTTGTTGTTCCTCAACAGGAAAAGCAACGTGCAAAGAGGTTTTGGACAATGGAGGAGCACAGGTCATTGATCTTTACACTGTTTTGGAAATTCTTGTCTCATTCATGTTAATTGTCATACAAATATTAGAAATGTGGTGACGACCTGAGCATTAACTAATTGATTAGCCCGAGGCGCTAAGATATGATTTTTCACTTATCATGAGATCTCTATTGTTATTTCATGAGTTTACTTATGTTGAACTCTATATATGTATCTCTCACTACAGGAGTTTCCTGCATGGCCTGCGCGTGTATGGGCGCGGTAATTGGAAGAACATCTCTAAAGACTTCGTCCCCACTAAAACAGCAGTGCAGGTCTCCAGCCATGCACAGAAGTTCTTTCGTAGGCAGGAGAGCACCACAAAGAAGCAGCGCTACAGCATCAACGACGTCAGCCTCTATGACGCTGAGCCATGGGCCCAGAACAACTCTTCTAGCCAGGAGGCATTCGCTTTCAGTAGCAATGCTTATTACAACCCATACTCCTATGGCTTTGGTGTCCAGCTCACTTCCATGGACAACCCCCCACAGGTTTATTCTCCCTTCCAATGCCCTACTACCACTCAGGCGAGCAGCTGCCAGACAGTCGCCTGGACTGGTGGTCAGCAGACACCGAGTCCTTCTTCTGCAGCTCCATTGATGGAGGAGAATGGGACCCAAATGGAATGGACCAATTACTATTAGCTTGGAGCGTTCCTAAGCGCATGGTTGATGGGCATCAACAACATGTATTTGTTGTTACATGTGGTTTAGTGTATCCTGTGATGCATGGTCACCTCTATCTCGTTGAAGACAATATGTATGGTAGTTTTTAAGTGTTCGTACCTTCAAATAGTTTCATTTCCATGCACTTTGCAGTGAACTATAGTATCAATGTGGTCCTGTTATATGTATGTGTTTGCTCGTCTGTGTTAATTATATATCCTTGTTTGTCCCCATTTGTTCTTTGATTCCTATCTCAGCTATGTTTCCTCATTGGTGTATTTTTACTGTGACATGTTTGGTTAATTCATTAGAAAACAAGATTGCCAAAGAATTTAACAAAGGGAAACACCATGATTCCATTGATGGATGTTTTTGTCTATATGCCATCACAAAATCTCTTTATGTTAGGTGTACGTGTGAATTGTTAAATCCCATTACTTTTTTCTGAAACTCATTAAATCCCATTTCTAATTGAATCCACTTCTCAAAGGAAGATAGATTTTGAGATCTATATGAATATGGTGAGATAACTAATTGAGATTAAAGGAGTGGACCTAGATGCATCCAGTCACATAATAGTCGAGCATAGATTGGAGGGGATCCCTAAACTATAGATCCTTGTGCTTTCTTCTTCAATACCCACAATCAGTGTGTATCCATTTATTAATTGGTATATTAACAATCTACATTTGATATCCCCTATTTGAACTTAACCTAACATGTTGTTAGCCTACATGCCAGTGTGAAAGCTAGAAGTGATCGGATTGTTTCCTTACAATTTCATAAAACTATTTGTAGGACATATGGTGTAACAACCCAGTGTGCACTTGACACATAAGCATGATCATCATGGGCATTGCATCATAAAATTGATATTTGCAAAAGGTATATATACTATGCATTGATAAAACTAGTAATTTTGAGCATTGGTGAATGAGTCGGTGCAGCTGACAGATTTCTAGCGGTTGCTCTGACCGATAGTCCAATCGGGACACTGGATATTTACCAAAACATGACGGCGGTGGCTTGGTCATGTATTTTTGAGGTGTTCATGCTACGTCTAGCTCCTTGTACCCACATGTCAGTACGAGTGTTGTCACACTCCCATAGCAGCACCAACAGTGCACCTCCACCCTTACTGTTCCCAAATACATCAGACCTTTCTTTTTCTCTAAGCAAGGAAGGAGAACGAATGAAGGATGAAAGAGGTGAAAGGAGGAAAAAGATAAACCAAGGGAGATCCCCAAGAGCAGCAGCCCTATCCCTAAGCCTCTCCCTTATTTCTAGGGTGGACCTCCGTCTCCTCCTACGTGCCATTCTCAGAGATCAGGTAGTACAAGTCCTCGACAATGATCTGCATTTCCCTAGAGCTGATGAGATCAGAGGCTGGAGTTGATGAAGGGGCGAGGCGGATCGAAGGTGTCATTGCAGATGATAAAGAAGCCTAGGTGGAAGTAGCCGTCCTTGGTGCCAAAAGGGTAGGGGATGCCGACATTGCCGCACTTGTCAGGGCACCCTGCCAGCGTGCAGGCGGCAGCGTCAGAGTTCTAGCTTATGGGGAGAAGGAGCAAGAAGAGAAGGTAAAGAGGAACCAACCTAATATTTCTACATCAACCTAGGGCCCTGAACTCGTTTTCTTGAAGAAAAAGGGTAAGTTCTAGCACCAAACCTAGGTAGCAGCATCACCTAGAAAACCATTCCAATCTCGCAAAATGGTATGGGTGGCCATTGATGCCTTAGAGCTTCATATATGCATAAACTCACCAATGCATCTCCCTAGATGCACTCTAGCAACTATATATACTAGCTAGGATTAAGAGTTGCCCAAAGACATAGAGCAATCCTCTCTTGGAAAGATCGAGATTGGAGCTCAACTTCTTCACTAGCACTAGCGGACGGTCTACCTACACCACCAGACGGTCCACCAAAGCAAAACATATGCCCTTGGACTTAGTTACTGCTTCTGTCTGAAAAACCCTCAGACAGTCCAGCGGCATGCCTCTATAGATATTTAGATCCTCGACCATGCATGCATGGACAATCTGTAGACACACACAAATCCATTAGGACACACCATCTCTATAATGATCGGATGAACGATCTGTCTCCTCACATGAACGGTCCATGAAGTCCCCCCAAAGATGCATCACTTGTGGACACTCAAGACCTAATCACCCATACAATCTTATTATTTGGGCAGATCGTAGGAACCACATAGAGCCGATTTCCCCTAAACTTGTGTCCCAAAGTTAAAGTGCTAGATGGACAATTCGACATGTACTGGCAAGTTGTCCTAATCCTCTAGTGTTAACCTATACTCTCTAATTATTTTCATGTTATGTGTAAAATACATGTTCACGCATAAACAACACTACATATCATAAATATCATATGTACTTATGCATAGTTTCACTCACATAAGGATTAGGCCAAACCCAAGCCTACTAACCCTATAGTTTCTCCCCAAGGAAGGATCCTACTCATCTTGGACTCATTACATCGCATGAAGTTGACTATATGTTATGTATGTATGTGTGGCTTAAGTTAGATGCAACCCACTTGTAGCCTTTGATATTTAATTGTTCATGATCATAACTTCTTGTATTGTAGTGTTGCTGCTTGTTCACATTAGCAAATGATATAATCCATGATCAACAGTAGAAGTCGAGTATGTGATGATGAAGTATCACTACTTGCAAACTATAGGAGTTGATGGCTTAATCCATAAACAACTAGAGGAAAGAGCTAAAGATTAACCAAGGTATGAATATGATCGAGGCTCGATGACAATAATGTCACCATGAGACAGGGTCTTGATAGCAAGCAAAATATCTTGTTGTAAATAGGTAACCCTGTGGATTTGGTGCGTCTATATATCTAAATAGATTATTCGGTGGATTACTTGGTCAAATATAGAAAAGGGTGAGCTAGAAGTTACCTCTTACAGACGGCTGGGTTTATGGTGGTGGCATTGTTTTTGTGTGGAAAAGATTCTACACATTTTTCAAGATGTAATTGATCAATTCAAATTGCCGCGCTCTCAATTATGAGGCACACGCTCACTATTGTTGACATGAATATAGAGTTGTCGAAAATGAATTGAATGGATATGGAAGATTGACTCACCAGTGCATGTTCATGATTATGCTTAGCATTTGCAATGCTCAAAATAGGTATCACCTCATTCCAGATAAATGTATTTATGCAAATCAACATGTTTACCTTATTATAAACAAATGCATATATATGATAATTCTTTTTTATACTATTTTTGATACAATTAATACAACATTTTTTAGAAATCGGGTTATATCTCATAAAGAATTATGATAGTTTACATCGTATAACTTACAAAGAAACCTCCAAAAGAAAAGAGAACTACAAACAAGTCCTTGTAAGGAACTACTAGTCATTCCGTTATTGGCGGCCGGAGGAGACGCCCAGAAGCCGGCCATCTTCCCGATGAACCAGTTTCAAAGTTTTGTAATTGCACCAAGAGTAGCACATCAGGAAAACCAACGTGTAGTGTAGTCGTTGAACGAGCAGGCCGAACAAGATGGCCCATGGCCATCTCTTCGCTCATGTAGAAGGGGTTTGATGCCACGAACAGCATCAACCCTAGCATGCTAGTGTAAAGGACACCCAAAAGGGGATGCAAAGCACCAGAGTAGGTGGGATCTAACAACCTGATCTCCCAAGCTGGTAAACCAACATCCCAAGAAACTCCACTAGGCCGACGCTGACGTAGACAATGGGTGGACAAAAAAATAACCCAACAAGATCTGGAGCACTACCAGAAGTCCAAATCTGCTAAGCTCATCCTTTATTCTCCGAGTAGCATCACCAAAGGAAGAAGATGCGACGTCGACAGATCTACCATCCTGCAAGTTTCAATGGCACTCAGGAGCAGCAAAGCACCGGCGGACATCCGACCTTCACCACCAAAGCACTAACCCTGCAACCTCCAATGGCACTCAGGAGCAGCAAAGCACCGGCTGCCATCTGGCCTTCGCCACCAAAGCCCTAACCCTACTATATAACTACATATATACAAAGGGACTGAAATCTGTGGTCGATTCAACCGGTCCCCCTCCCTCCTTCGACAGTAGTGAGGCCGACGAAGGAAAACTATGAAATATTGTTATGTAATAATATAATATAATTTGGAGAAACTTGTTACTTTCCAACACAATCTTGATTTGACTAATAATTAATTGAAAGGCCTCGGCAACTAGCACCACAAGCACGGAGGAACTGTAGCTCTGACCAACACACACGAATAAGCAAGCTAATAAAGATAATCGAAGTGACAAGTACTAGCAACAGCTCGTTAGCTTTCACATATGCAGCAGAGAGCACTAGTCAGAATCCAAATACCAGGCACTGCGGCAGCAGAAGAACAATGGGAGAACTACGGCTCCTTGTGAACTACGGGAGAACATGAGGCACCTCTGACATAGCTCCAGGCCCACGTACCGGTGACACAGGCTGTTGTAGGAGCCCAATTATTAGAGGGTCTGCTTTAGGTGATCCGGTACTCAAGGTGCGCGCATCGCAAAAGTCAAAAACCAGCTGGGATTCAGTCTGCCTACGGTTACCCGGCTAGCGTCGTGCAGTACTACTGAGTTGGTGGAGGCAAGACACTGACTCGCTGGGGCATGAATTCCTCAGGCCCAGCGAGTGGTTGTATATTCCTAGTTCCCTTCCCCATTTCTTTACTTCGAAGAGGAACAATTGGAATGTTCCTAATTCCATATCTACAATATCATAAAAAAACATCTAGCTCCTACTCAGCCCTTGAGTCAAATTCTTTAGACCTCGATACCACAGCCGTCCAATTTTTGTGTAACAAAAGCTAGCAACAATATGAAATGTCCATTTGACCTTAGCTCATTAAGTTAAGGAAAAATTTTGCACTTGCCTTGAGTGCCACTCGGATATGTGCAATGTATATACTTGTGCAGTATGTTCAGCACTTGCCCAGGGCACAAAGTCAAATATTAAAACAATAAAGAAACAAGACACTGACCAAAACTTCTCTTTACATTGTGATCACTGATCAGTCACACCCTACATTCATACACAGACTCTTACCAACGGATAAAATGACAGCGCTATCCAGCTTCGCACAGTACCTACTACCTACCAGTACTGAAACACAGGAGACACAAAAAGCACAAGTTCACGTCTTGCTGATTCAACCACCATCGATGACTTGTGTTGTCAAACCTCAAACGACCTAGATGGATCTTTTAGAACATACGAAAACACAAACAGTCACAGTATATGCCATGGCAACTTCAGGTGTAAATAAGAGGTCTCAATTCTGCAAAAAAAAATGCTTTAGAGCTTGTATCCAGATTTCCCTAATTAGCCAACAATCTTGATGTCAAGATAAATGGCAACCATGGATCTGCAGCATCCAGCATCGCACATAGGCCAAGGATTGAGCTCTGTGAAGTGTGAACTACGACCGTGCATATAGGGACCAGCTGAGCACTGAGCTTATCGTACATTTCCCTTTTATTTCATTCATTCTTTATTTAATTGAGGCATCAAAACTTCAACAGAGGTCAAGCTATCGCAGCCTCGATGGGCTGGACTTGAAGCCCACATATAGGATACCAGAATGGGCCGTAACACCGGACACAATATGCTGGCGGCTACTCCTACCAATTAGTACCATCTCGGTAGCTCAATTGCCCAGAAGCCAGATTAAAAGTTCAGTTCTGAAGACGCCCCCTTAACCTTGCTTGAATAGGATCCCTTTTTTAGAATCGTATCGCTGCATCCTTGACTAATAAGGAGGCATGCACTTATGCTTGGTTGATGACACCTGACCTGTGGGCCAGAGCGTGATTAACGCAAAGATTTAGCTTGATGGCTTTGGCTGATGCTGTAGATGATCGTTCCTTATCAGGCTTGCCTAGCTGGGGTGGCTTATGGGTTGTCGGACAGGCATTTTTGTTTTTTGCTGTGCTGCATGTGGAATTGATATCATCCATTTTTGAACTCTGAAACAGATCCATTTCAGTTCAGTTCAGGGTCTAACCCATCGCTGCTTGATTTTGGTCTCTCCGCTACGAGACGTTGGTAAATAAAGATTATTAATTAATCAATCTGACACATGCCATGAGTTGTACCAACGTGATCGAAGAGCCAAGTATTTCTTCAAGACAGTGAATAGAAAATCTTTCAGATATTTAGTGATTTGTATAGTACTCAGGCTGCTTGCTTCTCCTTGACCGTCAGCACCATACCTCCATGCTGGAGTTTCCTCAAATGCTAGTCTAATGACTTCAATCCATGATGAGCACCTGCCAAGCACCACCAGCACCTTGCCTTATATCAAAATATAGAAGGGTCACTTGGGATACACCCTAGAAGCCCAAAAGCTGCAATCCATGTTCCAACAGATCCTAAATTGAAGTCTTTTTCTCTGTTGTGCTGTAACAATCCATGCCATGAATCTAAAGGAAGGTCTAGACATCCTCCACCTCCAGGATGTATAATATACACTTCCACATTATAGTTTCTTTGAAAAGTGTCATTATAAATGTAAACAGAGTGTTGGATATTACAGTTGATTAAATTACAATATACAGTAGTAGCATGCTTAGACTACCCGCACTAATGTTCCTCTAAATGTCTCCTCAAAAAGGAATATTCCGTCCTGATCATCGATATTCTCTCCTCTATACTAATTTTTTTCGCACCCATTCATCCTTTATATCTATCCTTTATATCAGTGAGACCCATGTGTCATTTTTTTCTTTTTTTCCCCACCAACACCCTCCCACACCATTCTCTCTCTCCTCTATCCTTTCCCCATCTCTCGTCGGTCGCCGCCTGTTGTTGATGATGATATTCCGATTGTATCCATGATTAATAAAGTGTTCATTGAATATCTATTATAGACAACTTGTATTGATTGGCGATTATGTGAATTGTTTGTGGAACTTAATTACTTGAATGGTTATTCTAAAGTTGTCCCTGGTCGACGTTCTTGTAAGAACACACTTTAATATTAGACCAGCACATGTATTAGTTGATGGCTATTTTTCACAATTCATGGACATGGAGATGTCAAACTAATAATGTGGGCACATATGAGACATATAGGTTGAACTGACCCGACATGAGAAAGTCTCTATTCACGTCATGTATGTTATGTCCTTAGACCTAAGATTGTGGTATGTACTCAAGATGTGAAACGGCCTACTTAGGGACTATCAAACGCTGCTCCGTAACTGGGTAGTTATAAAGGTGGTCTTCGGGTGATCGGGAAGCATGCTATGAGACATAGACAATCAAGATGGAATTTGCCCCTGTCTACACGAGAGAGATATCACTAGATCACTCAAGTGATTAGATCAACAAATGCATGACCGTGCTTGGGTTAAGTGTTAACCCACGAGTTGAACCATATATCGAGTGGCAAAGGGAATAACTTGTATGTGGTCGTGGTGGTTCGTCTGATATGATCTTCGCGTGCACATAGGAGTTGTCACGCCTTGTTAGAGGCCGCTGTCAACTATTGGGCGAGTAGGAGTACTCGGCCCATGTCAATGTGTGCGTGAACCCATAGGGTCGCACGTTTAAGGGGCTGGAAGCCTAATTCGGGTTGAACCCGAATTAGACAAGGCTTAGGGTTACTAATGGGCTTCCAACTCGTGACCTCATTGGGGACGCCTATATAAGCAAGGGGTAGGGGCGCGGTCAGGGTTACACACACACGCCTTTGGCAGCCGCCGTCGCCCTCCCCACGCTCGCACCTTCTGCTCCTCACGGACCTAGCAGTCCGGAGGCGCATCGCTTCTTCCCTGCACGTGTGGGATTCCTCGGAGGTGCTGCATCTAGAGCACTAGGACGAACCGCGCGAGGGGACTGAGGTGACGGACGACCACACAACTGTACTGCCTGCTGCGACGCGTACGACTACATCGAGTCGTCTTCCGCTGCACCTGCGCGTATAGTGGTAATCCCGTAACCTATAACTAGTAGTAGATCCTAGTTTATGAGGTCAAAATTTTTTGTTTTCTAGCTAGCGTCGTAACCTCATAACCCTACAGTGGTATCAGAGCCGTTACTGCCTCGTTATAGGTTCGGTTTTGTGCATATAGTGATATGCGTGGTTGTAGATGAGTCTCTAACCTTGGTTCGTTATCTTGCCGTGTTGGTCTTGAAACGATCTACTCGTACCGGTCGGAATTCCGCCATCCGAGTTAAGTGATTCATGTAAATCCAATCATGGCGAGTTAGAGATCAATCAGATTGATCGAATTGAACCCTAGGTCAAGTACCAAGCGCATATGATGCGCGGTGGTGGTAGATGGAATTTACTGCCGGGCGCCGGTTTGCCGAGAAAAGTGTTATTCGGTAAAACAGTCGTAACTTTTGAACCATAACTCGGATTGAGATGAACTCTAAACAAAAATCGTAGAGAACAAAATTTTACATCTAGTTCTCTACCGCTTTGCCACATTCGGCGAAATTATAATTGCAAAATAAAGCTTGGAAAATAGAGTTTTCTATGTTGCAAGATTAGACGTCGGATTCAGATAACTCTATTTTGCAGGTTTTGATGACTGGTATAGTCCTTATGTGTATGTGATGCATGTATGTATTTAATTTATGGCTTGCATATCATGAGGACAATATGGGCAGGAGCCACATACATATTGTCAAAATTAATTTAATGTCCTATGTGCCAATCTGTGATGATCTATCCGCGACTATGTAATTTCATTTTACTTGCGCTAGTAGTAGCTAGTCCCGGCGGAATCATCACTGAAGGATGGCATACTCGAATTATGGAGATGAAGATCACTGTGATGCACAGATTGATGGAGATGGAGATCCCTAAAGGAATAATGGGTTATATCAAGTCATGTCTATGTTATGTCGTTCTTACTATGTTCTACTTTCACATGCTATTATGTTTTTTGTCTACATGAGTGCGGTAGTGAAGTAGAACGATCCCTCAGCAATGTTTAAGTTAAATGCTTCCCCAAACCTTACACTGTCATAAGTCTTGTACAATCGATGGTGGGTCTATGAAATTAGGGTGCCACTGGTTTTCCTCGACTAGGCAGGTTCGTATCGGATACTTAATGCAAGAAGGTTTGGTTACTTAAACAAGGTCATCCTAACAGTTAGGGACCTTGGAGCATGGGTAGGTTAAGCGTAGCATAGAGATGCTGCCCAACAACAAGAGTCATATGTGATATGATTAGCAAAGTGTTGCTTACCAATCTACCATGTCTTCAAGCGGTGATGCAAAAGCTCACTAGTTGACTTGTTAGTTGTGGGTCTTGAATCACTAAGTATCAATTGAGGGATATTGATTTTAGTGGGAGTAGATTTAATTTTGATATAATTTACTCTTTCATGGATACATTGTATTAGTATTTTGCGTTACTTTTGTTGTAGATGGCCGCTTGCAATCAACCATTTTCTTTCCGTATAATTCTTGATAAAGATAAGTTGAATGAAATAAATTACACAGATTGGATCCGCAACCTGAGAATTGTTCTCAGGGCTGAGAAAAAGGAAGAAATTCTAGACACCCTATTACCAGATGAGCCTGATGAAAATGCAACTGCTGCTGAGAAAAACGTTTACAAGAAAGCATGTGATGCGGATCTTGAAGTGAGTTGCCTCATGCTTGCTTGTATGAAACCTGATCTACAGATGCAGTTCGACAACAATCATTCAGCAAACGATATGATCGTGGCGCTTGAAGATATGTTCCAAACTCAAGCGCGGACTGAAAGGTTCAATGTCTCTAAGGCGCTTGCAGAAACCAAGCTAGCAGAGGGCACAGCTGTTGGTCCACATGTAATCAAGATGGTTGGTTACACTCAGAGGTTGGAGAAGCTAGGCTTCCCAATTGGCCAAGAGTTGGCTACTGATTTCATTCTTGCATCGCTTTCGGCCAGCTATGGAAACTTCATGTCGAACTACCATATGCATGGAGCGGAGAGGGGCTTGAATGAACTGTGTGGCATGCTCAAAACAGCAGAGGCCGACATCAAGAAAGGTGCCGCAGTAGCGAAGTGTTGGCGATCCAGAACCGACCTCATTTTAAGAGGAAGGGCAATTCTTGAAGGAATAAGAAGGGCAAGGCTAAAGATGAGATCTCTAAGCCAAACCCATCTGCTGCCAAGGCTGGACCATCAGCAAATTCAGATTGCTTTTATTGTAAGGGAAAAGGTCACTAGAAAAGAAACTGCAAGGAGTACTTAGTGTCCTTAGAGAAGGATGGCGGCGGTAAAGGTACTGCTACTGCTTGTACTCTTGTTGTTCATGTTACAGATATTTTCCTCGCTAACTCTTATATCAATTCTTGGGTATTTGATACCGGATCGGTTGCTCATATTTGCAATACGATGCAGGGAATGATAAGAAGTAGAAGTGTGGAGAAAGGAGAAGTTGATTTCCACGTGGGCAATAATGCAAGAGTTGCTGCATTGAACGTCGGGACGATGCAACTTCCCTTGCCGTCAGGATTTATTTTAGAATTGAATAATTGTTATTTTGTTCCTAGTTTAAGTCGAAACATTGTGTCACCTTCATGCTTGATGAAGGATGGTTATTCATTTGTGAGTAAAGACAATGGTTGTGTGATCTCAAAGAATGATGTGTTTGTGGCTTTTGCATCCATTGTGAATGGGTTATTTATTTTAAATCTTGATGATGCACCTGTCTGTAATGTTAGTGCTAAATGGCCTCGGCTTAATGAGTTAAGTCCTACCTATATGTGGCATTGTCATTTGGGTCATATAAGTGAGAATCGCATGAAGAGGCTCCATGATGATGGTCTTCTAACTTCATTTGATTTTGAATCATACGAGACATGTGAGGCTTGCTTGCTAGGCAAGATGACCAAGGCGCCATTCAAAGGATTTCCTGAGAGGGCATCTGACTTGTTGGAACTTATACATACTGATGTATGTGGACCAATGAGCACGACAGCTAGAGGTGGATTTCAATACTTTATAACTTTTACTGATGACTTTAGTAGATATGGATATGTCTACCTAATGAAGCATAAGTCTAAAACATTTGAAAAGTTCAAAGAATTTCAGAATGAAGTAGAGAATCAACGTGGCAAGAAGATCAAGGCCTTGCGATCTGATCGTGGAGATGAATATCTAAGTCACGAGTTTAGCAATCATCTTAAGAGTTGTGGAATTATTCCACAGCTTACGCCATCTGGAACGCCTCAGAGAAACGGCGTGTCTGAGCGACGTAATCGGACCTTGTTGAAAATGGTTCAGTTTATGATGAGCCAGTCAGACCTACCTTTATCATTTTGGGAATACGCTCTAGAAACAGCCGCTTTCACATTGAATAGGGTACCATCTATAACATCCCCGAAAATTCAAACACCGAAAATGCGGGCTTTCAAAAATTTTTCTAAAGTATACCAGTGTTTGGTGAATGTCATGTAGGCAACCACCCAATAGTTGCACAAGTAGCGCCTAACACTAGCCTGAGCATTGCATTTATGTTACCAGAGAATGTTTTGCCTCTTATCGATCTTATGCGATGACTAATAAAATCTTATCGATGCCTGACCCTAGTGGACCTACCATGGTGTGTGCAACATGGTCACTAACATGTTTAACAAGGATTTGTGACATGGTTTGAAAAAGAAATAGAAAAGATATAGAAAAGGATTAGGAAAAAAGAGAAAAAAAGAAAAGGCCAAAGCAGCCCAGTGACCCGCCACCGGCCTGCTTGGCCCGCTCACCGCGCGGCCCAGTGCGCGGATCAGCCGCCTGCCCGCTCCCACCACTCGTCCGTGCGCTCGGCCCACCGCGGCCCACCATGGCGCTTCGCCCCGGCCTGCCAGCCGCCCGCGACGCCCGCGCCCGCCGCAGCCTACCGACCCAGCAAGACGGCCCGCCAGCACCGCGCCCTCGCCCGCGTGACCGGGCTCGCACCACGGCCCGCAAGAACGGCCCAGCAAGGTCCTGTTGACACCCGCGCCTCTCCCCTCCTCTCTCGCCGACAAGCGGGGCCTGCCTGTCAGCTGCTACTTTCGGCCGCCCGCCCATCGCGTCCGCCATTCTAGAAGTGGAACGGCGCAGCTCCACCGTCCGCCCACGTCCAGCCGCACGCTGAGCCGTCCATCCCACCCTTCCGCTTGCACCGCGCCTCAGCCAAACCCTAAACCTAGCCGCTCGCGCGCTTGGCCGCCCGATGGGCATCTCCCATCCGCGTCGTCCGCCGCCGTCGCCATGGCTATAAAAGGGGGACCGTCCCGACCTCTAGGGTTCCCCCGTGCCAGCCGCCGCGAGGTAAACACTCCACCGCGCCGCCTCACGCCTGTCTAGCTAGAGGAAGAAGTAAGAGAGCGAGAGGGGAGAGCAGCAGAGCAAGCCGGAGCGCCGCCGCCGCCGCTCGCACAAGCAGGGAAGCCCCGGCAACCTCGACTCGACCCGCAGACGGAGCCGCTCTGCCTCACCTTCGTCAAACCACCACCTAGCCCTCGCCGCCTCGCCTCGGCCGTTGCCGCGCAGGTGAGCTCAGCTGCCGTCGTCCCTGCTCTGTCATGGCCGCCGCCCAGAGCGCCGTCGTCTTCCCGCTCACCCGACTCCCCTCTCTTCTCATCAACTCAACTAGTGTGTCCGCGCTAGCCTAGGACGCCATTTTGGCAACCTTTCATGGGCCGGCAAGAACCACAGAGGAGCCTGGCACCTTTGCCGGCTCTGGTTCGCCCGGACCCCGGCCGCCGGAGCGCCGCCGCGACGCCCGTCATCACGCGCGCCCGCCGAGCCCTGTTGCCACGTAGTCGAGCAATTCGAGCTCTGAGCTGCTTGAGACGGGAGAAGATGGAGGAGAAGATGATGTGCCGCCGGCGAATTTCACCGTAGCGCCGCCGTCCGCCGCCGCCGAGCTTTTCGACGCTGACCTTTTCGCTAGGAGGCAAATTCCCCAAATTGTAGCCTTTTTCTTGTACGCTGTGACCCTACGACCCCGTTGTGCTGATCAAAGATGAGTTCCGCGCGCCGTAGCACCCTGCCGCTGTGACCTCATCACTGGCCGCCGCCGACGCACGTGCGCCGACATGACACGGGCCCGCATGCCAGCTTGAGCCCCACCGCCGCCTCCGCCAAGCCTCTGCGCAACCCTAGCTGCAGCCCCGCCTGGCCCACACCGCTCACAGCCGCTGCTCACCTGCACGACGCCGGTGATGTGCCGCGCCGGCCGCCGCGCGTGCAAGGCAGAAGGGGAAATCTCCCCTGGTGCACCGCGCCCTCCTCGTGGGGCCACGCTGGACCAATCGCGGACAGACACGCAGGCCACCAGTCTGCGGAGCACCATAGACCAAGCCCAGCCAGATAGCGCCGTGGACTCGACCCGATGGAGATCCAACCCACCACGCAGCCTACCTTCCTGCTCAACACGTGTCCGGGCCGGGCAGGCCCAACCCGGCCCAGATCCAGCCCTACCCAGGCCCGCCGAGGCCCGATCGAGGCCCGGTCGGCGTTGATCGTTGACCGGTCAACATTGACCATTGACCTAGCCCCACCTGTCAGTGACCAGACCCATGGGCCCCACCTGTCAGCCACTGACCCGGTCCCCCATCAGTGCTGACGTCAGGATGACGTCAACATGACGTCATCCAGCCGCCAAACCCCGCGTTAGTGCTGACGTCTGACGTCAGCATGACATCAGCTCCACTGTGCCCGCACGCCACGTGGCCCAATCAGAAGCCGCCACGTGTCAGCCTCTGGTTAATCTGCCCTTTTTCTTTTTCAGAAAATAGAATAAACTTCAGAAATTCATAACTTCTTCATTCGAACTCTGAAAAATATGAACCAAGTGTCTAAATTTTCATAAAAATGAGCTCTACGTCATAGGCTTATGAATGAATGCATTTGGAGTTATTGAATTTTATTGCTTCTTTGTGTTGACTCTATAGGAGCCGCTAACGCGGCTATTATGTCTCGTTTCAGAGGAGGAGCAGTTTGAGGAGGATGACTACGAGTACGAGGAGGAGCTCGGTGATGACTTCGCAGGTGCCACACCCCACCCAACCTCGTATATCCTATTACGCATGGCATAATATCTAGCTTGCTAGTGCTTTAATTATGAATATCACCCGATGATAGGTTGCACGGTAGAACTGCTTGAAGAGCCTTTACCTTATCGCAACCTTACTCCTGCACACCCGCTGATAGGCTAGATGCATGCTTATTTACTTATAATGCTTTACTTCTACTACGCATATATCTGTGTGATGTGATGCGTGGTGGAGAGTATGGTTATATGGTTAAGGCACGTGGTGCCACTTTACTCAGGGAGAGTGTTGCGTGCGTCTTGGGTGTGTGGTGAGGGTTGAGTCGATCGGACAGGATTCTACGATGAGCCATGTGGGAGAGTCTTGCCAGAGAATGTGTTCTGGGCATTCTCGTGTGAGGTGCTTGTGGCGGACACACTGTGAGGTGTATGGTGATTTCGGGGGTGAGAACCTTCGTGGAGCGAAGCCCCGGGTAGGAGGTGCTGATGAAGCACGGACTGTTGTAGTCCCTAAGAGAAGATAATCCTGTCTGATCCTCCTAGGACCTGATATCTCTTGAGGACCAGAACCTTGGGACTTACGTGCTCACCACTCGCTCTTGTATGGGCGGGAGACGGATGTCTGACGAGCTAGGATGGAGCCATTACTACTAGGTTGTTAGCAGATAGTGTCGGGAGGCACGGACGTGGAGACCCACACCCTCCTTAGACAACATAGCGACCTCAGAGGCCCGGTACTATGTCTCACAGTCTCAGTGTGCCGGTGGTACCTATCCGGGATGTCCTAGTACTGAGTGGTAGGGTGGCATCGCACCGGTTAGAAAGCAGCCAAAATCAGCTTAGGCGGGGCACCGCCGATAATAGTGATCTTGTGGTTACGGGAGTACACGCTCTGTAGAGTTTATGAATCTATATATATAGTCCGCGAGCCACTGGTATGGCTTTTTCCTAAGACCCACGCTTCTCAGGAGTAGTGAGAGGAGTCCTTCTATTTCTCCCCCTAGTGTTATCCTTCCGGCTGTGAGCCGCTGAGACAGGCTCCGAGAGGGAGTTGGACCTGTCGACTGAGTGCGAGAGGGTGAGATGTGTGTGATGGGAAGGAATGGGTTTGGACATGTGGATGAGATGGGTTAAAACTTGATGATTTATATTATATAATACTGGTCACTGCTTGCATAGGAAACCACAGCCATATATTAGGTCTCTTGATTACATCCTTTACATCCCACCAAATACTACCTAGCAAAAGCAAAGCATAGGGTGGGAGATGTGGCCAGTACAAACCATACTAAAAATTATTTGGCAGGTGAACCCGACTACGACTTCACCAATGAGGAGTAGACGTCTCATTCCTATGCTCAGGCTTCTTTTGGAGATTTATTGTACTTCCGCCTTTCGCAGCGGCCTCAGGAGCTGCCGTTACTCTGATGATCCCGCCAGTGTGGCGATGAACTATTTATGTAATCCCTTCTAATTGTACTCTTTTATTCGACGTATGGATTTCTGTAATCGACTATCGCTGGATGATGTGATGGTTTGAGCTTCAAACTATCATATTGTTCACCATTCTGTGTATTTTCCCTTCGTAAAAAATTGAGTATGTTTCACCATCTAAGTACGTAGTTAAGACACCATAAGAGATGTGGACTGGTAAGAGTCCCAGTTTATCTTTTCTAAAAATTTGGGGTTGTGAAGTTTATGTTAAATGACTTATATCAGATAAACTAACACCCAAATCGAACAAGTGCTTTTTCATAGGATATCCGAAGGAAACTTTAGGGTATTATGCCTATAATCGGTCAGAGGGCAAAGTGTTTGTTACTTGAAATGGTGTTTTCTTAGAGAAAGAGTTTCTCAAAAGAGAAAAGAATGGACAAAAGGTGTATCTAGAAGTAGTTCATGATGAGCCAGTAGAGACTGACTCTACGAGTGATGCTAATGTAGCAGAGCAAGTTGAGACACCCGTGGCAGTGGAGACACCGCCACAACCACGAAGATCAGCGAGACTTCGCGCATTGCGTGGGGATTTGTTATTGTTAGATGATGATGAACCTGCAGATTATGCGGAAGCTATGATGGATCCAGATTCTGAGAAATGGCAAAGTGCCATAAGATCCGAGATAGATTCCATGGGAGACAATCAAGTTTGGAACTTGGTTGACCCGCCTGATGGGGTTAGACCCATAGAGAGGAAATGGATCTTTAAGAAGAAGAAGGATATGGACGGAAATGTTCACGACTATAAAGCTTGACTTGTTGCAAAAGGTTTTTAGCAAGTTCAAGGAATTGACTACAATGAGACATTCTCACCGATAGCGATGCTTAAATCTATTCGGATCATTCTAGCAATTGCTACATATTTTGATTATGAGATATGGCAGATGGATGTTAAAACAGCCTTTCTAAATGGGTATTTAGAAGAGGACGTGTATATGATACAGCCCGAAGGTTTTGTTGATCCTAATAATGCTGGAAAGATATGCAAGCTTAAGAAATCTATTTATGGGTTAAAGCAAGCATCTCGGAGTTGGAATATTCATTTTGATGAGGTAGTCAAAGGGTTTGGCTTCCGTCATAATGAAGAAGAACCTTGTGTTTACCAGAAGGTAAATGGGAGCGCTATTGTGTTTCTGATCTTGTATGTGGATGACATACTATTGATTGGGAATGATATTCCTATGTTGCAATCTGTAAAGACTTCACTGAATAATAGTTTTTCTATGAAGGATTTAGGAGAAGCAGCATACATGGGAATTAAGATCTATAGAGATAGGTTGAGAAGGCTAATAGGATTAAGCCAAGACATGTACATTGATAAGGTGTTGAAACGGTACAACATGGAACAGTCCAAGAAAGGGTTCTTGCCTATGTCACATGGTATGCGCTTTAGTGACAAGCAGTGTCCTTCATCAGATGAAGAGCGCAACCGCATGAGTAAGGTTCCATATGCTTCGGCCGTTGGTTCCATCATGTATGCCATGATATGTACTCGCCCAGATGTCTCATATGCTCTAAGTGTTGCGAGCAGGTACCAAGCTAATCCGGGTGAACCTCACTGGACGCTTGTTAAGAACATCCTAAAGTACTTACGAAGGACTAAGGATGTGTTCCTATTCTATGGAGGTGAGGAGGAGCTCGTTGTAAACGGTTACACCGATGCTAGCTTCCAAACCGACGGGGATGATTCACTATCTCAATCAGGTTTTGTGTTCACAATAAATGGTGGTGCAGTAAGCTGAAAAAGTTCTAAGCAGGAGACGGTGTCTGATTCTACAGTAGAAGCTGAGTACATTGCAGCTTCTGGCGCTGCAAAGGAAGGTGTTTGGTTGAGGAGGTTCCTCATTGAGCTTGGTGTGTTTCCGAATGCGTCGGGCCCATTGAATTTATATTGTGATAACAATGGGGCGATTGCACAGGCTAAGCAGCCTAGGGGTCACCAAAAGAACAAACATGTACTCCGGAAGTTTCATCTCATTCAAGAGTTTGTGCAACGAGAAGAGATCAACTTATGCAAAATATATATGGATTTGAATATAGCAGATCCTTTGACAAAGGCTCTTCCACAGCCTAAGCATGAGGCGCACATGAGGTCTATGGGGATTAGACATCTAAGAGATTAACTCTAGTGCAAGTGGGAGACTGTTAGGAATATGCCCTAGAGCTAATCATGTAGATGATGATATTCCGATTGTATTCATGACTAATAAAGTGTTCATTGAATATCCATTATAGACTTGTGTTGATTGGTGATTATGTGAATTATTTGCGAAACTCAATTACTTGAATGGTTATTCTAAAGTTGTCCCTGGTCGGCGTTCTTGTGAGAACACACTTGAATATTAGACCAGCACATGTATTAGTTGATGGCTATGTTTCACAAGTCAAGGACATGGAGATGTCAAACTAATAATGTGGGCACATGTGAGACATATAGGCTGAACTGACCCGACATGAGAAATGGCCTACTTATGGACTATCAAACGCTGCTTCATAACTGGGTAGTTATAAAGGTGGTCTTCGGGTGGTCGGGAAGCATGCTATGAGACATAGACAATCAAGATGGAATTTGCCCCTGTCTACACGAGAGAGATATCACTGGATCACTCAAGTGATTAGATCAACAAATGAATGGCCGTGCTTGGGTTAAGTGTTAACCCACGAGTTGAACCATATCGAGTGGGAAAGGGAATAACTTGTATGTGGTCGTAGTGGTTCGTCTGATATGATCTTCGCGTGCACATAGGAGTTGTCACGTCTTGCTAGAGGCCGCTGTCAACTATTGGGCGAGTAGGAGTACTCGGCCCATGTCAATGTGTGCGTGAACCCATAGGGTCGCACGCTTAAGGGGCTGGAAGCCTAATTCGGGTTGGACCCGAATTAGACAAGGCTTAGGGTTACTAATGGGCCTCCAACTCGTGAGCTCATTGGGGACGCCTATATAAGCAAGGGGTAGGGGCACGGTCAGGGTTACACACACACGCCTTTGGCAGCCGCCGTCGCCCTCCCCACGCTCGCGCCTTCTGCTCCTCGCGGACCTAGCAGTCCGGAAACGCATCACTTCTTCCCTGCACGTGTGGGATTCCTCAGAGGTGCTGCATCTGGAGCACTGGGACGAACCGCGCGAGGGGACTGAGGTGACGGACGACCACGCAACTGCACTGCCTGCTGCGACGCGTACGACTACATCGAGTCGTCTTCCGCTGCACCTGCGCGTCTAGTGGTAATCCCGTAACATGTAACTAGCAGTAGATCCTGGTTTATGAGGTCGAAAATTTTTGTTTTCTGGCTAGCGTAGCAACCTCATAACCCTACACCTGCACCTCCCCACCATAGCGATGGCGGGGGCTCCCCCGACGCGGCCCCGGCCATGGACGGGGGCGGAGCGCGAGAGGGCGGCCTTCCTCTGGGGCGGCGAGCGGGGCCCAGGTAGCTTGCCGGAGGGGTGCACGGGGCCCTTCTCTCTGCTCGCGGCTCTGGCGGCAGCTCCAGCGGCCACGTCGGCGACCTCGGCGGCCGCCACGCGGAGGCGGCGTCGTCGGATGGGCGCGAAGGCGAGGCGGGCCCTCGACCGGAGGGCTCGGGCGCGGCGGCGTTGGCCTGCGCGACGGTGTCCCCAGCCATCTTCTCGGCGCGACACAGCCCTGCTCTGTGGCCAGCGCGATGGCCCTCTCCGCGGCGGCCCTCCCCCTGCTCCATGGCGTTGCACTACCGCCCTGCTCCGTGGCGGCCCTCCCCCTGCTCCGGCCGCCCATCCACGTCGCAGGGGAGCGGGGTCACTGGCATAGGGGCGCTTCCTCTATCCACGGCGCAGGGGAGCGCCACCCCAGTGAGTGCAGCCCCGGCGAGCGAAGCTGTCCACCGGCGGCCGCGGCACGACCTCCCCGCACCCTCCACCGGCAGTACTGTCCACCGACGGCCGCAGGACAAGCGCCTCGCCGCCTCCCCTTTTTCCTCTACAGGTGCGAGCGAACCGGTGGAGCGAGGCCGGTGGCCGCAGGACGAGCGCGGGCCCCGCGCCCGGTGCATCCCGGACTCGCCCGTACGTCCTAGCCAGACGCAGGACCGCGGGCACTCCTGAGCTTTGCAGGACACGGCCCAGGACCCCGCTGCGGGCATTTTTCCTGGATATGCGTCGTGGAGGACAGTATCCAGGCTGCCGCTGCGGTTGGTCTTAGAAGTTAGGAGCTCAAGAACGTGCAGATTACAACAAAGACATGATATTCAGAAACTAGCTCCCAGAACATTCTGCACCTGACTGTAGATGATTAACAGAAACTAAAAGCTATTTAGTTCGTCTTCAGTGCCGCCAGGTTGAACAAGTCCATGACAACGTCAGTCAAGAACTCTGCATTGAGTCTGCCAAATCTTCTCCGCCAGGCACAGATCTTTTAGTGATTGAATAGAGACAAAGGAGTAGAAATCAGCAACTTCGAGTACAGTTCTACAGTCTTTGGGTATTCAGGTATCCTGACAAAGAATACAAATCTGTACAGAACTACATTTCTGAATGTTGTCAGAATAATGTAGCACTTAGCATAAGTAGTCGATACTGATAACATGTTAAGAAGTGGTTTGAAATGGTTCTCTGGTGCACTGCAGAAATTCTACCAGTGTCCACCACGACCATCGACCGTGGTAGGTAATTTGTTTGCTGCATATGGCTTTGGCTGCCCAGCTTGGTTCACATCCATCCTTTCAGCATCACCTGTCTCACTCTTGCAGGTCTGACTTCTTCTGGGGTATGAGCTTCCAGAAGGGATATTGTTTGGGGCAATTGCTGGGTACCTAGCAAGTCTTCGTTGCTCATATTGCTCAGCAGCAGATGGTGGACAGGGGTTGTGCTGCATGACCAAACCAACCGATTTACCAGGTCTTGCAACATCACCTGTCAGATGAAGTGATGCATAAAGCAAGTCTAGGATTAGCAGTTACAACTATGCAGAACTAATAATGATGATTCAAAGATCTATTGTATATGCTAGATATCAGTTCTCCAAAATAACAGAATATTAATGAATCAAAACAGATAAGTAATTCAAAAACTTAATGGTTGGCTGAAACTCAAATATACAGAAAAACACATCGGTTTATACAGCTAAGTACAATGACCTCTTTGGTGTTGCAGATGTTTACCTTGAGGAACATGGGGTGGAAATTTACTTGCAACATAAGCAGAATGTTGATGTGTCTTCTGTGTATTTTCTCTGATTACACACTTGGAAAGATCCTTGGTGATGTTGGCTGTGGTTTGCGATCGGTTGTCAGAATAGACAACAGATGGCCTGTCATAATATACACAAGTACACAATCAGAAACCAGACAATAGGCCTAAGATTGTTATAACTAAGTTAATTCAAGGCAGAGAGGAGCGACATCTCACCGTGGCAATGAATTATGTTGCCTCTCAGGTGGAGTTCCTGTAGATCCCTTGGCATAATGCTCTTCAAGGTAGGCAAACTGCTTTTTAAAATGATCTACTGCACTGAAAAAATGATACAGCAATTCATTTCAGTTCTCCGAAAATGAGTCTCAAATTTATTTAATGCCTGACTGGCTACACTAATCAGCATTAATCTTGTTCCACAAAACAAGTAATCACTACTCAATACCAATCAAACAAAACTATATATCTCATGCCTTATGTACCATTTATTGGCAGTCACATAGCAGTGAAAATGATTATTTTATTCATAAATCTGCACACGTAATAGAGCAAGAATGACGAAAATACAAACATATGGAGCAGCCACGTTACTACTATAGCAGCACAAAATCGTCTCAAGAACTAAATTAGGCACGTTTTAGTCAAATGTTAAAGAATGAAAGTGGCAATGCTATGTACGCACCTTGGGTACATGAAACCACTTGCCTCAGTTCCTTCAAGAAACTCCCTCAACATCTTTGGATGATACTCAAGAATTTCCCTATATATGAGCTCCCTTATGTCTTCCTTTGTAACTCTCCGCCTCTCGAATTCAAATTCAAGCTTTGTGACAGCCTGTGCAGAAGGCTCCCTATCCACATTGGCTATATTCTTGAAATACGGATCCGCAAGAGCCTGGCAAAGTGTATGAGACATTAGCTGATGGTGCTGACACTTCAGGTTACTAGCATATGAAGTTGAATGCTCTATAATACAGTATATATTAAAGAAAGTGTCAATAAAATCACCTCTTCAGCACTTGGCCTATCTTTTGGCTCAAAAGCTAGCATTCGCTCTAACAAACTTAGTGCAAGTGGATCTGCATTTGGGAACTTTTGCGTGAACAGTATAGGCTTTTTCCGCCTCATGCTGCTCAAGTAGCGCCTGGCCTTTTCATTACGAATCTACAGGGAAATTATATAGAAGCGTTAGACCACTTTTCTTGCAGTATAATAAACATATTGATGCTAAATGTACCTACCCTCGATATTGCTTCAGGAGAAGGTGTTCCCAGGAGATCTGTAATTATATCAAGTTGATGTACCACATTTTTACCCGGGAAAAGAGGTTTTCCAGTTAACAATTCTGCAAATATACAACCAATACTCCATATATCTATAGCCGGTGTATACTGCACAAACCAAAAAGACAATGTTCAACAGTGCTCCAGATATTTCACAAACTATATACGGCCATGGAACAAGTGAGAGGGTATTATGCAACAATCCTTCCTATAAACAAAGGACATGCTAGTGTCAGAACTAAAACCACATGATATTATTACATCAAGTGAGTAAAGCAGACACTTATGAAAGTCACGTATGTGAGATTCTCCGCATATAAAATTCAGCATAAGCCATAAGAGCGAACTCTGCAGGAACTTGTCTTCATTTGTCAGACCAATAGCCGTTGACACCAAACTAACTAAATCTTCGGATGTCAATAATATTATGATTGAAACAGAGGAAACAGTAAGATCTTTGATTTCCTAGTCAGAACAGCAGCATTCTTGAAATTAAATACTAATCACATTAAATTGATTACTGGAGCAATAAAGAAGGAAAGCGATCATAACTATTACTGCCAGTGTCATGATTGACAACCAAATCGAACATACGTTTATAAAACCACTAACCTTGGAGAAGAAAGATCCACACAACTCTGGTGCTCGGTACCACCTAGTTGCGACATAATCCTAAAACGAGAGTAGGAAATTAGGCACCACTAGAAAGCTAGTCTAGGTACAAGAACTGAACAGCATAGTGGTTAAAAAAAGGCATACCGTCCAAAAGATGGCAGTTGGAGTATCATTGAAAGCTACTCTTGCTAGGCCAAAGTCGCATATTTTGAGCTTACAATCAGCATTTGCCAGAATATTTTTTGGTTTGAGATCTCGATGAAATACATTTGCTGCAATAAGCTATTGAAACATGCATCAGTCATATCAGGCATGTTAGTGCCACTAAAAGGACTCTAGTGGAAATCAAACAGATTAGGAGCCCCTAATGATGACCAACTATGAATCTTTAATGAGTATTACAGTTTCCCCTGTGTATTTCTGTTCCCCTTTATTTCCATATTTGTATTTTCAACCCTTTTCTATATAACAGATAATGTTATTATCTTGCTCAAATAAACTTGTCCATTTCTAGTATCTCATGCAAAATAATTTAAGATGACTGTTTATACAGGTATAGGTCACATATATGAAATTCATTCATATTATCACAGAAAAGAAAGTTATCATATTTGTTACATATTTTATATAAAAATGTATTAGCATAAAACAAAAGGAATTTTAACAAATATTCTTGACCATAAACATGTTATATATGATCATCTTAAAAAGAAAAACTGTCGCTTGCCGCATACAGCCAATTAATTAACAAATATAGTACAGCTATCAAGTTCAATGAATTTTATATAATATGTCTTAGGACCTAGACAGTATAAATATGAAATTTAGTATCCCATAGAGACAACGAAAATAATGTTCATGTCTGATTGAGAATATAGCTAGGCTGACATAGTGAAGCAGCAACTCTTAGTTTCATACAACCTATAGTGAACCTTGATTTGCACCAAAACAAGTATAAAATACCATTCCATGAAACTTACAGACAAAGAACTTTAGATGGGATATATTTGACTACCACAAAGAAAGGTCTTCCTTCAAGAAAATAGACAGTAGACACTAAAATGAATAGTTTTGATGTATCTGAAAACAACCTACAATCTCACATAGCCCTCTTCACTCTTAAGAGCATAGTTTCTGAAGACATTGTTAGTTTTGAACTTTCCCCCAAAAAAGGTTAACTGTTGCTTAACCACTACACATAGTTTGGATTGTTGTCAAGTTACATTTATACCACCTCAATGGTCACAAGTTAATCACACACGTTTTTCCATAAACGTAGAATTCCACACCACAGGGCACATGCTACGGCCTATTAGAATTAGAATATCAGAAAGAACACTAATAATTAATGTGAAAGCAAATCAATTACCTGTATGTATGTATTTCAATCCCCGAAGCAACTGATACAAGAAAAACTGATAATGCTCGGGGGTCAGGTCATCGTTCGCCTTTATAACTTGGTGCAAATCCGACTCCATGAGTTCAAACACAACATATATATCCCTGAACTCCCTCCTCGATGGCGGGAGCAGGATATGCTTGATCTCCACGATATCCGGGTGCCGCAGCAGCCTGAGCAGCTTGATCTCCCGGAGTATCCGCGTCGCATCAGAGACATGCTCGAAGATGTCGTTTATCTTCTTTATAGCCACCTTCTCGCCCGTGTGAGTGTCCATGGCGGAGCACACCACGCCGTAGCTGCCTTTGCCTATGACCTCCTCTATCTTGTACCTGCTCCCCTCGCCGTACTCCGTGAAGAAATCCATCTCTGAAGGTGCCTGCATCGCCGGAAACAGTGAATGACTCTCAGGCCGGACAATGTGTGGCAAGAACTGACCGAGGCTGAAAATCACAACTTCGTGGGTGGGGGCAAACGATATCCACAGATCAGAAAAGAAAATGGACACATCAGACGCCGGACCTCATGGAGATTTGTAAATTGCAAGGCCGTTGTGACTACCAATAAAGCAACGGGAAATCACGGAAAGGACAAAGCTGGAAACGGGAAACCAAATACTACACGAGACTGAAAGTCAACAGGGAGTCCGAAACGCCCAGATTTGGAGCCGAGAAAGCAAGGCGGACCACCACCACTAAAATACGAGATGAGACAGGAGAGGAGGCGGACCTTCTTCTTCTGGTCGTGCTGCATCCTCCCAGCAACCTGCACGAACCACCACCGAATCGAGGAGGATCTTCGGGCAAAGGGGGCACGAAAGGTCGGATCTTGCGAGCCAGATCCAGCAGGAAGAGTAGGGGAACGGGGCTGAGGAATTAAGACGGGGGGAACGAGCTCACTGCTGCTCAGTGCCTGCTCACAGGAAAGGCGAGGCGACGGGAGCGCGGCGACAGCGCAGATCTCCCTGTCCCGGACCCGGAGCTCTGGAGCTGAAAGGAAGGAGAGCGGACAAGGGGGGCGGATCGCCCAACCAACGTGCACAGCTGTGATCTAAGCAGAGCTCGAGGCCACCCACATGGAGAGAGAAAGAGAGAGAGGTGGTAGCTGAGGCGTCAAGTGAGGGAGACCACCACCAGGCACCAGCAGGAAGCAGCACTAGTGGCCCCTGGCTTCCCAAGAGCGTCTCTCAGCTGCCACGAGCTGGTTTTTCCTCGCTTCGATTTGCTTGGCTGGTGTGCTCCTGTCCTCATGACTCGTGAGGGCAGGGGCAACGAGCGCGGCGGCCGCCCCCGCCGATGGGCGATGATGATGGCAAAAGGATTGGGGCACATGGAGCCAGCTGGAAGTGTCGCCGTCGGGCACAATTGGAGCCACAGGTTGCTTTTGGACGCGTCTGTCAACGAGTAAACTAATTGTGGACGGTGCGGACGGCGCGATTCGTCCCCTCCTTGGCCTCGTCAAAGCTGAAACACGCTTTGTGCTACTAGGGCGCTAGCTGTGAGTTAGTAAGCGCTTGGACAAGTTACTCACTTGTCGATTAGTGAACCTCGTCGTTGTGTTGGACAAAAAAAATTAGGAGTATACACTGTCGGAAACGGCGTTTTTGTCGAGTGCTTGCAACTTCGTCGAGTGGCAAAGTTCAGACACTTAACAAAGAGGTCATTTGCCGAGTGCCAAGCTTAGACACTCGGCAAAGCAAGCCCGTTTGTCGAGTGCCAGAGCCTGTCACTCGGCAAAGGCCCTCTTTGTCGAATGTCAGGTTAGACACTCGGCAAAGAATTGATTTTTTTAATCTTGATTTTAAACTTTTTCTGTGGTCCTTATATATTGTATTAAATAATATGTTCAAATTTAAAACTTTTTATAACTTTTTGCTATATTTTTTAAATTAGTTTTATTTACTTGAATTTTTCTTAAAAAAGTAAATTTGAACTGCAGGTGTATGAAATAATAAAATATAATCATTCAAAAAATTATATTCATGTTGGAGAGTGTATTTTGAGGCCGTATCCAGGAACTCACCCAAAATTTGAACGCTTGTTAATGAAATACAACCATCCAGTTGCAAAAGAAGTGTTTTCATTATATAAAATGCAAACGAAGTCCAAAAATCACGAAACATGCCGAGGTGTCATCTCATCGTATGTGAAGGCTGTGGTAAAAAATTAAGAATGTTTCGAGCAATTTATGACGTCAGATGGCTAAAACCCAAACATCTCCACATGTGATCACTTGTGGTTTTACTTGGAGATGTATGGGTTTTAGCCATCCGACGTCACAACTTGCTCGAAATATTCTCAATTTTTTATCAGAGGCTCTTCATACGATAACATGATACCTCGATAAGTTTCATGATTTTATGACTTTATTTTTATTTTATATAATTAAAAAACACTTCTTCCGTAACTGGATGGTTATGTTTCGTGAATAAGGTGTTTAAAATTTTAGATTAGTTCCTGGATATGGCCTTAATATACACTCTACAACATAAATATAATTTTTAAGTGGCTAAATTTTATTATTTTATACACCCACAGTTCAAATTTGGATTATTCAAAAAAATTTAAGTAAATAAAATAAATGAATAAAATATAGCAAAATGTTATAAAAAATCTCAAATTTAAATATGTGTTTGTAAACAATATACTAAGACTACAAAAAAAATTTAAATTCAAAATTGGAAAAGAAATCAAATCTTTGCCTAGTGTTGCGCTTGACACTCGGCAAAGAGGGTCTTTGCCGAGTGCTAGATATTGAAAAAAACTAAAAGGCCCAGCCCGGCCCAGTCAGCACGCACGCACACCTTCAAACCCTAACAACCCCACACCACCCCACCCGGCCCAGCCAGCACGCAAGCACACCTTCAAACCCTAACAACCCCACACCACCCCACCCGCCCCTGCCTTATCCACAAGCACATAGCACACACGCCGCTAGCTGCCCGCGCTCGTCCCACCGCCAGCCGGCCCCAGCGCGTCGCCGCCTGCGCTCGTCCCGCAGCCGCCCGCGCTCATCCCGCCGCCCGCCGGCCCCGGCGCGCCGCCCGCCAGCCGACAGGCCCCGCCTCCCACGCACGCATCCTCTCTCTGACACCCACCATGACCGGCGTGCATCCTCTCTCTGACACCCACCATGACCGGCGTCGGCGGCCACGCGGCAGTGCGGCACCGATCCACCGCCCCCACCAAACTGAGGAGGTCGGAGAGCCGAGCCACCTGCATCATCTGACGGTGGCTATGCTGCTAGTCCTGGCACCATCCTTCTGCCTCTCCGTCCTCTCCATCCTCAGGGGTGCTGACGGCTGGATCTGGACACCGATGCGGGATCAATACCGGCAGCGGTTCGAGTCGGAGCTCCTGGTAAAGGTGCTACGGGTGGGGAACGAGGGATCCTGCTGAACGAGGGTGCTGCTATCACAAGCGCTCGCCGTTCCTCAACCCGGCGTGCTACCATGACCTGGAGGCGCAACTCCACCTCATCGACGGTAAGCACCTGCTGTCGCTTTAGTATTTGTTTATGTCTGAGTGTGGAAAACGCAACTCGTGTTTTATGCCTGATGCCTAATTGAATATTCCTCACTGGACAATTTTGGACATGAAGTCTGATCTTTCAAGGAATTTAGTGATTCGAAAGCATGTGTTCCATGGCTGTTATCTTGGTTGACTTAGAAGCACTTTAATATTTGTTTATGCTTGAAGTTTCTCACATCCTCATCCTGCATCATTTCATTGTTTGATCCTTAGTTTGCTGATCATTTCTTCTCGATAACTGAATGACATGTTCTCAAAAATTTATAGGCATGTGATGATTGCTTTACTGTACCAAGAATATGCCAGGCAATCAAGACTCCAGCTCTTTGGATATCTCATTTATGTACAAAAGATGACATCTATAATGTGTATGTTGGAAATTATAATTCTGTGTGACTAGCACATTTTTTCCTCCAATGTGCAGATGTGAGGCCTTGTGTTGCTCGCTTTAGTTTATTGCTCTGTTTTAACTCATTTTACCCGTGCATTGTTAACCAACAATAGTACTGATAGTATCAAATTTGCTCGAATGCTTGTAGTATCATAGCTAAAGAGTAAACTCAATTTATTAATATTGATTCCTGAAGCAGTAATGTGGGTTGCTATGCTTGTCAGTTGCTAATCTCTGAGGCTTCTAATTCTTCTATTCTATAGAGCAATACTATGTATCAGGTGCCATGCTTTGGCTGCAAGTAAACTAGGACCCTTAATTTTTGTTGTGAAACTTCTCTAGGTTCCTCACAATACTGGCATGTGTTCGTGGATTTGCTTTCTTTTACTTTGGAACTGTCTACCATTGTTCCTGCATATACAACTTCTTATTGCAGTAGAGGTGTTGACAAGATGAAAGCTAGCTAGAGTATGCTGAAGTGGTGGGCAATATATATCACATCCTATTGATAAACCCTTCTTGCAAGTAATTTGATGGTTGTGCGTACTCTATCCTTTTTTATTCATTTTCCTTGGCTGTATATTACCACTACCAAGATCTAGCATGTCCTGTAAAAGTTTCTTTGCAATGGGAATAGCTGAATGGACAATCAATTAATACATGCACCACCAGTGAAAGTATCCTGTAGTTTAGATACACTGCAAGCTTGGATATAACATATTTAGTTGTGCTCTATTTTGTCACTTGTGCATTAGTGGCCGCACTATGTGAATCTCATAGATGTAATTCTTCTTTCCATCTTTGATTGTTCATGTGCCAAATGTAAATATATTCATTTCTTTCTAATGTAGAGGAGGGCAACTAGAGATGGATCCTATCATGTTTCAGCGAACTTGGACCACAGCGGTGGGGGTATAAATTGTTCGGCTAGCCGGGGGAGGAAGGGAAGCTAGGCGGCGGGGATGTAGGCGAGCGGTTTAGCATGCCCTGATGTGGCAGAATCTCCTAAATCATATGGCCCATATGCATTATTATTGTCTAAACAGACTCCAAATAACCATGAATGTGTTCCATAAGACTTAAAAGGTCTGTCGGGTAAATCCCGAATTATCCATGATTCTTCGAGCAGGATCAATCATTACAAAGAAACATTGCAGTATTATAACAGTTTTATATAAATAAGATATATCAGAGTAAAATAACATTTAGTTTACAAACCATTAGTTGGATTATAACAAACCATTTAGTGCAAAACTTACAAACCATAAGTTGGATTATAACAAACCATAGTAGTAGTGGAGTAGCAATATAACTTATTACAAAACCTTGATAATACGCTCTGCCCAAGAGCGAGATAGCCTATTCATCGTCACTCTCCGCAATGACTGTCATGCAGCAGGGTGCAAAGCAATCCTGCGCATGGGACTCACCTGCAACAAGGGTTCAACAAACCCTGAGTGCAAGAGTACTCAACAAGACTGACCCGACAAAAAAGAGGGGTGAAGACCCAGAAATACAGGCTAGAGGGACAAGGTAAGGTTTGCAAGAGATAAGAATTTTTGCAGAAAAGCTCAGTAGAAAAAATAAAGTTGTTTTTCTCTAGCTCAAGATTATCAACCAACTCCATTCATAAACCTTAACAATAATTCAAGTTGTTACTACGATGATGAACAGAGATCGAGTCTTCTTCTCTGAGAAGCAACGGCGATTCGAATCCATTTTTATACCCAGCTGGGACCTAGATCACTGGGATACCAGAGACTCTAACACTGATGCATACCAGATCATAGATATACCGGGATAACAACCGCAGCCATATATCACCACATGATACACGTGAGCACTTAGACCCAGTGTACCGATATACGTGGGAACTTAAACCCACAGTATACCACACTATGACATATGTGGGGACTCTGGCCCAAATATATCACTCCATGACATACGTGGGGACTCTGGCCCACTATGTATCACTTCATGCATGAGGATTTTCTACTTTCTCGATACACGCAGATCATCATCGGACGGGACCTAGGGCATCAACAGACGAAAACACTACAGAGGGACTCCTTTCCTAATGCAAGTTAACCGTCCGGACTCGATTTATTAGCTATCATCATGATTCCAACAGGTAAAGCCAACCTCATCTTTTTCATTTTTTTACCTTTTGAAAACCTAACTGATTAAGCAGGGCTAAGCATTACTATGCATTTTCCAAAAACAGGTAACAAGGAATAAGGCAGTAGACAGGTAATGCAATTGGTGGGTTTTCACTCAACTCCTATTACTTAATGCAACATTTCATAACTGAAGTGATAAAACTTTTATAAAAACAAGGGTAGGTTGAATGCATCCGGGGCTTGCCTTGGTATTCGGGGTAGACACTCTCGAGCTCTGGATTGTAACACTCTGGTGTTAAGCATGCATAATCACTTGCATTCTTAAGCATAAGCATCATTATGCATGGCATTGATGAAAAGATTAATTGTTATTTTATGTGGATGCTTTAATTATTTAAATTATGGTTGCATTTCACATGAATTGGATAAGTGGTATGAGTGTTTGGTGTTTGATGACCTCTAAAGTAACCTAGACATGATTAGGACACCAAATGAACCTAGGTTTATGTTCATGGTTTTGGTTAATTAAGCTTTGTTGTCATGGTTGACCAAGGTGGACCATGAAAGCGGTTTTGTTTGACTGATTTGAAAGTGGTAGCTAGAGTGCTTGCATGTGTGTGCACCCTAAATAAAGTTTGCAGAGAATTTCATAAGGAACAAAAGTTGTTATTATCACTTTTCATGAAAATTCTTGAAAGATGTTCAAAAATATTGAAAAAGGCAGGTTTGGGGGCTATTTTTCCATTTTAGGGAATTTTAAAGGCATTTTCATTTGGATTTTTGTATTTCAAAATCTATGAAGAATCTGGCCATAGTTTGTATAGATAAAATCTTGTACTCTTCTAGAGCTACATTTTCTTCAATATAAGTTTTGGCTAATTCGGCTTGGTTTGGGAGTTATTGGGCAGAAAAGTTTGTATTAGAGATCATGGAAATAGTATTTCAGTGACGGTTGGCCAAAGCCGTCAGGGAAATGGCCGGCCACCACCATCGCGCCCAGCCCGCGTGCTTCGCGTGGCGCGTGTCCACCGGCGGTCCGGGGCGGTAGCGACCGCTTCGACCGTGTTAAATCGAGCGCGGCAGCTCCCTCCTTCCTGTCCCCCTCCTTTTTGCCTGCTCTCCCTGCCTTCTCTCCCCGCTCCGCGAGTTCGCCGTCGTCGCCGCCGACTGCGCTGCCGTCGCCGAGCCACCTCCGCCGCTCATTTTCTTCTTCGAGCATGCCAACAGAATCGCCTTGTCTTGCTCATGCTCGTGCGCCTGCCAGAAGCCAGCCTCGCCGAGGGTAAGGCCGCAATCACATTCTTCTTTCCCGCGGCCGGCGAGACGGTGACCGCCGTCGCCGTGTTCTGGTCGATTCGGCCATCATCTTCCCTCCCTGTCTTGAGCAGTAGCTGTGCCTTGCCATGTAGAAGCCGTAACCCTAGTCCATGAAGCCAGTGCGGGTCGTTCCTCGCCGGATTTCGACCGCGCCGTCGGTCGGGAAGGCGCCGTCCACCTACGCACGTGGCCAAGCCGCCACGGCCTCGCTCTGGCCACGCTTTGACCCTCAATCGACTCGCCCTGAACCGCTCTAGTTTTCCCTCGAGCCAATTTGGCCGGAGAGCCCCAGTAACGGCCTGCGAAGCCGCGCCGACGCCGTCGACCTAACCCTTTCTCTGTGCAGGGATCTCGTGCTTGAATACGACGAAGGCCGGGGTGCTTAGTGCATATCTACCAGACACAGGATATTTCTTTATCGGGCTTAGTGAATTCCTATTAACCGTAGGGTCTCCGATGCAAAATTGCTTTTTTTGTTTTAAATCTCTGTTTCTAGATTTCTGTTAAATCTTTGAAAAATCATATCTTGCTCATTTTTCATCCAAATGAGTTGGTTTAACTTGCAGTATTTTTCTTAGGAGAAGATCTATGCATGAAAAATATGAAATGTAGAATTTGTGATAATTTTTTGTATAGATTTATTTATCTCTATTAATTGCTTTTATCTTAGAAAATACATAAGTAATTCTCTGTTGCTCAGAAAAATATGAGACCAAGTTTGTTAGTCTTCTTGTGTCATGCTCTATCTGTGAAAAATGTTTTGAGGCTATGTCCTGTGGAAAGTTTGCTCTGTCTAGCTATGGTGTCTATTTCTATTAAATAATAAATAATTCATAATAAATAATACATAAGGAATTTGTGCATGAAACTTTTTGGAGGATGTTTTTATGTTAATCTAGAGCTAAGAATGTTCTGAGATCTATTGTTTGACATTTTTCTATATACAAAGTATTTTATGCCCAGTGAATTGTGCTACCTTGTTATTTTTATGTAGGATAAATTACTTACTGTTTTGACCTGTAGTTTTTATGGTAGTCTACATTAGATATGCTTAAGGTCCTGTAATTTTTACAGAATTTTCTGAATAGTCTAAAGTCATGTTGCAGTTCTACCCTGATTTCTTTTAATAAGTAATAATGCTTTAAAGCTATCATTTCATGTATGTAAAAATGATTTTTATGATATTTGTGATGTGTGTGATCTGTTATTGATTTTGGTTCAGTAGAGGGTAGTATGCAAAATAATAGTTGTTTATAATTCCTTATAGCATACGAGTAAATTGTAATGTGAGGCTTGTTTAAGATTTATCGGTATAAGAGAATGCAGATGACATGTGCTTATCTTATATATTCAAAATCAAATCATTTATCTTAGCTAAGCATTCATTCACCATCAGCATCAGCATTGTATTTACTATGTATTCGTGGTATTCATACGCACCATGCATCATACAGGATTGTCATAGCTCAAAACGGTAGTTCCTGGAGTACAAGGAGAGGAAGGCCAGCAGGAAGCCTTGGTACAAGGGATAGCAGCAGAAGAGGATCCTGAGGTTGATCTTCTCGAGTGTCCCGACCATCAGCCAAGCTCTTTCCTGAAAGGCAAGCCCCGGAGCATTCTCCTGTGGTTTGCAAAATACCTAACTTGAGTCCTTTACTTGTTTGATGCATTAAGTTATAGGCGTTGTTTTATACCGTTGCTGCATTACATATATTCCTTGCCACTATTATACTTCAACCTTGTTAGGTTCAGGTACGATTATCTACTTAGCCCTGTTTTAACTAGATCGGTAGAAGTCGAGTGATTTCCTGTCATCCGCGAGTTATAGGTGGTTACTCAGAATGGTTGAATACATTGTTATCTTGGATAACCATGTGGAGATAATAAATCAAGACCTTGCGGGATTGGTGTTGGGACTGAACTGAAGGTTCGGTGAGGTTATCCCGTCTGTGTCGAACTAGGACCCCGTCCGTTGTACGTCCTCAAGTCATATTGAATTTATGCCTCACATTTAGCTGGAAGGATAAGTCATTCCGACTGCGAAGCCTAGATTTGGTTTGGGCCGGGAGTCGACCTGCTGTACGCATCGTATTGGTGAAGATGGGGGACCACGAGTTACGCAGAGAGTAAGTCCGAGGTCAGGGTCGCCCTGAATAAGGCAGCCGGGCGGTTCCCGGATACGATGGTACCTGTTGATCTCGCGACTTTTTCCGAATTGAATTTTCGGTGATCTGTAGCTCACCTTAGCGGGTGAGTGTGGTTTGTGTGAGGAATACCCCACCAGCTGGTTAGTAATCGATTATAATCGCCATCATTCCTGGACAGTGAACACTTGACTTGAGCAGCGGCATCGTAGTAAGAACTTGAACAAGAGATGAGATGGTTGAGCTGTTGAGATTGAAAGATACTCAACCGGAATTGGTTACTTTTCCTGTTGAATAATTATTACCATGCTTGTTTAGTACAGGTGCTAATTTAGCATGATAAGGTTAATCAAATTAAAATACAATGCTAGAAGGTCATGATCAATTCTTTCTTAACGCAAGCTTTTCCGCAACTGATGAGTCAGCTATCCTACTTATATAGCCTTGCATACTCCTTAGAGTCAATTTATTTTTAGTTTATGACGGGTAAGTCTAGCTGAGTACATTCTCGTACTCAGGGTTTTATTTCCCCATGTTGTTGTAGATGGTGAGATGTTTTATGGCTATTGTCAGCACTGCTTCTATCCCGCCTTGGGAGATGACTAGACCTTAGGCATGGTCACTCTACTCTATCTTATGCTTTTGTTGGATATTGACCGAGGACCTGGCACAGTATTTGAACTGGTGTGTGTGTATTTGAACTTAATCGCTTCCGTTTATTTGAAATTTAAACTTGGTTTGTAATAACTTTATTCTTACTTCGATGGTGTAAAACTATGTGCGAACTATGTACGTTGTGAATGGTGACGCTAAACTCATTACGATCTTGGTCGTGCCGAAAATGTTTGAAATCCTTCGAGATTTCGGTATGACTACCGAGTTTATTAGATCTCAATCATGTAGTTTGCCATCTTAATGGCGAATTATGTGCTTGTGCTCTAATAAATTGGTCGGTTCTATCACATGGATCAACACCCAACTCCTGAGTCTGCTCTTCCTTGGGATCTAGTGCGATAATGTTAAACTCTCCGTTAACGAAAACTATACGATAAAATGATATGCTTCAACATCATGTAATAGTAAACATGATGCTCGATGGATGCATGACCAGATTAAGGACTTGAGTACAACTTTCCTTCACGATAAAGTTGCAAGCCAACAAAACTTACTTACTAAGTTCGTTAGGGTTAACTATTTATTAAAGAAGTTCATTAAACACATAAAATAACATTGATTAAACCTTAATGGCATGATCCAGGTAAGCGCAAACAATTAATTAAAGTGCCAAGTGTCGTTAAGGTTAATGACCTAAGGTCATCAATCAATCCCAAAGTCAAACAATCTTATAATGATTAATCATGATTAAAAGAGTCAATTAATTAATTAAAAGCATAAAAAAAGGCATAAAATTAAAGTTATCTAACTAAGCTCAAAATTTTATTTTAAAAAGCTCTTGGTCTAAATAGATGGAAAAATAATTTTTAGAAATAAAAGCCAAATATTTTATTTACTAAAAATCATTGAAGATGCATTTTTCAATTAAAATAGCTAATTTTAACTTATGAAAAAACTACTCGAATTTGACATTTCATATTTTTTTCTAGGTAGAGGATATCATAAAGAGAATACACATAAATTTTTAGAATTTTTGAAGCTATACATGAATTACTATGATTTTCCAAAGAAAAAGCATTTAAATTATTTTTCTGAAAATAGAAAAGAAAAGGAAAATCCTTTTCCGACGTTGACCGGCGGCGACCGGATTTTGAGCGGCGCTATCTCGCCGGCGGCGAGGTCTCCGGCCACGAGGTTTGGCTCTACAGGCTCAGCTCAACACGCGGAACAAGATAGCCTAGCTAATGCGGCGGTGGGGACCTCGGAGGTACCTCATCGGCGACATGGCGGGATGGCAGCACGGCGGTAGAGCTCATCGGAGCTTCTCCGGCGAACAAGAGCACATGGACGTACACAACGCACCCACACGAGCACGACAGAGCAGAAGATTGAGCCGAATCGGCTCCTAGCCTGAGCAGCTGCGCGCGGCGGCGCTGGCATGGTCGTGGCGGCGGCGACCCGCGATGGCCGGTCACGACAAGGCATGCGGGACCCAAAGATCGACACCATGAGCACCAGGAGCTCACCACGGTCGTGGTGCGCACGAAAATGAAGGCTCGGAGAGGCCGGAGGTGGAAGTTCCGCGGTGGCAAGGATGGCGGCGACGGTGCTCCAGTGGCAAGGTGGGCGTCACGGCGACTCCTGTGCACCAACGGACCAACCAAGTAGCGCATAAGACGGAGGAGATGATGGTGAGCACGATGGTATAGGAGATGAAAGAAAATGACCAGCGATGGCGGCGGTCATTGGCGAAGTGGCTCGCGGCGGCGCGGTTATCGTGCGCGAGGAAGACGACGTCGCACGGGCGGCTCGGGCGGGGAGAGCGAGCATGGGCGGCTCGGGCGAGGAGAGCGAGCACGAGCTAGCTCAAACTGAGTGCAAGGATGTGGCGGAGCTTCTGGCAAGAGCAATTGAGCAGCAGTGGATCGACGGTGGTGAATTCGAGCGGCGGAGGGAGGTCTTCGGCGATGGCGAGCAGGAAGAAAAGAAGACGACGATGGCCGGCCGCGCATATTTATAGGGCAGGGGCGAGGTATGGACGGGCGACACGACGACGGTGAAGCTTCGAGCGTTTGGGGGCGAGTTGGCAGCCGCGGTACGCTGGTATGGGCAACGGTGGACGGCGGCACGGCTTGAAAAGCCCGCCATGGCGGTAGCCCATAGGCCCCGGCACTGTTCATCCCCTTTTTAAACTCTGTATCAAATTTTCCAAAAAATACTTTTAAAAAGACATAAAAACTTGAAAATCTCCAAAAATATCATTCACATAACTTTTCAAGAGCTACACGTTTTATTTAACAAACATTTTGAAATTCTGCTTAGTTTTTGAAATATGAATTCAAATTCAAAAGGGGAGCAAAACCCAAGAAACAAATATTTGAAATTACTTTTGATTTTTCAATAAAATTTGAAAATCTTCAAATCTATAAAATACTAAACTTTTCAAACCAAACTTTTTTTATATATAAAGTTTTCCCAAATTATGCACAAGTTTTGAATTATAGTTTTAAAATCAAAAGGGGATAAACACTGGAAAACTGTATTTTCAAATTCATTTGAAATTCTTTTTGGAAACTTGAAAACTTTGAATACCAAACTTGTAGATCTTGTCAAGATATACAAACTATATTTTGAGAGTATATCAAAATTATTTATAGATTTTGAGATATGGGAAAAAGGGTAAAAAAGGGATTAAAAATTAGGGTTTTCAGAAGCGAAAACAAACTCGATTTATTTTCTAATTTAATTGGTTGGTCATTAGTGATCGCAAACATGATCCAAGGACATTTTTGGGTCCATAACCCAATAGTACCCTTGGTTGACCAAGTTGACTTTTAAAAAATATTTTATAGGTTTCCAATTTGAAATTAAATTTGAATTGCAAGATTTGGGAATAAGCTTTGGAATCAAAATTCAATTTCAAATATGGAAATCATTTTTAGGGTTTGTACTTAGATTCATATAATATGCTTGACACTAGTGTAAACACAGTTTACACCTCAAGTACATAGAATATAAACTAAGTATTTTGGGATGACATTCGAAATTAGGTTTTATGATTTCATGTAACACAACATTTCAGAAACACAAGCAACCTATGAAATGTAAACTTGTTTTAGTTGATGCATATCAAGGTTGACCTAAACATGAATGCTTTGCAATGCATATGATGACATGATGAGTTTTAGTTATCCTAACACCAGGGGTGTTACAGCCCTTCCCCCTTAAGAAATCTCGTCCCAAGATTTAAAGCCTTGAGTAAAGTAATGGAAAATAAAATATGTCAAAAAAACACACTTCAACTAAATACATAAAGAAAAGGGGTTTTACAACTCACATTAGACTAGTTATAACTCATAGAGAGAATTATATCTTAGATGAAAGCATAGAATTCCAGGAAGTTCTCCAACAGGTAATCTTCCGATTCCCAAGTAGCTTCTTCTTCTGCATGTTGATCCCATTGTATCTTGTACCACTTGATTGTTCTGCTTCTAGTGACACAGTCTTTCTGATCTAAAACTCGAATTGGATACTCAGAATAAGTCAAGTCGGGTTCAAGTTCAATTCCTTCAACATCAACAACCTTATCCGGCACTCGAAGACACTTCTTGAGTTGGGACACATGGAACACATTGTGTACGGCCGACAACTGTTTAGGCAATTGCAGACGATATGCTAATTGTCCACACCTTTCTATGATTTGAAATGGTCTAATGTATCGAGGTGCTAATTTGCCTTTGACTCCAAACCGAGTAACTCCTTTCATTGGTGACACCTTTAAATATACGTGATCTCCCGTATTGAACCATAATGGTCGACGCCTTTCGTCCGCATAACTCTTCTGTCGAGACTGCGCCACTTTAATATTTTGTTGTATCTGTTTAACCTTTTCTTTTGTTTTTTTACAAGATCAACTTCAAAGAATCTTCTTTCTCTAGGTTCAGACCAACTTAACGGAGTTCTACATCTGCGACCATATAGTGCTTTAAATGGTGCCATTTTGATGCTTTCTTGGTAACTATTGTTGTAAGAAAACTCTGCTAAAGGCAAACACTCATCCCATTTTTCTGAAAAATTAAGAACACATGCTCTCAACATATCTTCAAGTATCTGATTCACTCTTTCAGTCTGACCCCCTGTTTGAGAATGGTAGGCTGTACTGTGCAAAAGATCAGTACCTAATGAATCATACAAATGTTTCTAAAATTGGGATACAAACTACGTGCCTCTATCAGAAACAATGGTCTTTGGTACCACATGAAGACTTACGATGCACTCAAAATATAAATAAGCATATCGTAGGGCTGTATATGCATTTTAAATTGGAATAAAATGTGTAGATTTTGTGAGTCGATCCACTATGACCTAGATGGAATTAAAACCTCTTGAGGTTCTGGGTAAACCCACTATAAAGTCCATACTGATATCCTCCCACTTCCATGCTGGAATAAGCAATGGCTGAAGTTCTCCTACTGACTTCAAATACATAGCTTTGACTTTCTGACAGGTATCACACTGAGCCACATATCTATCAATTTCAATCTTCATCTTGATCCACCAAAATTTCTGTTTTAAATCATGATACATCTTATTACTTCCTGAATGAATAGAAAACTTTAAAAGATCTGCTTCATCAAGGATCTTTTGACGTAACTTAGAAACTTTTGGTATGACCAGATGATTCTTATACCATAACACATCTGCTTCATCAATTGTGAAACAAGAAACCTTTTCTTTTCTAACTTTCTTTTTGTATGCTTAATTCTCTTATTACTTCTCTAAGTAGCAATAATTTGATCTTTGAGGGTTGACTCAACAGCAATGTTAGCCAAACTACATTGTTGTACCATTTCTATACCCAACTTTTCTATCTCATGACATAAAGAGATGTCCAGAGGTTTCACTGTCAAGCAATGGCAATGACTCTTTTGACTAAATGCATCGGCAACCATATTTGCTTTACCAGGATGGTAATATATTTCTAAGTCATAATCATTGATTAATTCTAACCACCTTCTTTGCCTCATATTCAACTCATCTTGAGTAAAAATGTATTTCAGACTCTTGTGATCAGCATAGATATTACATTTATTGCCCATCAAATAATGTCGCCATATCTTCAATGCATGGACAACAGCTGCTAACTCTAAATCATGTGTTGGATAATGCTCTTCATGTTTATTTAACTGTCGAGAAGCATAAGCAATAACTCTCCCTTCTTGCATCAACACACATCTAATACCAATACCAGAAGCATCACAATAAACATCAAACTGCTTCTCAATATTTGGTTGTGCTAGGATGAGGGCAGTAGTCATTAATTTCTTTAATTTTTGAAATGCCTCTTCATATTCGGGTGACCAAACAAACTTAACATCATTCTTCAACAACTCAGTTATGGGCTTTGATATCTTTGAGAAATCAGGTATGAAACAACGGTAATAAGCCACCATTCCTAGAAAATTATGAACTTGATGCATAGTCTTTGGTGGTTTCCAATCAAGTATATCTTGTACCTTGCTAGGATCAACAACAACTCCCTTTTCTGATAAAACATGTCCAAGGAATTTCACTTCTTTCAGCCAAAACTCATATTTACTGAACTTAGCATATAGTTGATGCTCTCTTAAATACTGTAAGACAATTCTGAGATGTTCAGCATGTTCTTTTTCATTCTTAGAATATACCAAAATATCATCAATAAAGATAACCATAAATCTATCCAGCTCTGGCATGAACACTGAGTTCATTAAATACATGAAATGGGCTGGTGCATTGGTGAGTCCAAAGACATGACTAAGTACTCATACAAACCATACCGGGTAGTAAAGGCAGTCTTTGGAATGTCCTCTTTACGAATCTTGATTTGGTGATATCCAGATCGGAGATCAATCTTGGAAAACACCTTTGCCTCCGCTAATTGAACAAAAAGCAAATCAATGCGGGGTAGAGGATACTTGTTTTTGATAGTTACCTCATTCAAGGGGCGGTAATCAACACATAACCTCAGAGTCTTATCTTTATTTTTCACAAAGATTGCAGGACATCCCCAAGGTGACGAACTAGGTCGGATAAAACCTTTATCCCATAACTCTTGCAATTGAGTCTTGAGCTCTGCTAACTTAGGTGGGGCCATCCGATAAGCTCTTCTGGATATTGGAGCAATACCAGGCTTCAAATTAATTCTAAACTCCACCTTTCTATCAGGAGTTAAACCCGGTAACTCATCAGGAAACACATCGAGAAACTCACAAACCACTGGTATATCTTTGATCTCTTTCACAGAAGTTGCACATGCCTTTTCGACAGTCCTCTTAAGTGTTGGAAGTTGGATAAGAAGTTGAGATTTGCAATTAGGTATGTTCACTCTCACAGTTTTATTCAGGATGTCTATCACAGCACCATGCCGTTTCATCCAATTCATACCTAGGATCACATCTATATCTTGATCCTTTAATATTATCATATCAGTGGGAAAAATATACCCACCCAAACTTATAGGCACGTCATGTACCATTTCTTTAGTACACATATGCCCCCCAGGCGATTGTATAAAGAATTGTTCTTTTGTCCCCATTGTTGGTATTTCATGTGTCTTAACAAATGTACCATTAATGAATCTATGGGATGCACCAAAATCAAAAAGTAGAATTGCAGGATGATCAGCAATAGGGAACGTACACATCATGACGGGTTCTCCTTCTGGAATTTCCCCAACATGAGTGTAGAACACCTTACCAACCTTCTTCTCATTTTTATCCTTCTACACATTCTGATTACCAACCTTATTCGGAATCTGATGTTGCTGTGGTGCAAAAGTTCTAGGGAAATAAGAATTATACTGCCTCGGATGCAGGCAGTTCCTTGAGTAATGGCCAGGCTTACCCAATTTGTAACATGGGAAGATTTGTGGCTGGAAATTGGGGTTACGAATACCAGGGGCATTCGGCTGTAGTGGATAAGAAAGAGCAGCAGCAGGATGAACAAATGTCTATTGCTGGGCTTGGTATTATGGTGGACGGTAAGAAGGACCGAAATAGTTTTACGGAATAGATTATTTTCTAGCGCTTTTGATTGCCACCAGAAAATCCTGATGTTACCATTTTCTTCTTCTTAGCTTCCATGTGTTGACTGTTCTTTTCTTCATAAGATATGGCAATATTTACCATCTCATGGAAGTTAGCATTTGGGTTCCCAGTCATCATCCTTTGAATCTTGCTATTCAGACCCCTAAGAAAACACTCCTTCTTACGATTAGTACCAACATGGTCAGGAGCATATTGGGACAAGTGATTGAATTTGCCAAAATACTGCATAATTGACATATCACCTTGTCACAAAGAAAGAAACTCTTCAAGTTTTATGACCATAATTCCCTCAGGAATAAAGTGTGCACAAAAACCTTCATGAAATTCAGCCCAAGTAATACGATGACCCTCAGGCTGAGCAGCAACAAAGTTAGCCCACCAGGCTCCTGCAGTGCCTCTCAACTACTATGTTGCAAACATGGGCTTCTAATATTCGGTGCACTCAATTAGCCCAAACTTCTGCTCCGTAGAGCGGAGCCAATCATCTGCCTCCATTGGTTCATCTACTCTGGTGAAGAACGGAGAACGTGTGTCTGTAAAATCCACATATGTGGTCTCATTCCTATTATTCCGACCATGATTCCCCTGACGTGCATTTTGATTCGGGTTCTGGGCCATCATAGTGGTTGCATTGACCAATGCCGCAACTGCATCAGCCAGGGTTGGTGGAACTGGTGGAGGATTTGGAATATCACCTCCATCATGAGAAGTACCAGCAGCATCACGGGATCGAGTGTGAGCAGGCATCTATGGATAAACAAACTATACCTTATTCACAAAACTTTATTGGATTTCATAAGCAGATATTATAAATGTGCAACATACTTGTTATACATTATTTTTGTTACAACAATCTGCACTCCGGCAAGACTTCCCACACCTACTAGGTTGCAGAAAGCAGGGGAAAGATATATTACACATCTCACTATCCAAACTCCTTACTCATCCTCCTCACTATCATTCACTAGGATTACATCCTCCTCTTCTTCCTCCTCCTCGGGATCCTCTTCCTCTTCAGGTTCTTCCTCTTCGGGTTCTTCCTCCACTATCTCAGGATCTTCCTCTTCCATAAGATCCTCTTCATTTTCATTCTCTATATCCATCTGGTTTTCTTCTTCCTCATCAATGACATCATCATCGGCGAACACTATTTCTTCAGGGTCTTCCTCTTCCTCATCCTGACCCATTACAAGACCAAGATCATCTTGGGCTGCTTGTCGTTGATATTCACGATCCAACAGGTTATTCAGCCTCACACACTCATCATCAGCTTCCTTCGCATACTCCTCCAATTCTTCCACGTACTCCTCAAGTTCTTGGATACGATCATTCGCTGCGTCTTCTCGTGCCCAAGCATCATTCTCTGGTGCTTCATATACCTCCGGGATTGCCTCAACTGAGTAATCTCAGCGGCCTCTTCGACCCTATCGGCTTCAGTCCTCTCCAACTCAGCCCTAAGTCTTGCTATTTCAGCCTGCGGATCTGGATTGGGATTGTTACTGCTTTCGCCAATCTCGTATCTGGGAGCTAGTTGATGTCGAGGTACCCCCTTCGGTGTAGTGCTCTTACGTGGAGTCTGCTTAGTAAGGGTCATCCTGATGAAAGATAGGTCATAAAGGATAATGATAGATAGGGAGAAATCTGAAGGTTAGCATGAATAGGATTGATACTACTTAACCCAAACCACTTTAAAGGGGAAGGTAATTAAAATAGGTTAATTAAGCATGATGCATGCATCGAACTTACGATCTAAGCATAAAAGATTTTTAAAGCCACACATATACATAAAGATAACTTTATAACATAGGGCACTATATTATGCTATTCCACCACCACACTTTTTAAAATAAGAATAAGGGTTGATAGAAAGAATCATAGGTAAGAATTAAGCAATTTGGACCTAAAATAGTCAAGTTAAAATTTATTTGACACAAAACTTTTGAAGTTTTTGCAAGGAATACTACAACAACTCTTTTAATAATGATCTGGCTCTGATACCAGCTGTGGCAGAACCTCCTAAATCATATGGCCCACATGCATTATTATAGTCTAAACAGACTCCAAATAACCATGAATGTGTTTCATAAGACTTAAAAGGTCTGTCGGGTAAATCCCGAATCATCCATGATTCTCTGAGCAGGATCAATCATTACAAAGAGACATTGCAGTATTACAACAGTTTTATACAAATAAGATATATCAGAGTAAAATAGCGGAAGGATTACAATAACATAAGTTTATAAACCATTTAGTTCAAAACTTACAAACCATAAGTTAGATTATAACAAACCATAGTAGTAGTGGAGTAGCAATATAACTTATTACAAAACCTTGATGATACGCTCTGCCCAAGAGCGAGACAGCCTATTCGTCATCACTCTCCGCAACGACTGTCATGCAGCAGGGTGCAAAGCAATCCTGCGCATAGGACTCACCAGCAACAAGGGTTCAACAAACCCTGAGTACAAGAGTACTCAACAAGACTGACCCGGCCAAAAAGAGGGGTGAAAACTCAGAAATACAGGTTAGTGGGACAAGGTAAGGTTTGCAAGAGATAAGAATTTTTGCAGAAAAGCTCGGCAAAAAAAAATAAAGTTATTTTGCTCTAGCTCAAGATTATCAACCAACTCCATTCATAAACCTTAACCATAATTCAAGTTGTTACTACGGTGATGAACAGAGATCGAGTCTTCTTCTCCGAGAAGCAACGGCGATTCGAATCCATTTTTATACCCAGCTGGGACCTAGATCACTAGGATACCGGAGACTCTAACTCCGATGCATACCAGATCATAGATATATAGGGATAACAACCGTAGCCATATATCACCACATGATACACGTGAGCACTTAGACCCAGTGTACCGATATACGTGGGAACTTAAACCCACAGTATACCACACTATGACATATGTGGGGACTCTGGCCCACTATATATCACTCCATGACATACGTGGGGACTCTAGCCCACTGTATATCACTTCATGCATGAGGATTTTCTAATTTCTCGATACACGCAGATCATCATCAGACGGGACCTAGGGCATCAACAGACGGAAATACTATAGAGGGACTCCTTTCCCAATGCAAGTTAACCGTCCAAACTTGATTTATTAGCTATCATCATGATTCCAACAGGTAAAGCCAACCTCATCTTTTTTATTCTTTTACCTTTTGAAAACCTAACTGATTAAGCAGGGCTAAGCATTAGTACGCATTTTCCAAAAATAGGTAACAAGGAATAAGGTAGTAGACAGGTAATGCAATTGGTGGGTTTTCACTCAACTCCTATTACTTAATGCAATATTTCATAACTGAAGTGATAAAACTTTTATAAAAACAAGGGTAGGGTTGAATGCATCCGGGGCTTGCCTTGGTATTCGGGGTAGATGGTCTCGAGCTCTGGATCAACACCCAATTCCTGAGTCTGCTCTTCCTTGGGATCTGGTGCGACAACGTTAAACTCTCCGTTAACGAAAACTATACGATAAAATGATATGCTTCAACATCATGTAATAGTAAACATGATTCTCGATGGATGCATGACCAGATTAAGGACTTGAGTACAACTTTCCTTCACGATAAAGTTGCAAGCCAACAAAACTTACTTACTAAGTTCATTAGGGTTAACTATTTATTAAAGAAGTTCATTAAACACATAAATAACATTGATTAAACCCTAATGGCATGATCCAGGTAAGCTCAAACAATTATTTAAAGTGCCATGGGTTATTAAGGTTGATGACCCAAGGTCATCAATCAATCCCAAAGTCAAACAATCTTATAATGATTAATCATGATTAAAAGGGTCAATTAATTAATTAAAAGCATAAAAATAAAGGCATAAAATTAAAGTTGTCTAATTAAGCTCAAAATTTTATTTTAAAAAGCTCTTGGTCTAAATAGATGGCAAAACAATTTTCAGAAATAAAAGCCAATTATTTTATTTATTGAAAATCATTGAAAATGCATTTTTCAATTAAAAGAGCTAATTTTAACTTATACAAAAAGTACTCAAATTTGGCATTTCATATCATAAAGTGCATACACATAAATTTTTAGAATTTCGGAAGCTATACGTGAATTACTATGATTTTCCAAAGAAAAAGCATTTAAATCATTTTTTTGAAAATAGAAAAGGAAAAGGAAAATCCTTTTCCGACGTTGACCGGCGGCGACCGGATTTTGAGTGGCGATATCTCACCGGCAGCGAGGTCTCTGGCCATGAGGTGTGGCTCTACAAGCTCAGCTCAACACGCGGAACAAGATAGCCTAGCTAATGCGGCGGTAGGGACCTCGGAGGTACCTCGCCGGCGACCATGGCGGCATGGCGGCGCGGCGGTAGAGCTCATCGGAGCTTCTCCGATGAACAAGAGCACATGGATGCACACAACGCACCCACGCGAGCATGACAGAGCAGAAGATTGAGCCGAAATCGGCTCCTAGCCTGAGCAGCTGCGCGCGGCGGCGACCCGTGATGGCCGGTCACGACAAGGCATGCCGGACCCAAAGAATGACACCATGAGCACCAGGAGCTCACCACAGTCACGGTGCACACAAAGATGAAGGCTCGGAGTGCCGATGGTGGAAGTTCTGTGGCGGCAGGGATTGCGGCGACAGTGCTCCAGCGGCAAGGTGGGCGTCACGGCGACTCCTGTGCACCAATGGACCAACGAAGTAGCGCATGAGACAGAGGAGATGATGGCGAGCATGATGGTATAGGAGATGAAAGAAAATGACCAGCGGTGGCGGCGGTCGTCGACGAAGTGGCTCGCGGCGGCGCGGTTACTGTGCGCGAGGAAGACGACGTCGCACAGGCGGCTCGGGCGGGGAGAGCGAGCATGAGCTAGCTCAAACTGAGCATAAGGATGTGGCAGAGCTTCTGGCAAGAGCAATTGAGCAGCAGTGGATCGACGGTGGCGAATTCGAGTGGCGGAGTGAGGTCATCGGCGATGGCGAGCAGGAAGAAAAGAAGACGACGACGGCCGACCGCGCATATTTATAAGGCAGGGGCGAGGTATGGACGGGCGACACGACGACGGTGAAGCTTCGAGCATTCGGGGGTGAGCTGGCGGCTGCGGTATGCCGGTATGGGCGACGGTGGATGGCGGCGCTGCTTGAAAAGCCGGCCATGGCGGTAGCCCATAGGCCCCGGCACTGTTCATCCCTCTTTTTAAACTCTGGATCAAATTTTCCAAAAAATACTTTTAAAAAGACATAAAAACTTGAAAATCTCCAAAAATATCATTTGCATAACTTTTCAAGAGCTACACGTTTCATTTAACAAACATTTTGAAATTCTGCTTAGTTTTTGAAATATGAATTCAAATTCAAAAGGGGAGCAAAACCCTAGAAACAAATATTTGAAATTACTTTTGATTTTTCAATAAAACTTGAAAATCTTAAAATCTATGAAATGCTAAACTTTTCAAACCAAATATTTTTCATATATAAAGTTTTCCCAAATTATGCATAATTTTTTAATTATAGTTTTAAAATTAAAAGGGGATAAACAATGGAAAATTATATTTTTAAATTCATTTGAAATTATTTTTGGAAACTTGAAAAACTTTGAATACCAAACTTGTAACTCTTGTCAAGATATACAAACTATATTTTGAGAGTATATCAAAATTCTTTATAGATTTTGAAATATGGAAAAGGGGTAAAACAGGGATTAAAAATTAGGGTTTTCAGAAGCGAAAACAAACTCGATTTATTTTCTAATTTAATTGGTTGGTCATTAGTGATCGCAAACATGATCCAAGGACATTTTTGGGTCCATGACCCAATAGTACCCTTGGTTGACCAAGTTGACTTTTGAAAAATATTTTATAGGTTTCCAATTTGAATTTAAATTTGAATTGCAAGATTTGGGAATAAGCTTTGGAATCCAAATTCAATTTCAAATATGAAAATCATTTTTAGGGTTTGTACTTAGATTCATATACTATGTTTGACACTAGTGTAAACACAGTTTACACATCAAGTACATAGAATATAAACTAAGTATTTTGGGATGACATTCGAAATTAGGTTTTATGATTTCATGTAACACAACATTTCAGAAACACAAGCAACCTACGAAATATAAACTTATTTTATTTTAGTTGATGCATATCAAGGTTGACCTAAACATGAATGCTTTGCAATGCATATGATGATATGATGAGTTTTAGTTATCCTAACACCAGGGGTGTTACACCTGGCAGCAGGGGACGGTGGCTGGGCCAGGCTAGGGCGAGGGAGTCTCGCCGGAGATGGCGGGGAGGCAGAGGGTGGCTGCCGTGGGCGCTAGGGCTCGCCAGAGCTCCGGCGACCGCTAACGCACGCGGCGAGGCGGTGGTCGGCGACGGGGGCGGGAGGTGGAAGATGAATAGTGTCACGGGTGAGGTAGAAATCGAGTGAGCACGATGACTAGGTCACTCAAGTGCTGGGTAGACAGACCCTCTATCTTTTTTGGGGGAAATTTCCTTCTAGCTTATAAAAGTCATCGAGTTGAACTATGCTATGAAGGCAAAACCATGGCTACTGGAAATTTGGAAATTTCCTGTGACGTCTTGATTTATACAAAGGTGAAGACTGAAACTTTGTCATCATTTAATAAAAAAAAACAGTCGATCGGGAGACGAGATCCCATATACTTATCCTCAAATCCCAAAAATTAGAGGAGTAAAAACACCTGCTGTAACTTGTAACTGAACGTTTCATATCTGTTTTTCATGGAAAGATACTGATACCTAACACGACCAGTAGCAGTAGTTAGCACCCAAAAGGTCGCAAAAAGAACTCTCAATCATGCCCACCAAGTGCATCCGCCTCAATTATTTTTCTATTTCGTGCTGCTCTCTGTCCATGCCGACCAAAGGAATTAATGGGTGAGATTGCAACGTTAAGGCTGTCTGCACTGGGGACGAAAGCCCTCTCCGATACGCATATAGCGTTAAAAATGCTACAGCGGGGAACGGTACCCTGTGCGCTATGCTAGCGTGCGGCCTCCCGTCCGCTGCCTGTGGCGAATGTACGGAGGAGACGGTAAAGGACGCAGCGGGGTCCACTCGAGGAGAGAGAAAGAGAGAAGGACGGGGATGGAGGAGAGGGACGCGACACCGGGTCTGGAGGCCGCCGTCGGGGCCGTGGGGGACGCGCCGCCTGCTGCTGCGCGGTGCTCGCCACTGGTTCGCGCAGAGGGAGGTGGAGGGAAGCGTGCGCTCGGACGGCCCGCCCGCCATGGCTGCCGCGGACAAGCTCTGTCGGAGGGAGCAGGGAGGAGGCCGTCGCGAGGAGAGGGAGAGGCCGTTGCAAAGAGAGGGAGGACGTCGTCGTGAGGAGAGGGAGGAAGGCGGAGGGACGCACCAGTCCGTGCTCGCGAGCACCGTCATGGCCGCCTGTCTGTGCGCGGCCGTGGAGGGCCGCCGGGCACTAGGCGGGCTCCACCGCCGTTGGGCGCGAGCGAGCTCTGCCGCCGCCGAGGCCCCTGCTCCGCCGCGCGCCGGACGCGGGCGAGCTCCACCGCCGCGGGGGCCCCTGCTCCGCTGTGCGCTGGCCGCCGCTGGTCCGCCGCCGAGGCCTGTCGCGCGCTCGCCGGCGTCGTCGCGGCCATGGAGGCGATGGAGAAAGGCGAGGTGGGGAGGAGAGCGGAGAGGGGCCCGGTGGGGAATGGGGAGGAGAGAGAATGGGAGTAGACCGTCGGGGTGGGTTTTTTAATAAAAAAGCTGATAAGTGGCCCCTACGGTACATAGAGTTTGATACCGGAGTATGGATGAGTGCGGTAGAAATTGGTATAGAGGAGAGAATGTTGATAACTAAGACAGAATATTTCTTTTAGAGTTAAGATTTAGAGTTCCATGAGTGCGGATAGCCTAACGATCGTTATGGCACAGAGAAATTGGCTACGGTTATATGAAAGGGGAAAAGGGATGTTATGGGCAGACAATCTTATCCGGAATCATCAGGATGATAATCCACACAACTGATGATGACCATACGACAAGCAATGGACTCTGCATGCATGTTGCCAACATGATGTTGACATCAGTGCAACAAGCAGCAATGGTCCATACTACTACCAACACACTGTAGCAAATAGTATGGACCAAGTTTATAACAAAAAAGTATTAGAATTTCTATCTCAAAATAAATTTATTATAAAAATATATTTCATAACTAATCTAATGATACTTATTTTGTAAGTGTTAGTACTTTTTATATAATTTTAGTCAAAGTTCACGATGTTTGAATCCTCAAGATGTAAAAATTGCATATGAGATTTGCATTGTAGGAGGGGTCTTTTCATATCTCCAAGAGGTTTTCAGACTTCTGCAACGACTTCACTAGAGTAGGGGGTTTGAGTCTATGTAGAGTACAGAGATATCTTTAAAATTTATATAGTAGACATGTCCGTGTAACACACAAGTAAAATATTTCAAATACAATAGAAAAGTCAATTGAATTATGGATATGTTAAATTATATATCATTATAGATAAACTTTTAAAAATACAGAAATAAATATATTATAGGTGTTCCTGGGATCTTTACTCCACTTGGTTTTGTTCAAAAAAATTCAAGATACTCTTTATTTCCGGTCTTTATTTCAAATACACTTATAGATGGGCTCAAACGCAATAATGTGGCCAGATATATACGCTCCTACTCCCTCCGCCACAAAATAAACTCACATCTTGCTTTCTAAGGAGTCAAACCTCTTAAAGTTTAACCAAATATATATAACAATACTTTTTATAATGGATAATAAGTATCACTGGATTGAGCATGTAATATTCCTTTTATAATAAATGTAGTTGACATACAAATATTGACACTATTTTTCTATATTTTCAATCAAACTTAAAAAGATTTGACTCATCAATAAGCACGAAGCATGTTTATTTGGGACGGAGAGTCCTTGCTATTTGATACTCTACTTTTTTCTTATCATGGATTTGATATTCCAATTAGCTAGATAATATGATCCTATTTTGTAATTTGATTCCTTATCATCCTTAATATTAATCTCCAATAGTATCTTATATAATTAAGAATTAGACCTTTTGTTATTTTTCCATCTCTTTTGTTCTTTTTATTATTGCATACAAAACGTCTTGTTCGTCCCCCGTAGTGCACCCTCCAATGGCATCGATATTATTTAGGATTAGTCTTCGTGTTATCTTCCTTATTATCTCCTTTAATTTTATTTCTACTACTACCATGATTTTTTTGGCTCAAGATTTAGATTGATCAAGTAAATTTTAGAGGTCTATGGCTACTTAATTTTGTTCCCTTTTTCTCTCTAGTTTTCAGCAGTCTTTTTTATTCCTAAGATTTCTTTTGTATCGTACACAAACGTTGTTTTCTAATTATTAATTATTGTACGCATATTCTTGTCGTGTATGTTCCTGTTATATGCTGGGCAGACTAGCTTATCCTGATGATAGTTGATAAGTTATGTCATGCTTCATATCTGACCATCCAATGACCTGTGACCACTGACCAAACAGAACCTGTCGGATAGTATCACTGCAGATGGTGACCATGCGCGCGTACTACTAACAGTACATCCTCATAACCAGTCAACTCAAATTTGACGTGCTAACACCAAACTTAACACATTATTATGATTTGACATAACTCACCACTCATGGTTTCAAAAGTACTAGCATCTCAAAAGGAAAAACGTTCTGTCACATGTCTTTTTCAAGCACCTAACTGTCTGGATCCAGGTGAACAAGGAAAAAAAAAGTTTTTCGCGTCAACACTCAACAAAACATAGTACATATCTCGTCACCATTTCTTCACTTTTATAAAAAAATGCTTGTTATAGGGTACATATGGGGTCTCCAATACCCATTCCTTTTCTTTTGGGTGAGATTACTCTGCAGATATTTTTTCCATAAACTAGACACCTGAAGTTATTAGCTGCCATCCACGGTGTTAAGTGGGAAATTGGCGATTACATGATGGTGATCTTCATTTATAAATGGAGTAAAAACATAACTAGACTAGATAAACTAAGTTCAGTACCATCACAAATCATGTACAAATCACAAAATACATAGGAAGCCACTAAGCCACATGCCAATGGCAGATAGACAGGCGGCTTTCAATTGTTGTCATTTTTGTGATGGTGCTTAGCGATTTTCTTCCCTTGATCCCTTACTTTCCAAGAACTGGGAAGAATCTTGGACCAAAAGGTCCATGATATATTACATGCGGTCACTGAATATCAAATGAGGTCGATCCGGCCATTCTCAACGAGTCCCTTGATGGACTTGTACCGAAGAACATACAAGTCATCGGCAACCAAATCCACAACCTCCTCTCCTCTTCAAGGAAGCAACCATCAGCGTCAGCAGAGCATGAAAGGGTGCAAAGCAAAGAGTTGGATGCGCGTTTGGACACTTACATGTCATCTAGTTGGAATGCACCTACGTCGTTCTTTGTCTTGCAGAAGACAAAAGTGTCAAGCTGAGGCTCTGGCGCTGAAAGAGGCATTTGAAAACTGAAATCAGATGGTTGGTTGCTAGTGGCCGATTACATGAACAAACATGTATAAAAACACATTTGCTGCACATCTTTATCTTTAGCAATACAAAATTCCAAAGCATTCAGTATCTTTCAGAGATATAAGAACCATGTGAATGAGTAATGCATAAATATGTCCCCGCAGTTGTTATCATCAATGCAGAAAAGCATGCTTTAAGAGTCTTATTTACTCTTGAACCTTTGCCTAAAAGTGAAGCTAAAGGCTAGTCTAAAAAAAAGGAGAAGCTAAGGGCTGTTTAGCCATTGCCTTTATTCAGTACTAATCAGTTGCAGACCTTTTACAGATAGGTTGATCTCCTCAAATTTGATAAATACGTCAGAAATGCATTTCTAATCATGTAGTGATCTAAATACCCAAGCTGGAGAGAAGGAAAAAAAAAACTTGCCAAACCTTCAAGATAGGCTGCAATAGCATCACCTCTATGCATCCATGGAAGATGATAGCAAATTAATAATCACACTGCTATAAATCAGCCTGATTGGCGTGGGAACGTCCAAAATTCCAAATTAGACAATTATCAAATTCACAATGCAACCTGGTGGGACAGTGGGATTATGTTCATATTTTGAGGACAGAAATCTAAAAGGCGGTAGGTAACCAGAACCATCACATAAAAACTAAAAGAGGCATCCTTGTACTAGAGCTGTGATTAATTTGAAAACTCAACTTTTGTTGTGTAGGACTCAGACTTTTGAGCACAAAACTAACGATCAGAGTCCCCAAGGCAACATGACAGACTGCCCACTTGAAATGAAACGGCAATAGTTTCTACCTACTCATGACTGAAGCTGCAGACAACAAGAACAGTATAGCAGTAACAGTAGCAACAAAACAAAGGAACACGTTAATTTGTGAGGTAAGATGAAGTGAAGGGCATATACCCATGTCATCCTCAGTGCTGGACAACGACTGCCTGGTAACCGAATCATACCCGTACGGGAGCTTGGACAGCACCGACTGCTCCAGATGCTTCTCCATGATCTCCGCGCAACTTGTGACGGAAGAGCAGAAAGGGAAATCCATCCCCATCAGAATTCAGAACCAGGGACAATTTCACAATTCAGCAAAAACAATTGGGTCAACTGCCCCAGCCGCTCGGGCGAAGTCAGAAGGTACTGTACCTCTTGGCGAAGCGGCGCTCCTGCGGCGACAGGCGGCTGAGGAGGTCGTCGGACCTCGAGATGTGCATCGTGTACTTCTCGATCTGCAGCAGCCGCGATCAGATTGGTGCCACAGTCGCTAATTTCGGTTGAATTTAGGCAGGGCAGCGCACGAATGAACATGGGGGGAAGGAACAACAAACCTTCTGCAGGCGGAGGCGGAGGTAGGAGCGGAGGAGGAAGAGACTGCGGTCGAGGTCCATCTGGTAGAGCGAGACCACCAGGTCGTCGACGCCGCTGTCGGCGAAGTCGTCCAGCGTCTCCTCCTAGAAACGGCACGACACCGGGAGAGAGAACCCCCGTCAGATCCAGAGCCGCAAGTAAGTCACCCGAGCGCTCGCGGCGAAGAGATCGAAACAGCCAACAGGAGGAGGGAGAAGCGTACGAGGAGCTGGATCTGCTCGCGGACGCGGGACACGAGGGGCGAGTCGAAGCGGAGGATCTCCGGCGCTGCCTTCTCGTTGCGCCACGCTCGCTTCAGCAGCTCCACGTCCGTCGCCGCCGCCGCAGCCGAGTCCTCGTCGTCCCAGGAGGACATGCTCGTCGTGCTACCCTCGTGTCCCTCTCGCTGGGGCTCGGGTGGCGACGCCGATGCCGAGTGCCCGGCGGGCGGCGGCGGTTGCGGCGCTGGGAATTTCGGCAGGAGCGGCGGGCGAGGCTTCTGGCGGCGGGAAACTGGGGCCGCGCGCGCGGGAAACTCGCCCACTCTCTCTTTTTATTCTCCAGCAAAAAAAAAAAACGCAAGCTGGGCTAGATTTACGCTGCTGGGCCGTTTTGGGCCTACTAGGCTTCTGCTTGTGCAGCTGGAACACGGCCTCGTTGTCACGCGCCGTCTTGGAGGTGGCGGGACCCGCGGGTCATTGTCACAATCTAGTCCGTGTGGCTCTCACCTCCGTTCCGGATCTCCCTCGACCCTCGTAGGCTGGAAATGTCATCGTGACATGGGCCGGGAAAGCGGAGGGACAAAAATATCAGACGCCGGGTGGTGGTGGACCGTCCACGGCGGCCTTGTCGTGCCCCGGCCCACCAGGTGGGCCCCACGCAAACGAGTGGCCCCGACGACGCAACGACCCCCGTCCCCCTCCCGAACTCCGATTCCCGAATCTCCCTCGCGCACCACAGAAAAAAAAGGGAAAAAAAAAAAGAGAAAATGACCCAGCTCGGTCCGTCCGCCGGTCGCCCCGCCGAAATTCCCCTCTGTCGCGTGTTTTCCACCGCCGCGGCCGGGCAAAATCGCCCGGTTTTCCCCACGCCACCGTCGCTCCACGCCGCCTCCACCCGTTCGCCCCGGTAACACCGGCTTTTATCCTCCATCCCCTCGCCCCGCGCGCGACCCACGCCCGCCCGCTCGCCTCCTCCTCCTATTGTCGCCGCTCGCCGCTCGCTGCTCCTCCCCGACTCACCCCGCGCGCGCCGCACTAGCAGGCATCGATCGATGGTGGGGGACCTGTCCCTCCTCGCCGTCGCCTCCGCCTCCCCCGTCGTCCTCCCACCGTCCAAGGTACGCGTGCGACCCTACTAGCCCCCCGAGTCAAAATTCCCCGTGCCAGCCGAATCGCAGCCGGGCTACCGTCGGTCGATCGCCTGTGCCCGTTGGTCTTTCCCATGACCCTGATGGCTTCGCGATGGCTTACCCAGTGGCGGAGGGAGGTGATTGTTGCCCCCCAAGGATCGCAACAAGGGGAAAATTCACATTTCTGGCTCCGCCACTGCCGCTTGTCCTTACCAGTTGCTTTCGATTCGCGCTGGGCTGTGTGCCTTTGGGATGATTGTTTTGTTTTGCTGGCTGTGGCTTACGGATTGCGGTGTCACGGTGAAACAGGAGCTCCATGGCGTGCTTCCTCTCCAGGTCCAGGGGAAGTGGCCGCTGGACGCCGGCGTGCAGCTCTGCGCGTCGCTGCAGCAGCATCCGCCCCACCATCTAGAGGGGGTGCCTTACCACCAGGGCCAGCCCGTGCAGATGGTCGTGCCTGGCGTCCATCAGGGACAGGCCCTCCCAGCTGCCTACCAGGCCTTCACGATGCCTGACATGGCCACGCTCATCGACGTGCAAGGTTCGTTCATTGTGATCCGTACCTATTGTTCTAAGCACGTAGCGGCTGCTGCCTTCTACTGCACATTGCTTTACTTACCTCTTTCACAATTGAGTACTCTGAATGCCTCAGCTTCAGCTTAGGAGCCTAAAAATTTTATAACAAAGTGATGTGCGCTAGTATCTGACAAGAAGAAAGTTGATTTCATCAAAGTTCATAGGGGGAGGGGGGGCTGCTTAGCTGCTTTGTTCAGTGATAGAAGCAGAAGGGACAACATTCATGGGCCTTAGCCTTGTCCTTCGCAGAGGGATTGAAAGAAAATCTATTTACACATCCATGGTATCTTCTGTGTTTGCAAAAATAAATAAATAAATAAATAAAAAGGTGAACATGCAGTTGGTTTCATTCTATGCATGCTTAACCTTTAACACCAACATCAGTAGGATGCTACTTTGTTCCACAATCTAGAATTTATGAGTAGAGTGTTCATGGTTATCTTTTACAACCTCTGATAGATGACTCCAATCATCTGTTATCTCATGTTAATGTCTTTGGAACAGATTCTCACCCTGACTCAGTTCAACTTAGCCTTGGGATCGCTGAGCAATGCGCAAGGCAAGAGAAACTCCTCAAGTTTCTGATGTCAGGGTCTGACGTGAAGGAACTTGATGAATCCTTGCTAGCTGAATTCACAGGGCAACAGACCCTAGCAATAAACATGGGAACTCAGCCATATATGCCGGATGATAAGTTAGCAATCTCTGAATTCGTGTTGAATGAGTCCCAACACTATGTGCCAGAGAAAGAACTTGCCATCCCTGATCCTCTTCTGCACTTCGTTCAGTCCCATGGCATTGCTCTTACTATTGATCAAAATGGACGGGTCCTAATCGCTGGCAACGGTGATGAGATGATAGACTTGCTCTCAGTTTTCCTGGAGTTCAACATGTCTAAACGAGAAACAGGGGGCTGTAAGGCTGCATTTCTTGTTCCATACTTTGAGAGGTAATACTGCAAAGCATGATTACTGAATGTTTATCTCTGAGCTGTTATTTAAGTCCCGTCTGCATAATGTCAGTAAGATTGCAAACGCAAATCATTCTATGTGATGTGACTTTGCTTCTGATATGTGTAATTCCTGTTAAATATTATGTTGGACCTATTAACTTGCTGTAGCTTGCCCATTAATTTCCATGAATCAGGTAGCTGAGAGTGGATGAATATGATATAATGGTGCATAATATATCCGTTATCTTCTAAGATCCCATGGGATAAACTAGTACGGAACTAGATCTTCTTGCATGATTAACAGGCAAGAAGCATGAATAATAGAAATGCATAGCTAGGTAGTAAAAAATGTGTGGAGCATGGAAGTCTCTTAAGTTACCCTTCTACATAGAGGATGTAGTTTCTATGCCAACGATTTGTTTATAAGCTACAAACTGATGTTCACTGTTTTAGTTTTGAACTTGTGATCCTTAAACATCATGGTTCATTTACATACTATTGATTGTTATTGCCAGTACATTTCCAATTATCACATTTGCATGACATGGTTCTTTTTGCACAAGCAGGAAAAGGCGTTCTCGGGCTAACAGCCAAGTATCCAATGTAAAACTAGCAGCCACAGCAGCTGGTGTTTTAAAAAGGTACTGCATTCTTCTTGCTTCCTTTTTTAATTTTCAGGCATATGTTTATGTTGCTGCTTTCAAACATTATTAGTTATGGCATCTACCATGCTATTTTCTCATTTTACTTATTTTAAAAGTTTTTATACTGAGTACTACAGTAAAGGGCGTACCCAGTGCGTAGGCTCCCGCACTGCGGGGTCTGGGGAAGAGAAAATAACCAGCAGCCATCCCTGTACAAATGTGCAGAGGCTGGGGCTTGAACCTTGGACCTCTTGGTCACAGGCGGTAAAGCTCTACCGCTTGCACCAGGGCCGCCCTTCATACTGAGTACTGCAGTGCTTTTGCCAATTGGCAGTACAACATAGATCGTAGAGTAGTTTCTGATTCTAGTGGGAGTGAGTTAATGCGCGGGACACACGGTCATGAAGCGCGTGAGACCCAGGGCGAGCTCCCCCCCAAACCAACCCCACGCGCCATCTTGCCACCCTGCCCACATTTTGCCCTCCACTAAACTGTCGGCTCCATCAAGCAGTTGCTGGCGAGCCTCCTCTGCCCCAACCGCTGCTGACCACAACCCGCGGTGCTCCACCGCCCTGCCCACCTACCACTGGGCCAGCCTACTGCTAGGGATCTACAGTTCAGGGGAGGCAGCAAACCCTAACCCACCTCTAGCGATGGCCGGTTTCTGTGCAGGGGAGCGCGGTTGTGCGAGCACGCGACCTGTTGCTGATTATATTTTGTGTTCTAGTGGTGTGACTTAATCATTTGCAGCACAAATAGTAGTAGGCATTTTTTAACCATCTTTGTTGTGCATGTTATAATTTAGAAAGTTTCTATGAAACTTAGCAAACACTAAGCAGAGGAGCCTGTTGTTATTTGAACATTCTTAAGTGGTTATAAAGTTCTGCCTTTATGCCAGAAGTATGTATAATGATTTTAGGGCTAACCATGCATGAAGGGCCTTTAATTGGAAGGTCTTCATTTAACCTTGATATGTAATGTTCAGACTGAATTCTTTAAATTTACATGCAGGTGCAGGAACATTTGGACATTTAACTTTATGTTGTGCTACATTTAAAATTGCTGTTTCCACCTTATTAGACAATCAAGATATTAATGTGGTTTTTGTTTTAAAAAACGTGCAGTACTGATGTGAACTCAAAATCTTTGTCAAAGAAGAAACGTAAAGTGAAAAACATCAAAGAACGTGACTTGTATCAGAGAAACTACACACATGCCAGCGAAGCTATTTTATCCATCCTACTGGACAAGGAAAAAAGCAGCTCGACAATCCTCTCACTGAAAAAGGCTGGTCCAGAGATCACTGAACTTTTAACGCAGTGCTCTATTGGCATTGCTGGAACTGGATTAGCTGTTCTTCTGTCAGTTATGTGCAAGATGGCTACTGGCATGAGGACTCCTTTTGCTTCGGCTCGACTGCTTAGCACCAGTGTTGGATTCGGACTGTTTTGGCTATCCTGGGCAGTCAATGGTTTGCGTGATACCATTGCCCGCATTTTCAGAAGCCCAAGTAACATGAATATCGAGGATGATGAGGTTGCAGTGAGAATAGATAAAAGCGTGAGCGAAATTCTCTTCAGGGCATTAACTCTCTTGGCAATCACTGCACTGAAGTTTGCATGAGCAGTTATCATAATTCTTGTAGGTTTGTTGACCAACTTGTGACATATATAGTTCACCTATGTGGTTCAGGAGTGTAGTATTGCTACAGCACTGCTTCTGTAGGGACCAAGTTCCACCTGCCCAAATCATGATTATAGTTTCTCATTGGTCTTGTAGAAAATGAGTCAAGTTGTAAATTGTACAGAATTTTGCAGGAAGGTCAAGTGTATATTGTGAAAGATGAATTTTACTTCTCTGTGAACATTGGATAATCTAATGCCCAGAGCTTATTTATTTATATATTTATCAACCTAGCTGCTGCACTATTTTTTTTTCCCTCTCTAGTAGCTATTTGATTCAACACCGGTTGAGATGGTTTGGTCATGTCCAACAGAGGCCTCCTGAGGCACCGGTGCGTAGTGAGGTTTTAAAGCGGGTCGATAATGTAAAGAGAGGTAGAGGTCGATCTAAACTGATTTGGGACGAGTCGGTTAAGAGAGACCTTAAGGAGTAGAATATCTCTAAGGATTTAGCTATGGATAGAAACGCTTGGATAGTAGCAATTAACGTGCCTGAACCATAATTTTTTTTGTACCATTTATGTGTTCTTTGTTTTCATGCCTCTTTTGGGTTTCATCTCTAACCTACCTCAACTTGTTTAGGACAAAAGGCTATGTTATTGTTTTTATCTAGTAGCTGTTTGATACCTGGTTGAATCCTGTCGTTGCTTTGGAACTTCAAAAAATAATTTCATTGTGCAGTATAATTCGTAGGAGGAAAAACAGCTGCATTATTGTTTTCTGCTTCAAGAATGGAGTCTCTTATTACATACTAGAAACAAAGTAGGAAAGAAATGTAACATCTGAAATGCAAATGACATGATTGCTGCCCTTACAATGAGATCCGTAATGACAAATACTTCACATTAACTATCCTCAATGTTCTACGACAACAATGTAACTTTAAGAAGCTGCACACTAGATCTATCGTAAGATATCATGTAAGGGAGAAATTTTGAAGGAGCCGCACTACTGGTAATATTCAAAACAGACAACTTTGTCTCGGCAGCTGATGTGGCAAAGCAGTTGAAAGTCTCTGGATTTCGAACCACCGTGGCAATGTAGGCAACCGGAGCCTCTGTTTCGAATTCATCAGCATGAGATGTTCCATTGGTTTCCCCTTGTGTACGTTCTCGTCTTAACAGCATTGAGAGTACCCGAACAAGGTGTGGCACACAAACCGGATCGTAAATAATATCTGCCCCAAGACTGGCAAAAGAAAGTGTTTAGATGAAAGAGGAAAACATGAACATCAGTGACACATTATGTTAACCACTTTACAAGGTAGTAATTTTTATCTCACTACTAAACAGGCTACTGTGGTTCACAAGATTTGTATGAGTTCACACCTACTCTACTTTCCAACAAGTACTTCCTACACTACACAGTGAATAGATAACTAACACTTTTGTCACGTCTAAACAGTTATTGAATGATTAATTAACATTATTCCATATGAAAAATGTAGAAATAGCAACTGAGCTAAGAATACACAAAGGCCAACTGAGGAGTCCTTGATAAATTATGATTAGCAAGCTAAGCTAATGAAGTTTGCACTGTGTGAATCACTTCCCTGATCAGAAATTAGTCTAGAAATTCATAGTAAGCATCACTTTTCATCACAACTTCTACAGATGCTTCTTCAGGTCTATGCTCAAAACCGCTATAATTTTATTACCATTGTTCAGCATCTTACTCAGATAAGACTATAGTTTACCAGGGGCTATTTGAATAAGTAGGAATCCAATTTTTGATGAATAATATCATGGTTCCCAGTTCCCAATTTCCATAATTATGATTTTGTGTACAACAGTACAAAGAAATAGGGTAAAAGTACATTTCTATACTCACACTACGTCTGGCTGGTAGCCCCATAGATCACTTTCAAGAACTTCTTCCCAAGAAAGATATTTGCACTCAACCTGCATGCCACAAAGCATTGTCACCAAGTTAGATCTAATAATGCATTTATCCAATGCTCATGAAGCGCCATCTGATTCAACCGTCGAATGCCAAATTATGTAAGAGAAACCATCTGCACACAATGCTGAATTATGCAAGGAAACTAACCTTATTCTTGCTTTCTTTTAGCACTCTAGAATCTTCCTGCTCAACACATAAGTTATTCAGTTCCATATTTTTCTTCATGTTTCTGAGTGTACATGGGTCACCATCAGTAAGAATAACCTGCATATTAATGAATCCCATATGACTTATTATGTTCATAAATAATCTTTTGATTTCTGAAGAAACTTATGAACATAATTGAACTGGACAATTCATGGTTAATTGGCACTCTTAGCTCCACACGTACAGTCAAAATTAAGCAGTTAAAAAAATACACAAGCACCCCCACTTCACAAAGTTAGGAAACCATACATGATTTACTTTTTCACCCATAGACTATGTCATTCGAATGCAGAGTGGCATAACAGACTTACATACCTTAGAGGCACCGACATGATTAAGACAAATGCCCACCAAACCGACACCAGAACCTAGCTGCTTATCATGCAAAATGTTAGAGCAATAACCACAATTAACAAAACCTGATAATACTCCTCAAGTGCAAAGAAAAACAGTAAACACCACCACCTAACTATTTGTGCAAAGAAAATATCTAGGTAATATGCACACAAACAAAATGTCTTCCTCAAGTAGTTGGCCAGAGATATCATGTAGCCTAATATGAAAGGAATAAGAATTTGGTTTCATGAGTATACATCAACACATGTTCAAAAAATTGAGATCAAATGGTGGTGCACAGAGGATATAACAACACGCATACAAATATTGATCCTTCTAGTAAATTCTAGTTAACCTCGTAGCAAACAAAAATGGACCAAATAAATTTGCATTTTTATTTGATAGAATTTAGTTACTGGAGCATGAGCTAAACATATTTAGAGCGTCTCCACCAGATCTCTTCTACTCTCCTCTATCCCTTAAATAGGAAATGTAATAGCTGCAAGATCTCCTATTGCATCTCCTATCCCTATATTCTTTAGGAGATCTCCTAAATCCACCACCTTCTCTCCTAAAGAAAGGGGAGTCCTCTTCCTCTCCTAAATCAGGATGGCAATCTGCTGGAGCAAAGGTCACTCATATCCTAAAGTTACTTTTGAGATATCTCCTATAAGTCTATAACTGGTTATAGGGGAGAAGGAATAGGAAATCTGGGGACGCTCTTACATTATCTTTCTTAAATAAGTTTCTTACATGAGGTTATACTGTCAATGTATCTCACACTAATCGTACAATCAATGACTTACCTCAAAGCAACACTTTGTGGAGAAAATTTGAGGGTATGAAAGAATAAATTCAGACAAGAATAAACTTGACGGCCAAAGAGAACACCTGAAATTGTGAAATATCCACGATACATAAAAATAAAATACGTAAGTAGTATGATAAAATAACTGACACCTAAATCTTAGTGTTTAATGAAGTCATACCCTGTATCACCTTCAAGCATATTTGAAGAACATGATAGTCGAGCAGTGACACTTACTAGCTTTGAAGAAATGTTATAATCTGCATATATAAACCGGGTTGTTACTATAGATCTTTATAATTAATAATATAATTGTGATATATTTCTTGAAGAAAAATTAAATAGTTCGAACTGACAACTTACGTGTAGAAGAGAGAAAAGATATTTCTTTATAAATATGATCTGTCTTGTTTAATAATGAATCTTTCTGCATGCAACAATAAGTTACTTATGATAGCGTCAACGATTATTAACTATTAAGATACAATATAGATAAAATCTACATACTGCTTTAGACAACATACGTTGTGCAAATTCCTCATAAAGTTCATCAATCACAACATTTGAAGATAATTCAACCTCAGATATAATCTTTTTAAAAATAATTGTTGTATAAGTATAGTCTTGGCATCTCTCTACCTGCACCAATACAATAATGTGCAGATACATATTAACATGAACTTAAATAAGAACACTATATTAGTGTTTTCTTTTCTGAAATAAATTATACATTCCTTCAATTGCAAAAAAAATATATATCATATTTGCATTAATTGAGTAAATTTTGTGAGACAACAAGAAAATAAATCATTTACGTTTGAGCCAGTGCAATTTTCCAAAATAAATTTTTGGACATGTGGTGTGATAGAACCTCCCCCAGCTTCTCTGCAAATAAAATAAAACCGTACATGAATATGAAGCGACATAGAGCTTCTGAATATATTTCTTCTTTAAACTTGTAGCAAATTTATGCATGGTTCATAGCAGTGGCACATATTTCCGCCAAATCAAGGTTTGCATCTTCCTCTCAATGAATACGAGCTAGGGTTCAGCCTGTGTGCTGTTTTCACCAATACGGGCATGTAATAAGTGTCACAGCTTGGATAATGGTTAAAACCGTTTTAAGTTTTGTTGGTGTTATGATTTGGGTAAACTATATGTTTTTTATGGTGGAACTTTGTTGCCAGTTGGGTGAACCCTTTGTGTTCATTCCAACTGGGCATCCTATTAGGTTGGGGAAGTTTTCTTTTCTTTTTGCAAACTACTGTAATTTCGTTGTTTTTGGGTAATGAAATTCGGTTCGTTGTGGTGGGTAAAAAAAGTAAAACGAGCTAGGGTATGTTCTGGACAAAAATTCTGAGGTCTGCATGACATTTTCATGGTTAACTAACTAGATGCTGTAATAAGCCACTCAAAACTTGTTGCATGATCGCAGCTCTGTTATGTTGGTAGAGCGATTAGGGGGCCATTTGGCAGTGCTCCTTGGAGCAGTTCCTCAAACATACGAAACCCATATAGATTCGGATGTACATTTACACTGGGACCTTAGGGGCTAAAATACATGCTCCTCATTATCCCCTATTCAGTCCCCCTCTGCTATCCACCCTCTAATCATGTGCTCTCCACCCTTCTTCTCACTAGAATCACTCCATTAGAGTATCCGAGCTAAGAATAGGGGAATATTCCACCAAACAGAAAGCATAAACAGTTCACCCGTACGGCTGGAACCATATGGTGGTCAATTACACAGTTATTACTATCATATTATATGAACATGCCTAACATTGGCGGCCAATGACCAGCCAAACTAGCCGCCAGCAAGCAATACAGTTGCAAGACCAGCAGGTCACTTAGAAATCCACTTTCCACGCCTAACAGTGGAGGCCAGTTACCAGCCAAACTAGCTATCAGCAATACACTTGCAAGACCAGCAGGTCACCCAGATAGCCCCCTGCTTTCCGAATCACGAATTACTCGGAAAAGGGCGCCGCAGAGCGACAGATCTCTGGCTACCGTACTACCGTTGCGATTTTGACTGGCAGCGAGCGGCGGGCGCGTACCTGGCGAGTGCGAGGACGCAGGCGGGAGGCTCTCCCGCGAGGAACGCGAGCTTCAGGTGGAGCAGCAGCCGCTGCTCGGTGGCGTCCTGCGCCGCCGCGTCAGCCATCGGCGACTGGGTGCGCTTCTGCTCTGCCGCCCTTTTTGAGATGTGAGCGCGCAGGGGAGGAGGACGGCGGCCGGGGAAGGGCATGGGCGAGCAGGCCGACTCTCGAGATATAGGGAGGCCGAGTTAGTGACGTGACGGCCTGACGGGAAACACCACCACCAAAACGTGTACGGACCGGGCCGTCATCCAACACCAATGTGACACTGGACTGGGCCGGTTAGTACAGTAACTCTCGTGATTTTCGGAAGGAAAAAAAGGTCTATTCTACCTCCCTAAACTATATATATTTTTCTAAAAAAAAAACTCCCTAACCTATTGGCGTCCAAGTCTGATTTCCCTTTTCATCAAACTCTATGATTAACTGAACTTTCAAAACCGTTCAGTTCAATACTCTCTGTCCAAGTTTGCAATGGTTTTGCGGGTGATTCTATCCTTTGCAGTCAATTTGTTTGGTAAATATTTGATATAAGATTCTTAAACCATAGGAAATATACCCTAAGTTTTTTTTAAAAAACCTTTTTTAATATATAATGAAATATGCTAAATCCAAATAAAATATTATATCCCATGGAAATATCTCTAGATGCTTTAGAAAACTAGAGCGAGCTTTAGCAAAATGGAAAAATATTCTGAAAGTAGAAAATTTTCAAACATTCTGATTGATATGTAACATATTTCACAAACTTATCACAATAAAAAACATAATAGACAACTACAACAAATGCACAGCATGAATGCATTAAACATTAATTTAAGACCGTATGTTGCACTCACATTAGTTGCATCCCATTTTTTTGACATGATATTTTTTTAAAAAAATAAAACATCAATTAAAATGTTTTCTAAATTTTATCTATTTTTCTTGATATTTTTCTATTTTATAGAGCTAAATCTATGTTTTCTAAATATTTGTTTTAGACAATTGAGGATTTCAAAATTTCCAAATCTACTACTTCCTCAATTCGAAATTGTAAGACATTTGTTTTTATGCACTCCCACTGTTCTCAATTATAAGACATTTTAACTTTATCTTGACATAAGTGAATAGCAAAATGTCTCTTAATTTGAAAGGGAGGGAGTATCTATACATATTGTATATCTAATTATCTAATTGTATATGAAAATATGTATCTAGAAAAATCAAAAAGTCTTATAGTTTGAAGTGCAATATAATATTATTGATAATAATATATCTATTATTACTATCATGCAATTACTATTCATTTTTCACAAGGCATTTTCATTTTTCTAGATATATTGCTTTTCCTGTGTATCTAAAAATAGCGTATATCTAAGTACACATAAAAACTATTTATTATATCTAAAAAAGATCAAAACATCTTATAATTTAAAATGGAGGTTGTAAATTGCTATTCAAGATAAACAGAGCAAGATCAGCTTTCAACGTTCGGTACATGAACTGTTGTAAAAAAAAAAAAGTTCGGTACATGAAGAGACATCGATGATGCTCGAAATCTAGATATAGATACATATATCCTTTGACTAGGAAAAGTCGTAGTAAACGTGTCATACAGCAACTCAGCAAGTATCTTCTTTTTCAAAAAGCTGCATATATCTATATATCGATCGCCGTAGACCACCGGCATTCTCAGGTGGCAGTTACGTAGGAGGATTATGCACGCTGCCGCGCAGCAATGTCTGAAGACCTGAAAACAAGGTCCTTCTGGTAATCTGGGTGGGCACCAGCAGTCTACATTATTCATTCTCTCCCGACGAAGGAAGGAATAATCGAACAAATTCCAACATATTTCCCCTACCCAAGTTAAAGCTGCGCTATACATATCTGGTGTCTAGTGATTCTGCATTTCGTTTCTAACAGCTCCTTTCTGTCACTCTGAAGGAAAACCAAACCGGCCGGCCTGTTCTATTGGACTTTTCATCAGCTTCGTGACTAAGCTAGCTTGTTAAATTCTACATATTCAACCATATATAGCTTTTGTTATTACGTGTGTAGATTTGGTTATTAGTTGATAATAGGATATGCATGAAGACGTACTGACACATAGAGTTCATGCTTATAGAGAGATTGAGCCATGCTTAAGTGCTGTCTCTTTGTCTAAAAAATAATGCAACTCTGAAATCTAGATCGAACCATCCTAATATTGTTAACATTTATATGATTCCAAATAAGTATATATCATCAAAATATATTCCCTAATTAATCTAATAATACTTATGATATATAAATGTAGTGCTTTATTATATATTTAATTAATTTTAAAACTGTTTGACTTCAAAAAAAATGAGAATTGCATATTGTTTTTGAAATCGAAATGAAGTAACAGTCGACTACTACAATCTAACCATCTTGGACTTGGACCGGAGTCTATAAATGACATGACCAAAAAGGAGATACAGCAGCAAACAATCAGCAGAGAGGCGACAATCTACGACGATCAAGATGTGGCGCCGACGTGCACGTGTGGTTGCAGACGGTGAGATCCAGTTGAGAGGGTGGAGAAGATCGTCATCATCAACGGGACACTGCCGCCAAAGACGATGACGACGGTGGCGACGACGTCGACCAGCGGTGGCGTCGGCATCCAGCCAGCGCCGCCGGTGGCGGCGAGGCAGCATGGAAAGGAGGATGCGGCGGTGACAGAGCGAGACATCAACGAGCTAGCTGAGGAGTTCATCCAGAGGAACAGGGCGGCGTTCCAGCGAGGGTTCGCCGGCGGCGACGGTGGCGGTCAAATGCCATGATCAGGCATGCATGCGTGCGTGTATGGAACCAATGCAGCAAGTTGGTTGTCGTGCACGTCAGCTCATTAGTTGTGTGCAAGTTTGGTTTTCTTAAAGGATACAGATAACTTTGCGAGTGTATAGATTTGTTGAAATGATCTATTTGTATATATGTTTGTGGATAACAAGAATAATTTGCATTGGTGCAACTTCCTTTCATAATTTTTTTTGTGTGATGTTCTCTCAAAAAAAAAAAGAAATACTGGTGCAACTTCTTCACAAAATGAAAAGAAATTAGACTGCTTTTTTTTTTTAAGTTTGCCTTTACAGGATCATCTCGTCAATCTTACTGTCACAAAATGAAAAAGAAATTTGACTACTTATATGCTTGGTTAATGATAAGTTACCACAATTTCCTCACCCAAAATGAAAAAAGAGAGAAAAAAAACTTTTCAGTGTACGCTTTGGGCGAAGAAGTCAATTACTAAAAAATTGCGGCCTGAGTGTTGGCTCAGTTTTTTTTTTTTTTTTGAGTAATGAGTGTTGGCTCAGTTGAGTGATGAGTGCATGCTTTAAGCCTTCTTATAAGGCTGGGGCTTAGCAACCCCTTTCTCTAAAAAAAAGTCAATTACTCAATGAACCATTTTTAATTCTTTATCACAATTTACTAAAAACAACAACAGTAATTTTTTTTCTTGCCAAATTACATCAGCCAATTACTACTCTCTGGTGACGATTACTGATGAACCTTCTGTGCACCACTGGAGGACATGTATTCTTTAAAGAAATCTCAGTACCTGCACTGCACATTGAGTCTTACAACGCTGTCAGCTTATTGGATGATAAACAAAAAATAGAACACACAATAGAAAAGAGCCATATGCAAAGTCTATTATTACTTCAGTGCCATTTATTCTTGGCAAAGACAACCAAAACAACAACCTTTAACGATAACTTGACAAACGAATCTTCTCTTATGTGTCTTCACGCTGCAGCAATGCCCGAAACTTCGGATAATATGATCCCAAAACAATAACTTGCATAAATGAATCTATGGACACAAGTTTGTGTTGCTGGAGATTTAATGAACTGAATAGAAAAGTTTCACTTTTGTATTAAAAATGTGTACAGGAATCTTTTTAAAAGAAATGAATCTATGTATGGGCGAAGATGACACATTTACACCAGACACCCCCATTTAGTAGAGCTCTAGAATTGAAATTCAAAGTTGTCAGCGCGGATTACAAAGTTCTCAATTCAGTTGGAAACATTTTATTACAATGTTCAGTTGTTCTAGTTTAAGTAGTTAACACAATCAAGTTTATCTTGTTGGAGTTTTTAAAAGTACACTGAATAAAAAAAATGTGTCACAGTGGCAAAAAACATGATTCGTAGATTCAGCACCTTTACAAAATTGAAAGGAGTACATTTATACTCTAGCAGCATATATACCATACCTTTATTATTGCCAGGAAATTACATCAAATCAATTGGCTGCAGTCTGGCAGCAGCTAGCCAGCAGCTGATGTCCTGGACGATGCTTCTGGCCCCAATGTCTGAAAGCCTGAAACACGACGGTCACATTTCCCCCAAGAGGAAGGCATCCATCCTAATTCAAAGCCAGCCAGCAGCCAGTAGCACTTCGATCTGTGATTCGGCAACCGAACCCTTTTGGACTTCTGAGCTCATTCGTTTATTGTTCAGGCAGAGACACAGCTGGCTTTAGTTGCTGATTTGTTGTTGACCGGCCATATGTCTGCATTGCACAGTGGTCTTGCTCCACTTTTACGACCTTCTAGAGCTTAGCTACTCCTTGTTCACATCAGGGCCGGGAGATCAGCAGTTGTTGCACCTGCACAAGCACAAGCACAAGCACAATGACCATCGACGCATTGCATTTTGGAGCCTATAAATACCAGCTGCTCACCGGTCCCCTGATCGATCAACGTAAAAAACTTAACACACAGCTCAGTATAGTAGTAGCGAGCAGAAGAAGCTACGCCAAGATGTGGCGAGGCAGAAACAACGGTGCACGCGTGGCCGTTGTGGAAGGCGAAGTGCATGTCGAGAGGGTGGAGAATCTCGAGTTTATTGTCAAGAACGGGATACCGTCGCCATCGCCGCCGCCGACCTCTGACGGAAACCAGCTGGGGTGGAACGTGAACAAGCAGGCTGAAGATTTCATCAGGAAGAGCAAGGAGAAGTTCCGAGAGGAAGGTGGGAGCAACGGTCAGGTCCAAAGGCCATAAACATATTTGCATCTCTGATGCCCTCATCCAAATTTATATGTACAACTTACATAGTGTGTATCTTGACTCGTGCATGAATAATTGTGTGGCCTAGATACATATACATATTTTCTTTAAGCTGTCGTATTCATGTTTCAGTCATTCATCAGTAGTTGCACTGTCATTTCTGCGGTTGCAACTTGATTTGTGTATGTAAGCTAGTGTTACTCTTCTGTAATGATGAATAGTGTGGTGTTACTCGTGCATGAATAACTTTGCCAACTAGTTACAGATAGCATCAGCATCCATGTAGGCCGCTGTCATGCAAGAAGTTTAAGTCACCAAGTAGTAGAAGAAAGCCATGATGAGAAGTTACAAAGAAAAGAGGAATAAAAACAAATTTAGCTACTCAATATCAAGAACTAGTTGGCAAATTTGAAGTCAAATTTAAGTGTTGAGCTAACTAACAAATTAAACATGGAAAACTTTTGAATCTAGTGCAAGTACACCCACCAAAGGTGCCTAAGAAAATCTCACTTCTTTTATATAATTTAAAAAGATTCCTCTACTTCATGCGTTGATTTAATTGGATTAGACTCACCCAGTGCAACCAAGTTGCCATGGAGAATGAGATATACTTAGGCAAGAAGTGGCCACCTCACCAAGGACTTGAAAGGCAAGAGGATCATGTCCAACCTAACCAAAATAACACCAACAAAGGGAGTGTAGAAGTTTGACGAGGGAGCAACGGTAGTGAGTCCCCTTCATTTGAAATGTTATGATTCTTTTTGCGCTATAAACTACGATAGGTGTTGGAGTCCCCCTTTGATATAAAATTTATATTCATCCAACTTCATTTGAAAATATTATGAAAATATTTTTTACTATAACTATTTTATAGAGTCAGACCACCTTACCAACTGCCATGAACATTGATTTCTATGGATGGTCTATTAAGAGCCAGTTTAGTATAGCTCCTGGTCGGTGCTCTGGCTCAACTGTAGCACAAGACAGAGAGAAGCCCCATTGGCTCCTCCTCCGCGTAGTTCATTTTAGACCAGTAGGAGCTGGGGCCATTTTATGCTACAAATAAACGAGGCCTACTTATGGCCCCCTCCACTTATAGGACCTTCTAGAAACTGAACTGTGTTTGAAAGAAAATGTGCCTCTGAAATTCGTTTCCATAATCCATAGTAGTGAGATCCACCGCTCCTGAGACCTAGGCTTTGATGTTGCACCAATTATAAAATTAGTTATCTGCGTTGTGAGACACATGTGCTTCCAAACGAGCAAAAAAAAATGGGTACACGGATTTCAGGTTTCCAGCATGGCGCATGAGCTAAAAAAAAAACTAATACTTTAGCCATTTCACAACAACAAAAATAGTGTGTACTTTCTCACACTTCGCCTAGCTACTTTGTTTACTTGGCGTGAACGAAGTTTCCTCACACAAGCTTGTAGACGAAGTAGCCAAAATTATATATGGGTTCAATATATCAAGGTGAGACACGTGTTGGAATAAACCTATCTCAAGGTGCTCGATTAGGGACCTGAGCTGCATGGACTGCATTATCCTGTCTCCAAATCTTTCTTTTTGTCATTGAGCCCATCCAGATTCGAGATGCTTAGTGTTCCCGTTCCTTTGAATTGTTTAGCATGGGCATGGAGCGTGCGGCACGCTTTGATTGGGTAATATAATTTGCAAATTATCTAACAATAATATGTAATAAAATCACCGAAAAGTTTGCTGAAGGTTTTGAATTCCTTAATTGACACGGGATGCACAGCTGATGAACCCTGTTTCATTCAGAAAGCATATTAAGAAGATCTGTATTATGCGCCTCGGGTTCCCACTTAATCTAACTTGATATCCAGTGTCTGAATTTTTGCACTCTGCACCTTTTTTCTTTGATTCTCGACAGGCATGGCTGATTATGTTAAGATCCCATCATAAATAATACCCCTTCCATTCCAAATTGTAAGTCGAACTCTCAATTCAAACTCACTGAATTCAAGAGTATACTTGGCGTGTTCTCTAGGACAACCATTCAAGATGTGAGTCCTATCGTCTAAGTCAGAAATACACGGTGGAGAAAATTTTTCATACTTTATCGAAGCTGAGATTTGGACTACGTATCTACTAGTGCTTTGTTAGTCATAGAGTCCGTATATACTGACAAGTTAAAATCATAACTTGCTAGTTGCTACAATCGGCGTCAATAGTACAACAGATTATATTCCAGGCTACGTGCACTATTATGGTGGCTGCTTTTTTTTATTAACATTCGCGTGCTTTTCTTAACCTTTAGAGTACCAGATGCAAATTCGGTAATGATATTTCCTCACTCATGCATGTGTGAGGTTCTACATACCAAGATGCTGAGAAATTATTAGTTTCAGACTCATCAGCACAGCAGCTACCGAACATATCTTGGACAGCATCATACAAAGCTAGCTTGTGCATCAGAAAAAGTTGCAAGAGCTAAGTTGAGAGCACTGCAGCTTTGCTACTGATTGCTCTCGATCACTGCGCATCAGCATCTGCAGAGTCCCTCAAGAGCACTCCTCTTGCTAGCTAGCAGCCTATAAATGGGAGGCCACACCAAGCTCAGAGAAAACATATAGGGCAATCTAGCAAGAAATCAGCATCGAGTAGTAGCGAAGTCGTTAAATTACTACCATACATCCAAAGGAGGAAAGGATAGCATCGAAAATGTTCCGAGGCAACCCTAAGGCAAGCTCGAGCAACGAGCTGCCGATTGAGAGTGTGGTGAGGGTGAAGAAGGTGGAGAGGATCGACGCGAACAACCTCGCCACCAAGCCTTCGCAAACTACAACGTCCAAGGTGACCAGGAGCCTGACCGTCAGTGTTGTCCGTGTCGGGGATGTGGATGAAATTCCCAGCAGCTTTGTCTCGGTGCCTATTGCGCACAGCTAATAAGTGACCGCCCCTGTCGTACTTGTAATGCTCAGTTCTGTCAGAAAAAGCCCGTAATACTAACGCGTAGGGCATATGCGTTTGTGTGTCGTCAGTAAAATAGTGGCATAAGCAGGCACGCAAACCATAGCCAACCATATATACGTGTTACAGTGTGTGTGTGTGTGTGTGTGTGTGTTTCTATAAGCAGTCCATCGGTGAGCTTCTTCTTGTTGTATAAATAAACTTGTGCAACTCTTTTGCTAGCTCACTTGTCGCGAGTTTGATCACTGCAATGGTTTTATCTCTGAATTCACTGAATAAGCACTAGACAAATAACTGGATTGCATTCTTCCACCTTACTCTGTTCTTCTATAGAATGTGGACCCACAAGCAAGCATAGCAAAACAGAGAATTCAGACAATATTTACATGTGAAATTGAAAAGTTGCTCTAAATAAATATTAGCTGAAATATATACTCGTAGTACATGACTAGATTTCACTTTTAGAATGTTCTTTTTGTATATAAGATACTTAAAAAGAGGTTTAGGGATAAATCATGCAAAACCATCATCTGCAGAGACCATCCAACAACCGCTGGTAGTTTCCTAGGAAGAATCAACCATGGACAGCTAGAAGTATTCTTGCGCCATGGAATTCAACCATCAAGGGGATATTTCCTAAAGCCAATCTGCCGAAGATTATATCTACATACAAAAAGGGCATCTCACTTCGTACAAAATGGCTACTACCTAGGCTATCCACTATGCATGTGTAGTATAGTGCCCCCCTTGGTTAATTTTGGAGAGGCAGGCTGACTGATGTGAGTAAAGATCTTGCATTGTGGAGCCCCGAATGTACCTGATGCTTCACAATAAATGATGATATCTTTGCACTGATTTAGAATTACAGTAGCAACATGGAGCTGTATGTAGGCGCCGAACTTGTTAAGATGATGAACAACTTTTGCCCTCCATTTTTGTAGCAGGAACAAATTATTGCTTTTTACTGAGACGAGACAATAGGACTCATGTAATTAAGGACGTGACTTATGATGTTTTAGCCTTTGTGATTGATATCATGTTTTTTTCGCAAGCATAAGAAATTTGAAGAGGTTTAGCAGTAAATCATGCAAAGCCATGATCTGCAGACCATCCAACAGCCTCTAGTAGTTTCCTAGGAAGAATCAACCATAGACAGCTATAAGTATTCTTGCGCCACGGAATTCAACCACCAAGGGGATATATTTCCTTAAGCCAATTTGTTGGAGATTATTTATGAGCTCTTTTTAAATGTGCCACTAACATATCTGCATACAAAAGGGCATATCCTTTCTTACAAAATGGCTACTACCTAGGCTATCCTCTTTGTATTGTATAGTGTTTGTGTTTCACTTAGCTTGGTTAATTTGGAAGAGGCAGGCTAGACGTACTAATGTGAGTAAAGATCTTTCATTCTAGAGTCCATAACATACCTGATGCTTCAAAATAAATGGTGATACCTTTGCGTTGAGTTGGCATAGCAACGTGGAGTTGTATAGGGCTGAACTTCTTAATATGATGAGCAGGTTTAGGCATCCATTTTTTAGGAAAAAAATTATTCCTTCTTAATTAGTGAGCTGAGAGCTAGCAAGACTCATGTAATAAGGACGACGTGACTCCTGATGATGTTTCATCTTTTGTGATCAATAGAATGTTTTTTTTTTGCAAATCATATGCAACATAATCTTGCACTTGCAGTTTCATTTTTTCACAAGGTATGCATACTAAAAATGTTTTCCTCGACAGGAATGATATAATTCAGTGCCAGAACACTTGTCTATTTTTCTAAAAGTTAAATTTGGGACTGAAAGATAAGAGTTTAGTTTAGAGTGCACAACCAATTTCTTCATGTGGTTGTGCAGGGAAACCTACGTGCTTGATCATATCAATGTCATGCTCTGGGTCGGTTTCTCCCCTTGCAAGAAACTTCTTTCCAATGTGGGCATCAAGCACTTTCGAGAAAATTCTACAAAGGAATCTGAAGATAATTCCACGCAACCCTTGTGGAATTTCAAGGCACCTTCCTGTCACTTGCTCATCGATTGACCCTTATCTTCACAATCTCTTCATGTTCTCTGGTACCTTCTAAAATATCTCTTCTCTTGGCCGTTCTAAAATATCTCCTCTCTGTTGATAGCGCTTTTACCGATTTACAATTTATTTGGAATTTAGCTAGGATGGTACAGATTGAAAAATGTTGGAGTTAATAGTTGTAGCAGTTGAAGTGTAGGGCATGCTGTCCAGAAGAAGGAACAGACTAAAGCATGACATAGTATGAAGATATAAGTTTCTAAACATGATGTGTTGATTACATCAATGTGATGGTACACGGTGCAGAGAGTTGTTTGATTTTAGTGAGCTTGTAATGAAGAACATGGTCATTTCTCAGGTAGAACCGACATCTATCATATCACTTGAGTCACTACAGAATTTGCATGTGTCGCCGTAACAAGTGTTATGGCACAGCTGGTATTAGCACATACACCTGGCAAATATGTAGGCGCATATAACTCCACTAACAAGAATCTGAGATTCTATAGGCATGCAATTCGTTAGTCGTGTTCGAAACGGAAGGTTTCCTGATTAATTAATCTACCTACTACTAGCAGATAAAGTTAGCCAGCTCTCCACTAAGCTCGCGATCTTCGTACTTTATTTGAGTGGATTATTCCATTCTTCTGCCAGTTAATGCCAAGAGTTCTCTTGCAGATATTGAGTATGTTGGTGATGTGTTGTATTTATTCCCTCATGGCATGACCCAATTTCTAGGGCCCGGTAAAGAGAGGGACTCTTGGCACCATGCTTGAATTTTCTTCAGGAAATTTTGCTCGTGGTTCAAGAAATGGGCAAATGAAAGACAACAAAAAGATGAATAGTATGTTAACCTAATAAAACATAATGAATCTATGGTTATGCTTTTATTTGGATGTAGAAATTTCTTCATTTTACCTGACATGTCCTGTGAGCAGATGGAAAAGTAGGGTTTAGCACACTACTAACTATCAGAGGAGAACATGGCTATCTCTTGAACCATTATAGAGCCACCCCTACAAAAAATGGTTGACATTTCTACAAATCATTTTTTACGTAGTGATGGTCCTTTGGCGGTCAGAGACAAATACCTAGAAGGATCAGGTTATGCTCTGTTGAACTCTTCCCCTCCATTACGCTTTCGCTTTTGGTGCCGCTCACTGTGTGGACATGCCTGGTCAAGCTTTTAAGCTTTTTTCAAGTGTATGATGTAAGTTCAGGATGCTACATGAGATGTGTTCAGACTAGTTGCAGAATCCATTAGAATGCCAATATATTATACCAAGCTAGCATACACCTACGGAAAGAAATAAACAACTAAGAAACATCAGGATATTAAAAAATAGCACTGCTGCCACCTTTAATTCTCTCACTCAGTTAGCACAGACGACAATATAACACCACCTCCTGAGGCCTATAAATGGAGGCCGCCACCAGCGCCATTGGAAGGAAGAACAAGCTCAAACAGCGTGTCTTGGTAGCTTTAAGTTCTCCCTTGCAACAAACCAGCAAACACACACACACACACACACCATGCCTCGCGCTAAGAACTCTTCGGTAGCCGAGGGCCCCGTGAGTGTGCATAAGGTGGAGAAGATTGAGCCTGTCTACTACAACAACCTAGTCACCAGACCTTCGGTATTTGCCAACCCGGGGGTGGTAACGGTGCTGGCAAGGCTGCCGTCGGGTGCTGGGGTTTCTGTCTCCGGCCAGAAGAAGGTGTTCCAGAGGGCGCTGTCGGAGCAAGAGGTAATAAGTGATTATATTGCAACAAAGAAGAGGCAATTTGCCGGGGAGATCCCACAGGGCGGCACATCGTATACATAGATTGAGAAGAGATGAAAAGTCTAGCTAGAAGCCCTAGACTGGTTCTCATCATGGTCAAAGTTCTATCTATACTCAGAGTACAGCTTTGTATGTGTATTATGGAATTAACACCTGATGTCTTCTATAAGACTACTTAGTTATGCATGCTAATGCATATATGTACCATGTGGGAGGTGCTTCTTGCTTTATGATCTGCGTGTATAGTTGTTCCTAATATAAATATATTTATCTATCATGGTTCAAGAGGTTATGTTTTAATTCCTGTTTTTTTTTTCTCTTGAAGACCCTTCCTCTGTGGGTAATTTAATATTTAAATTTTGAATGGCCTATGAAGCGATATCGTACCAATTTTAGTGTAATTATTTTTTTGTTTCTAACTGGGATGTAAGTGTCGGCTTGTTTCCTAAAGAAAGAATGAGACTTGGAACAAGTTCCTCATGCTGTTTTCACTTCATATATGGACCACTCATAGCGAAGCTAGCAATTTCTCTTTGCTGATTGATAATGTTGTACGCTCTCATCTCTTACATGATGATGACCTGGACAATCCAAAATATCTTAGTTGGTGCACATTCTAATCTTAGCAAGGTGCTTAGTAAATAATCAATGTATTTTGCTTGCAGCCGTATTTACTGTGTTATGCTGTCAATGATGGCAGTTTCGATGAGCAGATAAGAAGGGAAAAAGAGGGACTGCTGATAACGACACAGTCATAGTAGCTCGTCAAGTGCCCTATTGTTGTCATGGGGCATACTCCTTCTGTCCCAATAATAGTGTCGTTTTAGGACTGACCACCAGCACCAAGGGACCCTATATTCATCACTACTCTCTAGCCCCGCATGCTCCCTCAATTCGTTGCTCCGTTCCGATCTAGATCCAAAGCGCCGGCATAGGCAACACCCGGGAGCATGGCTTATCTCTGCCTGCGCGTCTCCTCTCCACCGCGGGCTGCCAGGCGAGCGCGCCTCCTCTCCATGACGTCGCCATGCCTGCTCTCGTGCTCCTCTCCGTCGTGCAGCTACACCCGCCCTCATGCGCCTCGTCTTCATTGAGCGGCCACACCTGCCCTCCAGCTCAGCCGAAGCTCGGAGGAGCCAACGTTGGAGTAGCAGAGCAACCTCCGCTGGCGGAGCCCGCGTGGCCTCCACCGCCGGTGGGGATGAGGCCACCTCCGGCGAGCGTGCCACCTCCCTGCGCGCGTGGCCACGCTCGGCTTCAGGCGTGACGTGGCCGCTCCAGCGACTGCGCCCCCTCTCCATCGCGTGGCCATGCCTGGCTTTGGGCGCCACCTCTCCGTCGCGCGGCCCGCAACCACAACCGCCCTCGCGCGCCTCCTCTCCGCCATGGCAGATCTGGATGGAGGAGAAAAGGATGGGGGCATAGGTTGAGGGGAAGATCTTCCTCACGCCGGCCACGTTGAGCCGCGCCGCTAGCTTCACTTCCACGTCGACGCCAGATCTCGCCGTCTCCGCCTCTGCGTTGGCCACACATCGCGTGCTCTGCCATGACGTTGGACTTCATGTCGGTGTTGTTGTCTTTTTTCTCAGTGGAATGGAGGAAGTGAAGGCATAGTAGGTCTGTAGTGTAGCAACAGGCCTAAACCGACACTCTTACTGGGACAAGGCACCAAGGCTAAAACGACACTTTTAATGGGACAGAGGGAATACATGGTGCATCTGCAAAATACATACATAAATTAACCTGCATTCTCCTTCCACCACCGGTAAATTTTAAGTGTCATTTAAGACTCAGGTCCGTCATTGGCATCATGTAAAGGAAACTGAGTCACTCTATCATGAGGGTTAGTTAGGGGCTGTGACTGTAATGTTTATTACCATCCTTGGGACACCACTAATTAGCGAACGCTCACCCAAATAGATTTTGAGCGGACACTTACATCCCTTGGCTTTTCTTTTTAGCAAAATTTTTTTCCACAACTTTCCTTTTTTTAGAAAGTTTTCCTTTTTAGTAAAAGAAAAATAAAGTTACAAAGCCAGACACATTACTTACATCTTTAACGGGATCTTTGACGTTTCTAAGTAATGTTCATAATTTGTACATTTAAATTATTATGTGGAAACATAACTTACAATGTTGCAAGTTACAATCTAACTTATACACATAACTTAGGTATCAGAACATCAAAAAAACTTATACACAACAACTGCAGTATAAAAAAATGAACATATCGATGCAAATGGAATTAAAAAAGATACATGGTTTATAAATTATAGCAAGTTAAAATAAATATTTTCATATTTTTGCTTACATCAGCACTGACATCAGCACATGCAAAAAAGATAAGGAGACCGTGTCAGTGGACCGTTCGCTCACTTCTCCACTGCGCGAACGACCACGGGAATAGACTTTGCCTCCCATGAGGGCTTCCTTCAAAACTTGATATTTGTTCTTTTAACTTTGTGGTATGAGGTGTGTGATCGAGATGTTGATATTTTACATCATGGGTTCCAAGGGATGGAGTGAGCTGCTCAAATCTGTCCTAAAGCATGGATCTAGCCAAAAATTTCAGGGATTATATATATGGGAATATTGATCAGTTCTTAAATTGAAGACGACACAATCAATTTACTTAACTATTAAGGGCGCTCTTATCTCTTTCCTTTCATTGTTCTATACACTACTTTTCCAACGTCGGCATGCTGTTCTCCAAGTTATCCGGTGGCGCTGCATGCTCAAGCACTATGCATTATTACACAATGGACAATCCGATGGTCGAGGAGGAAGCGCCCGGACAATATGTAGTGGATAGTTGTTGGCAACGGCTACTTCACAAGTCACAAATCCATTGGCTGGTCCCACGGTGAAGAAAAAGGCTAGCACACGGGATTATCTAGTGAGAATAAAAAGTTGTTGCAAGTTTTTAATGGCTAACCGGGATGGATGCACTATACGTATGCATTTTCATGATGTTGTTGGAGTGCCCCATGGTGGCTAAATGCTATAGCAACTGATTCTACACTCCATCCACCTTCTCAACTGCATACTGATCACATCCAAGGCATAGAATATGATTTAGTATTCATCTTTTTGACAGAGATGGTTCTTGTTGCTTGAAAGCTTGATTTACTTGTATCTTACTATAAGCCAAAGCATTTGTGATGACATTCCAAACAAGTTTATGGCCTATTTGGAATACAAAAATTTCACAGGAATCTCACAGGAATTTCATAGGAAAACACAGCAACAGGAATTTTTCCGCAACTCAAACAGGCACATAATCTCATATCAAGCACTTGTGATCGATGCAGGGATGGTTTCACCAGTCTGGGGTGCCAGGGGTGTGAAGGGGTGGGGAGGTGCTGCCGGTGGTATAATAGGATTTAAAAAATATAAAGTTCCAAAACCCTTCTAAAATATAGACTAAATATCAAGTTTTCAATATCTAGTTTAAGCTAGGGCTTGGCATAGATTTACAAAACTACAAAAATTTCTTGAACCCCAAACTCGCCTGATCCCTAGCCTACTACTGTGCCTGAAGCTCTCTCCACATTGTAAATCTCATACACAGAAGTGGGGCTAGGAGTACTGTCACACCCCAAAATTTCTATTTTGGGATGTGAACCGAAAACACTAAATAAACTAAAGGATTTATTAATTTCTTTAAAATCAGCCAAGATTTTATTCTTTTGTTATCATTATAAAATGATGAAAAGTGTGGCTTTATAAAACTTTTATGAAGATAATAAAAATGGGTTTGTGCTTGGTGCCATGCTTTGTTTTGCTGGTGTTTGAAAAAGAATTTCTAAAACCCGAACAAGACACGGCTAGGTTCTTCTCGAGTATGAAATAAAGCTTCAAAAACCCAAATTTGCCTCAAGAAGGTTTTGGAAAAACGATTTTGGAAAAATTCTTTTTCTTGCATAGATAGAGAATGAGCTTCTTCTTTTTCCTCTATAATGTTGGCCATCGCTCTAGCTAGACATCATCCTCTACCTAGCTCTAGCGGGCCCATGTTAGTCTCTAGTCATCCCTGGCTTGCCCTAGCCAACCATAGCTTTCCTTAGCTTGCTCTAGCCACCCTTGACCTCAATTGGCTAGCTTTGGCCAACCACGGCCAGCCCCAGCCGGCCATGGCCACCCCGGCCAGGTCAGCAGTAGTGGCAGTCGGCCACCAGTGGCCAAACTTGGCCATCAGTAGGAATCTAGTCTACCAACCCTTTGCCATCCTCTAAGACATCATAGCTTGCTTTGGCCAGCTCCTACCTAACTTGGGCTTTAAAATGATTTCAGCTTTTTCTGGAATTATTTTCGCACTGAAAATGCTTTTCTATAATTCTCGAAATTAATAAAAATAGCTGAATTTTTGCCGGCTCCAAACCCTAGGCATATATATATGCCAGCGTAGCCCTTGACGCGCTATTTTTAGATCAGAAAACCCCTTCGCCAGCCGCCGACGGCCAGCCAGCCGCCGCCGGCCCTGCGTGGCCGCACGCGCTTTATGCCATGCCGCGGTTGGCCGCTGCCGGCCAGACAAGGTCCGACCGAGGGCCTGCTCTCCCCACGCGAGCAGCAGCACCATGGCTGCCATGGCCACAATCCCCAACAGCAAGAGGAAAAAGATGAGGAAATTACGGTTTTGCCACCCAACAGTTATTTACAGTTTTGCCACGATCTTTAATCCTCCGCCGTTTCACCGTTTTAACTTTGAATTGAGTCGTTCAAGTTGTGTTAGTTTTGTATCATCGTGTTCTATGCAGTAGAGTTAATTTTTATCATGTCGCATGCTTTTCTATTTATAGCTAAATATTAAATTGTTTAATATGCTTGTAATTAGTTAGTTTTATAGTTAAAAACAATATCCATTTCATATCTTCATAATTATACATAATATATTTGTTTAATTAATCTTAACCTATGTGTTTCTAATTATGATTTGGTTAGATTGAACATGCTACATGTAATAGACCATAGATGCTCTCGTATGTTTATGTCGTTTGCAAAGCAAAGTTTAAATGTCTTAATAATGTGAGATATGTTTATAAACAAAACATAATTAGTTTAACTTGGTTTTTAAAATAAATTATGGTTTTATGTAATCTGAGTTAATAACTTATTCATTATTTTCTTTAAATAAAGTAAATAAAGCTTATAGTTGTTTCTTTTATAATGTAAAGCCTTTCGATAGGCGTTTCTTGTGATCATAGCTATAGCTCTCTTTTAGTACGTTGTTTTACCTTGTATGGTGTACTGTTCTTAATTGCTTTTCCTTGTTGCTTGTATGTTTCCTGTGTATGATGCTTGCTATGATTAGAACAAGGTCCGTTGTGAGCGTTGGAGATCACAAGTTGCAGAATAGAAGATAAAGATGATGTTTCTCTAAGCACATTGCTTTGGGTGTAAAGCAAGTCTTAAGACAAGTATAGCTTGGGTTTTTCTTTCTATGAGCATGATCATGAGCTTGTTTAATAAAATGTGATATAAATAAATTTCTAATGAATGTTATCCTTTGGCAAAAGCTAGGATTTACAGTATAACTGTGAGGGATACATGGCTCTGGTTTTAGCTCAGTATGAGGACCTTTTCTAGCTTGCTAGAGGTTTGCCGAGCTAGGTATAGGACAGCCTTTGTCCTTATGAGTATAGCCGGGAAGGAATGTGCCATATTGGAAGGGGGTTCCTACATCTGATGATCTGGCAGCCCTAATTAGTTAGACAAACCTTTGAAAGGCTTCATAGTGAACCCTGCCGGCTTTCCTTGGTAGTGAGCTAAGAGGTCGACGGGCCTCAGGCGAAAGGGTAAATCACGGCTCACAGTGAAAGTGTACACCTCTGATCAGAGTTTAAATCAATATATTATCCGTGCTCACAGTTACAGGTGGCCCAGAAAACTGACTGGATCTGTTATGTTCATTTAATGGTTTATGTGCAGTTCATTTGTTGATGCTAATTGCTAAAATATGACATACACTAAAAGCTAAATGCAGTTAAACTGTGCCAACCTTTATTGAGCTTCATGAACCCCTGCTATACTTGTTGAGTATGGTTGTGTACTTACGCTTGCTTTACTTTCAATTTTGAAAAATCCCGGATGGGTACCAGATTGCCAGAGTAGGAGAAGTTTAGGCTTGTGATCAACCAGCTAGTTGGATCCAGTGGAGTGAAGTCCTTACATGAAGATCGGAGTTGTCTTTCCACTGATTGTTACATAAGGGCGTATCCTTCTTATAGTAAGTACGTTATATATCTAGCATTGTTTACTGATACTACCCTTTACTTGTAGCTATATGTGGGAATTGACTCCTAGGACTCACATATGGTGTACATCTGGTTTTATTCTTAAAACTGGGTATTACAAGTACCCCCCTCGATGACTTTGTGTCATCCTCCTAAGAAAGTAGGAAGTAGTAAAGCTCATGTAAAATGAAGAGGTGGGGGCAATGAGAGGTAATTGGCTATGAGACACTCCCTGCCGCTGGATTTGGCCTTCCCACACGCCGTTGCTAGATTCGCACCACTCGGGGAGGGAGAAGAGGCAGTTGAGCCAGATCCAACCTCCCTGCCACTGGATCTGCACCACTTGGGGATGGAGAAGAGGGAGATGATGCTAGAGGAGGAGTGCACATGCAGAGGTGGAGGAGTGTCGTTGCCTCGCTCATGCCACCACTGTGGTGGAGTACCGACACCAGAGGAGAGAAGTGTCGCCACCTCTCCTGCATTCGCCGCATCAAGTCCATGAATAGGGAGGGAGGGGGCGGCTACACCACGCTACATCAGGTCGACACTGCACCGCATGCTGAGGGATGGAGTGGATAAGAGAGATGGATGAGAGAGAGCAAGTTGAGGAGAAGAAAACCCGAAGTTCAATAAGGTAGAATGGGCCACATGTTTTCATGGGCTTGTCTAGTCCTTAGCCTATTAACGGAAGAGGCTTGCCTTTGAAAATGTCCTGATTAGGCCTGCTGATGAGATCCTATTTCTCTACGTGATTCTTGGGTTCTTGAGTCTACCAGAGCCATTGGTGGCACACACTCTAACAACGATCGAATAACAAATGCTTGCCACGGCTCTAAACCCACGATACCTGCCTCCATTTATAGTTTCTTATCTAAGGAGGATATCTAAAGGCAACCGCTTCTATTAATAGTTAACCAAGGTGGGCATTCGTCTGGCGGCCTTGTCACCGACTAATGGTGGCAGCTGCCTGGTGAAATGCCTTGCAAATCTTTTTTGTAGTAGTATGTTTGGAGAGAGAGAATGGTGCTACTTCTTGTTTTCATCTAGTTTTTGAGATTTTATTCTACAAAATGTACTTCTTGGCTCCATATAGTTTTCAAGAATTTTTCTGTAAAATTCTAATTTTTGTTTCCATCATGTTTCATGTTGCAAAAAAGGTTTTGCTTTTGGTATGGAAGGGCTCAAGAGTGTTTGCAATATTGGATGACCGTGTTAGTTAGAACTGTGTAACAAGACCAAAGATGAGTGCTGGAGCCAGGGGCGTTGAGTGAGGGGCTATGAGATGAAACCTTAGCTATATATATATATATGATGAGTTTGATATTGGGCTGAGATGGGCTACTTGGTCTAGGAGGTAGGCCTGTATTTTAGGAGGCGGGCCTTATAGTGTGTCTGCCTCTAGAAATAGATTTATGGAGTGGGCACTCTAAGACGACCGCCTCCATAAATAAAAATGACGACCTCCTTCATTAATCACTGGGAATTTTAGGAGGTCATTAAAATTTTGTGACTACCTTGGTTAATAAATGGGTAGAGTCTCGCAAAAAATATTTGTGTACCAGTGATGATTCCCAAAGGAAAAGAGAGGATAGGGCCTCTCTTCCCACTTAGAATGATTTTTAGTACAAAGATTTGTCTTGTTAAATTCTCTAGTTCAAACTTTCTTATATAGTTTCCGTTTCATTTATACAAAACACAATTAATTGGCCACTAAATGGTTCATTGTCAGTTATATAGTCAAGATTTGATGACTGCATTGGACATGTACGCTTCTATCACTATGTACATGGTCAGTCACTTGATGTCGCAGCTTATTGAACTCATAGAAGATAATGTTCACAACAGCAATAACCAGTACTTAGTATGTTCTATGGCCTACAAAGAAGGTAACAAATAATACTATTCAAATTGATAGCTGAAGGAAGAGAGGCCTAGAATTACGCTTGGGAGAACAAACATGAGTATTTGAGTACAAGATTTTTTTTAAACACATATATGAATGATGAGCGTACCACGCATCTAGACTTTCAATCATAGTACAATCATCATGGATTATTATTATGGTCAATGACATTCATGGAATAACCCTGATAGGCCTAGAACCTATCAGGGTTGCTTGCAAATTAATGTCATGTGGGCGCCGTAGGGCGCGGTCACCATGTGGATCATGCAACCAGCACCATGGAGCAATCGGAGGAGCAATGGGTGCCAAGAATAGAAGGAAAGAGATGCATGCTGATCAGATGAGGACGTCAAGAATAGAAGGAAAGAGGAGCCGATCACCATGCATGCTGATGAGACGAATGGCTGAAGGCAGGAGTTGATCAGGCTTGTGGCTAGAAGGAAAGTGGAGCCAGTCATGGCCTTAGATTTAGGATCATTAGCTCCAAGTTGTCTTGGCCGAGTGGCCTATTTATCTCTGTAATTAGGATGCTCGGAATCAAGCAATGAATTATCAAACCAATCTAATCTCTCTCCCTAGTACTCTCAAGCCTAGGCAGTAGATGGGTAAAATCTCGCCCTAGAAGTCAAATCTCAGCCATGCAAAGCATAGCCAAGGTCTAGTTCTCCCATGGAACCAATGACCATAACAACTTGGTATCATGAGTTTGGCGATCCTCGCCTACTCGCTCCCGCTCACCATCGCAAAAAGGGTGGTCGGCGCCGGTGGCTGGTGGTGACAGTGAGCGGGAGAGAGTAGGCGAGGATCACCGGACTCATGATACCAAGTTGTTATGGTCATTGTGTCCATGGGATAACTAGAACTTGGCTATGCTTTGCATGGCCGAGATCCAACTTCTAGGGTGAGGTTTTACCTCTCTGCTACCTAGGCTTGAGAGTACTGGGGAGAGAGATTAGATTGGTTTGGCAATTCATTGCTTGATTCTGAGCATCCTGATTACAGAGATAAATAGGCCACTCGGCCAAGATAGCTTGGAGCTAATGATCCTAAATCTAAGGCCGTGACCGGCTCCTCTTTCCTTCTAGCCGCAAGCCTGATCAACGCCTGCTTTCTAGCCATTTGTCTGATCAGCATGCATGGTGACCAACTCCTCTTTCCTTCTATTCTTGGCACCCTCATCTGATCAGCATGCATCTCTTTCCTTCTATTCTTGGCGCCCATTGCTCGTCCGATTGCTCCATGGTGCTGGTTGCATGGTCGACTACACCCTACGACGCCCACATGACAATTAATGTTTGAGTATGATGATATGAGCCCTACTGTAGTTAAGGATGATATGATCCCAAGCCAGACATGATATTACTAACTATATGAACATCCTCAATTGTGCTCAAATAGAGGATAGAACATCTATGGATCACTATAACTGTCTAGAAAATGGGAAAACCTACAAGAGATGAACTAGAAATTACAACTAGAGTGCTAGGGTTGATTGGGGCAGCCCCCACTTATTTATAGAGGCTATTACAGATTCCCAATTTACTCCTATATATTTGGAGCGACCACATAACTCAAGGGTATTATAGTCCAACTCGAATTCTGCTAATCCGACGACCACACGCCCTTCGTGACTTAGCTTTGCCTTGACGCCGGCCTTGTGATGACGCCACATGCTGCCTTCGATATTGAACTATACCTAGGTTTTGAGGCCCAAACATGAAAACCACATACTGGTGGTTCTGAGGTTCAAACCACCAAACTACTCAACATGCATGTGTCATTGACATCCTCGACCACCCAGCCACCAAGTCTTCAAAGCCTTCGCTTGACTTGTTTGACCGTCTTGACTTGGTCAACATGCTCAACTCCCATGTACTACTCTTGCGCTTGTCGACGAGCTCAGGTGTTAGGCACCCATGGTCGGTCACCTAGCTTCTTGGGTCCCTTAGTCTAGGCCCTGACATGCATCCTTCACCGCTCCTAGTCTATCGGCATAGACCCGCTTGTCCTTCATCTTCGCGGTCGATCACCGTCACGGAGCTCCACATTTGCGTGCGCACCACAAGCCAAAAGGCATGTTGCACACCCTCAGTCCAAAAGGCATGTTGCACACCCCAAACTCACCACATGGGATACATATCGACCTTGTATTCACAAGTAGTAAAAGAGTTATGCCTAGCACCATTCATAAGGAAAGGTTAGTTCTATTATTGGAGAAACTTTGTGAGACTGGTTCATTTGGACCCTTATAGCATCTCCAAGAGTTTGTTAAATTCTACTTGGCAAATCTTGTGATTTACCAACTCCCAAAACTATATGACAAGTAAACAAAAGTCGTCACTCTCTAAGAGCTTGGCATTTTTGACTTGGTAAAATAAAAAGGCCTGCTAACGAAACGAAGAGGCCCGCTAAGCGAATGAAGGGCCCCACTAAGTAACGAGAAGCCCCGGATGCCGTATACAGGCGCGTATATTTGCGCACACGGAGGGAAGATATGTCAAGTTGCTATTAATGTCAAGTTGTTTTGCCAAACTATTGGAGGCTATTTTTTTATTTTGCCAAAATTATATAGATGCCAAGTTGAGATAAGAAACTCTTGGAGATGCTCTCAGGCTTTATTGTGTAGTGAGTTTTGCTGTTGGGGGTAGGGATTTAGTATAGGACGTACTCCACATGTTTGTTGTCAATTATAGCTAGGACAATTAGAATGGATCATGTTCATCGGCACATCTCGTATTTGTGAGTAGACTTCATACTGGTCGCCAACGCTTGGTCTGATAAAGATTATTACACCGACAACAGTGGGTTTGCCAAAACTGTGTTGGTAAATTGGTTTGCCATATGAAATATAGTACTCCCTCGGTCTCAAATTATGGTCTCAAATTATAAGGCACTCCAAGAATCTTGGAGAGTCAAAGCATCTCAAGTTTGACCAAAATTTATATGATAAAATAATAATATTTATGATGCTACCTAAGTATCATTAATTATTTATTAACTATATTTTTATAGTATACTTAGTTGATGTCATAAATCTTTGTAATTATTTCTATAATTTTAATCAAACTTGAGATGCTTTAACTTTACATGATTCTTGGAATGACTTATAATTTGAGGCGGAGGGAGTATGTGCCTGATGATATGATTTTTGGTGACGCAAAATTTCCCCTCGATAATTTGTCATTGTGTAGTGTACACATCTCTTGCTTCTAATTTAGTATAGTGTTAGCAATGTGTGTGGGAGCAACTCATTCCATGGTTCTAATTTAGCCGTATAAGCCAGATCTCTATACCACAAGAAATTTTGTTATAACGTCTTGTTTGTGCGTGTACTGAGCTTAATGTCATGTATTTTTATCTAGTCTTTTCATCCTTTTACTTCCATTTTCCAAACGTTCTCATTAGATCAAGAGTTGTCTATCATGCATAACCATATTCTGAACCAAACAATCAATATTGGTCTCGTTGCAAAACCTAGTTTGTTCCATTCATAGATCTATTGTTAGGCTTTTCTGCGTCCACATTATTTATTTCAGTCAAGTCTTCCTGACTCCTGAGTCCTGAAAGAAGAAAATTAAAGAGAAGATGAGTTCACACCCAAGCACAAAATTGGTAGGTACATCGACAGAGACCCAACCCAAGCAATAATCCCGTCGACGGAGTCAAGTCTCCTCTGTGTGGAAGGCACCTGATGCGCTTCTACTGCGACGTGCAGCCACAAGCTTACCATTGCAGCTAGCCATCGAGAAATAACTGAATTGACCTGATGACGACTATTGTGTGAGTGTGACACAGTTTGAGCTTTCTCATGGCTGCTATTAGCTCTATCTGATCATTTGCCCTCAATGTAAGCCTAAGCCATACTCCATCATATCCATGACTAAGCAAGGTCACTAATTTGGGTGCATTTTCTCATTGGGATGGTATTGGAATATCTCTACATACACCTGAAAAAATACCCAATGCTATCGTATCCTACTGCCCCGTCCGCGTTAAAAAACGGCTTGCTCAAAATGCCTGCCCACCCAGAATAAAAAAACGAACCTACAATTATAGATATATATTTAGGTTTTCCCAAAATTCGTATCTTAGTTACATTAATCTGCCATTTCTTTTAGCTTTGTTGAAGCAAGGACCGTACCTTCCTGACCAAACAGCTGAGCATATATAATGATATGGGCCGAATAAGAACTTAGTATATATGTCCACATGATGCTTCCATGCATGACTAATTAGCACAGGGGTTAACTGATTTCAATTAATTTTCAATATATGCCTCCCGACAGGAATTATCCTTTTTTTTCAATAATTTCTCACTTTCAAGCGCGTCCACTGTGTTTCCACGAAAATAGTTAGGGGGTCCAACGTTTCAAACAATTTTTGTGGATGAAGGGATCACACTAGAACATCACAGATTCCACCGTACCTACTCTCTTTTCGATTTTCATGGGGAGTGAGACTCCATCAATTTTTTTGCTTGCAGACTATGAAACTCTTAAGCAAGCTTGCACGGCATGTTATGCTTTGCTTTTAGAATGAACATCTCAATTAAAATTATTCCTGTAAGCTGGATTCTTGCTTCTCTCTAATATGATTAGCAGTGCTCCTGCTGGTTATTCCAAAAAAAATTATTGTCTCCATATATCTAAAAATATTGCTCAAAGTCTTCTCCTAGGGCAAAAGTATTGACTGGAATCAGTATTATGTGTCAAGGTTTCTGCATGATTTTTAGTGGCCAAATAAAACTGACCGATTCACAGCAGTACATCCATTTCTAGTTGTATATCATTTTTTATCAATTTTCACTATAATAAATGTAAGTCATACTAAAATTCTAGTTATGTGCTTCACCTTCTTATTTCTATCCTTTAACCAATAATTATTTTGTCATTGAAAAAAGAAATTAGAGGAAAATGATTTTCTTCTATAAAGGAAGGATTTATTAATTAATAATTTATTACATTGAGTTGATCAATAATCATGAACACACTTGCGGCCTTCTAAATGCACACAGCCTAAACAAAGCAAATAGATACCTGCTGCCACTCTGACACCTATTAATTCTAAGAATAGATCCCATATACCCAAAAGAAAATACCGCGACCGTTTAGATTTGCTTAAATCGCCTGTTATCTTAGAACGGAAGAAGTAGACCTCTTGGAGGAGGTTCAAAGTCGTGATATTATATTATATTAGCTGTACGTCCTCAGTACTTTCTCGAACCTAGTAGTATATATGCTCTCATGAGCTGCATGTAATTAAGTGGTTGTTAGTATCAGATCCTTTTTCTACTGCTTTTGTTTAATAAATATTAAAATAAAAATGGCCATTTATTTGGTTTGTTTGTTGTGTCAAATTACCAGACCATGATAAGATATATGTCTGAGAATGATTATGATACACACTTTTGCTTTTGAGCATCGAGATTTCGATGTGTCATTACTCTTCCTCGTTGCTTACCGCGTGCCAACTATTTTATCTAATCAGATTCCACCATCAAACTAATTTGCTAGCAGATATATTCCCCACTAATCAGATTCAGATTCCACCACCAAACCGAGCTTAATTTTAGTGCCGTTGGTTAAACTAGTAATTTTTACTTTCATTCATTGGTGTACAATCTGTGTACTGCCGAGGAGCAGAACAGGCAGAAAAGAAAAAAAAAAAAAGAGGCACTGCCGGTAACAGTACAACAGAGAAATTAACAATTTAACATGTTCTCTATTTCTGTGTTATGGATTACACATATATAGAAGATATATGTACTTTCTCCGAGATGTACATCTCTACTGCGAAAACTGGGAGCATAATTGTTCGCTGTGCCATGTAAACGGTCGACCTATAGTCATCAAACAGCGACTATGAAAAATTGTCTCCAATCCACAGTGGCATCGAAAATTGAGGTGTGTGTAAGTGTGTTAATCAGGATGCTGATATATTTTTTTATACTTCAGGGCTCCACAGAGATGACAAAGTGTTTTAAATCCACCTGCTCATTCCCTTGAGCATCTAGCAAAGAGATTTTAGACAACAAATGGGAATACTGGTTGGTTCTGAAACTAAAGACAAATGGGAATAGTGCCAAACTGTGGAATCTCCAGAAAAGAACCCTGCAAACCGCCTATAAATACAGACCGTCATATTTCCACCCGCACCAAGCAAGCTCTCAAGGGCAAACATCTAGCTACCATCGATCCTCTAATCTCTGTCTAGCATCCAGCAGAAAACCAGCTGACAATGTTTCGACGCACCAAGACCACCATGGCTCCTCCTACTGATGGTGAGGTGAGGATTCAGAAAGTCGACAAGATTGAGCTCGTCTACAACATCGTCTCCAAGCCAAAACCGTATAACCCGACTGCGGGAACCGGGAAGTATCTTACTGCTGGTCATCATGAGGTCACAGCCTGGAAGAAGATTGAGAACCCCAGCAGGCCTAGGAGTGTGGTTTCTGTAGAAGACATCAACAAGAGGTCTGAAAGGTACATCACAGAGATGAAGAAGCGATTTCTAAGCTAGATAGCACCTGAGCCTGTGATGAAAATGACAAAGGTGAAGATCTGATAGTAATAGTACTGGTATCGTCCATGTGGAATTGGTTTGGTTATATGTATATTTGATATAGAGTCTTTGATATATTACCCTGTGGGATGGAATATATATGTGAGAGACTAGTTATAAATGCTTTTATGCCTGATGTATGCATGCTATGTACATGACATATATAGAGAACAAAACGTTGAGTAACAAGCTTACTATCAATACGCATGGTGCCAACCAATGGTCAGTTTTCACAAAGACGTACAGTTTCATATATACTGTTCCTTTTATGCTGTCGGAGTAGGAAACAGTCAAATGCACCGCTATTAGCAAAACATGCTAATGTAAGGGTCTGTCTGAAATAAAAGAAATGGATTTAGTTACCGAATTGGGTATTAGGAATTTCAGGCTTTTGAGGCGAAAGCTGACACAAGTCTTTCCTGTTTTCTTCTCTCTGATCCAGAATCTGTGCTTCTTTTCCTTTGTAAACATCCATATGGTTTACTCGGTTTCTGGGCATTTTAGTCCTTGTAATATCCAAAGAACATGATAAAATGGCACGAAAAAGCTGAAGCATTTTTGCATTCTTTTTAGTTTTGTTGTTTTTGAGTATATATTAAAAAAAGGCTAATAAGGATGCATTTGTGATGTCAAAAGTTGTGTTACACAGGGTTTACTGCCTCATTTTCTTGTCAGATCGTTTCAACAACTGCCGTTAGTTTTGGTGGGTTACACTGAATGAAGTCAATATATTTGCTTGCACGGTTCATATATATGAGCAACTTCAGTAGTGTGGAAGATGTTAGAGATACAGTCATACAGACAAATAGCAACAGTAGACATGTCTCCCAGGTAGTGGTGTGGAGAAGGCACCTGATGCTCTTCCACAACTTGTAACTGCATCCTTAACTTTGCATCGATCGACCAACCAGTCCAGCTAGCTATATATATTCAGAATGATAGGAACTAACGTGGAGCAGCCTGAGCAACACATTAGATTTGCATCAATGTCCTGATCGGTCAATCAAGTGGCAATTATGCGGGGAAAACCGAATGTGATTCGGGGAACGATTTCGATTTCCGTTTTGATTGCATTGCGATTGCCATGCATGAATATATGATGTCTCAGCGACAGTATAAATCCCTGGGTACTTTATGACGTTTCGCCCTCAAAGTAAGCTCAACATACGCACAAAGCTAAGCTATGTCCCATTTTGCCTGACATTTGACACTGATATTTAGCTACTGGAAAGCAAGCTTTAATGTCCTCATGGTGAGAAGATTACAGCATTTTTATGCGTGATCTCCACCGAATAAGAACTTAATTCGTCTTCAGGATGCTTCCGTGCACTATTAAGCATGCCATCTGTGACATGGATTAGCTAGTATTTGTCTCGTCAATTGTTTCTCTCCCACATGGTGAAACAAAAAGGAAAATGTGCACTTTTCTGTTATTGAAATCCTGAAAGAAATTTGCTTTCATACATCTCTCCAGCAACATAACAAGCATTTGGTGAATGGATGGAGGAGATCCACCTGTAGGCTGCAGCTTTCTCCATGGTGCATTTGATTTGAGGTGTTTATCCTGTGGCTACACAATATACAGGACTGATTCGATTTCAGCAGTGAGATCGGTGACAAATTCAAGTGCTTGTCGGTTATCAAGAACATGGCAGACACATATACAACACGAGAGAGGAGTTTTGGTGCTGCAAGATATTGACCCTTTCTGGTTTTCTTTTCGCTTTTTATTATGCACATTATACTCCGACAGATGATCAGGGTCAATGGTTGCCCGACTCAGCACCATGCCGTGCATGGTCTGCACGCTCCAGGTCCATGTCGCGTGCCATGACGATCTAAGCTCAGTCTTATGCAAAGTTGCCAACAACACAAAGCTTCAAGCCACAAGCTATGACATATTGACATGCAACAAAAAACGCGACAAGATCGAAGAAGAATTGCAGTATGACTGTATTTGCATTAGTAGCTGTTGATCTAATCAGTGAGAATCCATCGGCATAGTTACGGAACGACGCCTAACTATATCAGCTTGTCTCCTGAAATGGAGAAAAAAAACAAAAGTTCACACAATGTGTCATCGATGCATTGTATCTCCTTTTTGAGGTTTCATGCATAGGCTACTGAAGTCTTTCAACCAGTAGTGAGGAAGGCACCTGATGCATCACTTTTGAATAAACGTGCAAACTGCAAGCTTACATACCCTTTGCAGTTCAGGCATGCAGCTAGCTAGCTCGCACTAGATAATATCTTAGGAAAGTTGTGCCGGTTTGGCTAGCTAGATTAACATTGGTACCTTGAGCTCTATCATATCAATCAGTCATGTCGTGTGTGATTCTAGATGAAATAATTTCGACTCCGATTGTGATTGACACACAACCATGATCAATCGAACACAGCATCGATCCCTGTACTGTTGCTTGCATTATGAGCTAGATCTTATCGCTGAGCCAGCTAAGCTGATGACAGATCTTTTGCATGCCCTCAATTCAAGATTAGATCAGCAAAACCGAATTGTAGCTAGCTAGGCCCCATTTTGCCCAGTGATCGATTTGATGCCGATATTTAGCTTTTCAGATCATCAGAAGGAGTGCTCTTTCCTTGTCAAGCAAGAAACAGTTTTTGTTTGGTTTGATGTGCACCAAATATATAAAAAGTTAATTCGTCTCTCAGGACGCATCCATACACAGATAAATTGCGCTATGCACAGTATATCTAGCAGATCAGTCAGCAAATTAATGGATTGATTCCTTGCATCGATTTCTTTGTCTTCCACTTGCTTAAATTTGAAACCGATCGAAAAAGCACGGATTCCGCCATGTGGACTTCCAGGGCAATGAGAGTTTCATGATATTTCTGTTTGGTGACCATTGACACTACAAGCTATAGATAGTGTGTCGACGCATGTTCACCTTTGGAATAAAGGTAAACATTTCCCTGCTTGTCACATTACGTGTGTCCTGAAAATTGGACAATATATAACCGAAGTTGCAACGAAGCAGGGGCCGGTAAAGTGGGTCAAGGTCGATACTGTTCCACCACCGCTCAAGTTCTCACGGCTTTCCTGAACGGCTGAAACAAGGGTTTGGCAGCATGCAGCAACATACTTTTGACCGAGCTTTTCTCTTGATTGGTTAATAAGTCTTTGAAAAAGCTCAATTAAATTGCTTGTCATGTCGATTGTCGAGTTAACAGACAGGGAGCATCATGGCGAGACGAAAGTATTAATTTTAAATCAAATGAAATTGTCTCGACTCCTGGTTGTGTGAGATTACACAGTAGTACAACATAGACACCCACGTACCACACAACACGCACGCACACTAACCCTAATGAATACACGTAGGAAAACCCTACTCCTACCAACCAAACCGTAAAAACTTATGGTATTAAGATTTTTATAAAATAATTAAAGATGAATACAACAATGGTGATTCTTACGGCTAGCAATGTTTACAACATGGCACGAGAAAATTAACAGTTGTCACATGGTGAATTAACCATGATGTTCAATATTTCTAATAATATGTACAAGTACATGCTAATATGTACCTTCGCCATGATTTATATATGTCATGCAATTCAATCATAAAATTCCATAATTATCTAAGATCCAGAGCATTGCTACAGTAGCCTCTATGGGAGCCAATGACGAAATCTCACAACACTACGCTAGAACACGCAATCTGGATCAGATTCTTTTCCAGAATACATTAGCATATATCTGCACACGTTTTCTTTTTTCTCTTTGTTTCTTGCATTGTGAAAGTTGAAAATGACACATTTAATATATGATTAGCGTGTCAAATTACCGGACAGCTAGCCGCAATTAGTAGTTCTATATTCACATAATGATGATAGGATCTTGTACTCTAGATGTTTTAGTCGTGGTCGCGTGTTGGTAATGTGCCAAGTATTTTATATAATCGGGATTCCACTACCAAACTAATTTGGTAGCATAGATTATATTCCACTCTATCTCGGAAGAACTCTTTGACAAAATATTAGCATGCAGCAACATATAATGGTTTACTGAGTTGCAATGGGAAGAGTAACAAAACGGCGAATTAATCCAAAAGCTACTTTTACATTCCATAAAAAAGCTACTTTTACATTCCATAAAAAAGCTATTTTTACATTCCATAAAAAACTACTTTTACAATACGGCGCAGAAAACTAATAGCTTAGTTGCACTCCTGCCGTGAAAGTAAAAAATATCCAATGTAACCCTCTATCTGTAGAATCGTGAAAATCTTTTAGGAAAAACATATTTATGTGGAATTTGGGGGAAGCTCTAGAATCTCACACTCTCTAGTGAGTCCTGAGTACATATACACGTATACATATGGGCCTCTTGGGCCTAATCTACTTACAACATACACAGCCCAACACTCCCCCTCAAGATAGGCGACAGATATCAATCATCTCCATCTTGTTATATGCTAATATACATTCATTAACTCCTAAACCTTTTGTTAAGCAATCAACTACTTGCTCATTTGAAGCTACATAACTCAGTTGATGTATTCCATCATCTAGCCGCTCCTTGATGAAGAAGCTATCAATCTCCACATGCTTAGTTCTATCATGTTGAACTGGGTTATTAGCAATGTTAATCGCTGACTTGTCATCGCACTAGAGCTTCAAATAAACTTCTCCTAGTTTCAACTCAGATAATAAATTCTTTAACCATAACATCTCACTTAAACAGACAGACATAGCTCTATATTCTGCCTCCGTAGTTGACCGAGACACTACTGGTTGTTTTTTGCTCCTCCATGATACTAAATTTCCTCCAACAAATGCATAATAGCTAGATGTCGACCTTCTATCATCTAGACAGCTTGCCCAATCCGCATCACAGTAACCTTCAATATTTAGGTGATCATTTCTCTTGAACCATAATCCTTTTCCAAGATTACTCTTTAAATATCACAAGATTCTATAGACTGCATCCATATACCCACTCCTAGGATCATGCATGTATCGATTCACCACACTTACAGCATATGCTATATCAGGCGTTGTATGACATAAATAAATCAAACATCCTATGAGTCTTTGATATTTTTCTTTATCTACCGGATCTCCAGACTGAGCACATAATTTGTGGTTCTGCTCAATAGGTGTAGAAGCCATGCGACATCCAAGCATACCTGTCTCATTTAGTAAATCCAGTACATACTTTCGTTGTGATAGAACAATCCCTCTAGGGGATCTTGCTATTTCAATTCCTAAGAAATATTGAAGTTGTCCAAGATCCTTCACTTCAAAATCTTTGCTTAGATTCTTTTTCAGCCGAGCTATTTCTAAAGTGTCATCTCTAGTAATAATTATATCATCCACATACACTGCAAGAATAGTTACTTGATTATTAGAGTGATGATAAAACACAGTATGATCCCCATTGCATTGACGGTATCCCATATTACACATCGCCCACCTAAAGCAATCAAACCATGCCCTTGGCGACTGCTTTAGACCATACAAAGATTTCTTTAGTCTCAATGCCTTTCCCTTAGTTTGAGCGGTATGAAACTCAGGTGGAATTTCCATATAAACTTCTTCCTGAAGATCTCCATGCAAGAATGCATTCTTAACATCCAACTGATATAATGGCCATTCGAAGTTAGCAGCATAGGAAATCAATGTTCTAACAGTGCTCATGTTTGCAACAGGTGCAAATGTCTCATCATAATCAATGCCATATATTTGACTATACCCTTTTGCTACCAATCTTGCTTTGTATCTCTCTATCTTACCTTCAAGATTTTGCTTGACCGCATATACCCATTTGCAACTAACCACCTTCTTGCCCACTGAAAAAGGTACAAGATCCCAAGTATTGTTCTTCTCAAGTGCCTCTAGCTCCTCTAGCATGGCCTCCTTCCACTTTGAATCTTGCTTTGCCTCTTTCCAGTCTCTTGGAATTGCCATTGATTGCAATGGTGCTACAAAATCTTTGTAGGTAGAAGACAAAGATTCATATGAGACATAGTTAGCTGTGTCATTCTTGTCCTCGATGCCATCTTCAAAGCCATATCTCTCTGGGGTTTTCCTGCTGTACTTATCACTCCTTTTCTTGTAGCAATAGGGAGATCAATAGAAGAGTTAATATCTTCACCCGAAGTTGCTGATGGATTATCAACCTCATTATCATCAATTGGAAGTTGTTCTTGCTGCACCAATTGTGGTTGCTCCACCTGGATACCATCTTCGTCACTAACAACTGAAGGTGGTACAGAAGGATTTCTCCTCCTCATGTACACCTACAGATTTCTTTCAGTGTGTGATGTTCTCCCCCTCTCCATATTTGTTGGTTCATTTATAACTACTGGACATGGGATCAAACCACTAATCACTTTATTCCTCCTTGATTCCTCAACACCCTCAGTCACTAATGTTTCATTCTCCTCGTCACCAACCTCACATGTATCAGAAGAATCAGAATCAAGAAAAAGATCACTCAAATCTGTTTTCTCCCCATAGAAAGGAATAGATTCCCTAAAAGTGACATCCATACTCACAAATGTATGATATTCTGATGGGCTCCAGCATTGATATCCCTTTTGCCCAGATGAGTAGCCAATAAAAATGCACTTAACAGCTTCAGGATCTAATTTCCCATGAGACGGTCTATGATCCCTAACAAAGCATGTGCATCCAAACACCTTCGGTGGAACAATAAACTCATTTTTTCCAAAAATCAATTCACATGGAGATTTCATACCAAGCACTCTCAATGGCATGCAATTAATAAGATGAGTAGCAGTCATAACTGCCTCACTCCAAAAGAACTTAGGCACGTTCAAAGTATACATGAGTGAATGAGCCACCTCCAAAAGATGTCTATTCTTTCTTTTCGCCACTCCATTTGTGCGGGTGTATTAGGGCAAGAGGTTTGATGTAATATTCCCTCGGTAGATAGATAAGTTCTAAACTCATTATTCACATACTCCGACCCATTATCAGTTATAATATGAACATGAGCATTGAATTAGTTTCTTATGCATGCACAAAAGTCCTTAAAGCAATTAAGCACCTCACTTTTATGTTTCATCAGATATAACCATGTCATGCGAGAGTAACAATCAATGAAGGTCACAAAATATTTCATTCCACTCAAAGAAACGACCGAAGAAGTCCACACATCAGAGTGGATTAATATAAAGGGTGACACAGTCCGCAATCCCCTACTCACATATGAAGTTCTTATGTGTTTCCCAAACTCACATGCATCACATAGTAATTTACGTTTGTCTACCTTACACATTTGTTCAGGAAAAATTCTAGTCATAATATCAAAAGATATATGTCCCAGCCGACAATGCAAAAGCATTACCTTAGCCTCATCTTCATTTGCAATGGCTGATAAAGCATGACATATTGCTTTATCCGTCTTCCTTCTGTCAAGATACCATAGCCCATTATGAAGAACACCAATCCCAAGATGTTTTCTAGTCTTCCTTTCCTGAATTAAACAATTTTCACGATCAAGAAAAACTTGACAGTACATCTGATCAACCAATGAGCTTACTGAAACCAAATTAACTAGAAATGATGGAACATATACTGATGACAATGTTATAGATGGAGTGCATTGCACTGTACCAACACCTCTGTTTGGTTGAGATATTCCATCAACAGTCTGGATTGTGTCTTTATGAGAGTATGAATATGGAGTATATGATGTAAATTCACTTGACATGCCTGTGACATGTCTAGATGCCCTAGAATCTAAGATCCAACATGAATTGGAATTTTTTATGGACAATAAAGCTTATTTTTTCATACCTGAATCATAATGGAAATAGTTTGCAACATTATCTGTTGAAGTTGATACTATCCCTTAATCATCTGATTTTGAGTTGTTTTTATTTTCCTTCAGCTTCCTCAACTCTTCCAACTCTATAGCTAAAATTGTGACCAAGTTTGAAGCACCTTCCTCAGACATAGCAAAATTGGCTCTAAGGCCTCTTCCTCCACCTCTCGGTGCACCCCTATCATTGCCTCTTCCTCTTCCACGATAAGTCTTTTGTGTTTGACTGCAGTCCCAACTCAAATGACCCTTATCACCACAATTATAGCATATTCTAGTTTTCTTGAGATCTTGTTACAACATATGCTAGACGTGATGGGGCTGGGACATTTCCTTTCATTACCTTTAGCCTAGTTTCCTCTTGTGCCATAGCAGCAATAGCTTCTTCTAGACTAGGAAGCTAGATTGATGAAACAAAAAAGCACGCCTTCCCTCAAATTCTGAATTGAGCCCTCTCAAGAATTGGAGAACTCAATTTTTCTCAACCCATTTTTTCACCCATGCCACACAATCAGGGTGTGGCAACTCAATTGGATCATAGTGGTCCAAATCAGCCCATAACTGCTTTAGCTCTGCGACATACTCTATCAGAGATAGCTCCCCTAGTTTTAAATGGTAGAGCTTATCATCTGTATCAACCAACAACATCACATTTCCTGCACCAAGATATGTCTTTGATAGTGATTCCCAAATACCATATGCAGTAGTAATTTATCTACCGATCCAACAATAGGTGGCACCATTGAGCTCAAAAACCAGGCAACTACCAAAGAGTTAATAGCATCCCAGGCTTTCCATTCATCACTTGATTTATCCTTGGGTTCAGTTGCATTTCCATCGATGAAACCTTCAAGTTTCTTTGCCTTTAACAACAATAACGCCCTCTTGGACCAAGCTAAATAATTCCTTACGCCTTCAAGCTTGATATCATTTGGTGCGAGTTCCAATTTCTAAAATGCATCGGCACAGTCGCTTTGCTTGAAGATGGAGCCTCATTCTTCTTCTCCGTAAGCAAATCAACTAGCTTGCCCAATATCTGCTCAATCCCCTGATTCTCCCCCATTTTTGTGGAAATCTACAGCAGTAAGCATCACCAAATCCTCCCTATTTTGTAGCTTCTGATGTAGATCAGGTCCTCACCTCATTGCTGTCCTAGTCAGAGTTCCTGCTAGCTTCTATGCCTCACGTCCACCAGCACCCATTTTGAGTCGGCCTTCAACCAGTCACCTTCAATCAGCCACCACACATCACAACAAGAAGCAAGACTTCCACCTTCCATGAGTCACCAGATCACCACACACACCAGCTAAATCAGATTGCAGCTCCTCAACAGTAGCACCTGCTATGCTCAAAACAAAAGCACCAGCCACAACGGCAAGCAAGCAGCACTACAACACCTTTTCTCCCCTTCTTCTCCTTCTTCCTAAGCCACATGCTCTCCACCTGAAGCCCACTTCCCAATGAGGCAGACTTGTGCCCGCAGCCTGTTGGGCCCTTGGCTTGCGCACGGCCCGAGTTGCACCGTCGTCCGCTCGCCGCTCGCCTATCCATGCCGATGCCTGCGTGTGCGCGCGTCACTCCTGCCTGGGCGCCGCTCCTTCTTGGTCCACGCGGAAGCCTGTCGATGCCTACAAGCGCGTGTCGCTCCCCGCGAGCCGCTCGCACCGTGCCACAGCGGACCTCGTGCGGCCACTACACCTCCGCTGTTCCAGGCTGCACAGCCCCTGCCAATGTACCACCACTCAGAGCAGCTTGCCCGTGCCGCCGCCGCCTCTATCTAACGCCTCACCACCAAGTCACACGGCAGTGCTTCCACTTCTCCCCGATTCATACGACTGCCATTCCAAACAGCAGCTCCATCACTCAGTTGATCGCCAGTTCACCGCCATCATCGCCTCTCTCACCGTGGCTCTGACACCATGTGGAATTTGGGGAAAGCTCTGGAATCTCACTCTCTCTAATGAGTCTTGAGTACATATACACATATACATATAGGCTTCTCGGGCCTAATCTACTTACAACATACACAGCCCAACAATTTATGAATCTCCAAAAAATTTAAAACCATGCACATTATCACAGGCCTAATGATAGCCCAATATCTAGGCACAAGACAAGGGTCGAGAGGCTGGACTGGGCCTAAAACAAGCATGCTATGAATAGTACCCGTGGGTACTTAGCACATGTGGTATAGCGCATGGGCACGATAGCGCCACCACCGCTGCTGTAGACTAGGTTAGATTAGTTTAGATTGCTTGTAGGCTAAGTCCCACAAGATTATAAAGAAAGGGAGCCTGGTAAACGTTGAATCTTAAATAAGAAATAAGCTGAAAGGCTCTTATCCCTTCTTCTCTGCCTTCGTCTCCTCCTTTCTCTCTCCCTGCGCCTCTTTGTCGTAGCTCTGCCGCTGTCTCCTCCTCTTCTCACGCCACTGCCCTAAACCCTAGTGCCGCCACCCCTTGTCGCCCCTCCGCTGTCCAAGCCACCACCCTCGTGCCCTAGCTGCCGTGCAGACACATGATTTTCCATATCATGGTGTAGCATCTTTGTTGGTGTGATGAGTGATTGTCAACATGTCCAACACTTGTGGTTGGTGGTTGGTTTGGTGGTTCTACTGATCCCCTGGCACAGGGTTATGTGTCGAAACGTGTCTCTTGGCTAGTGATGTGCAGGTGTGGAGTCCGGAGGCTGTGGCGATGGTCGGGAGAAGGTCAAGTAGGGCGTGCCATGCTGACGGACAGGGTGTGGTGAAGGGCGAACACGAGGCTTGGACCGACGGACCAGACGGCCAGGTGGCCAGCCGCGGTGGCTAACACTTGGGACATCGACGAGCACAAGTGTACATGGCAGGGGATGCGTACGCGGTACGCTACTCGCGAGGTGGTTTGTCCTCAAAACCATCGGTGGGGGAAGCGTACGTGGTACGATACTCATGGACGGTTTGGTGATTTGCCCTCAAAACCATCAGCGACGGGTTTCATGGGTTTGGGCCTCAAAACCCGGGCGGAGGTCCCGATGCAGATTGACGACACGTGGCGGCATCGGGGAGATTGCGTCGAGGCAAGGCTACCGGTGAGAAGGCGCGGTGGCCGTCGGATCAGGAAGTCTGGAGTTGGACCATAGTGCCCTTGGGTAGGTGGTTCACTCTAAAAATATCTAGAGGTAGAAGTGGAATTATGTAATAGGCATATAAATAGGAGTGGACTGCCCCCCACTCAGATTACCTCTGTTATTTTTGTTTTTCTTTCTCCAGTAGCTTCTCCCCCTCTCTATTCATATTCTTGTTAGAGGTCTAAGAACAAAAACTTTAGCCATGTATTTGTGAGATATTTGGTGTGGGGATGGAGGCCCGAATCCTCCTTGTGCCCTCTGGGCTTGGTCACTTTTATCTATGATTTTCATTTGTCTTTGTGCTGTGTTGACTTTTGGTGGTATTTTTGGACGAATTTTTATTCATCGGATTTGGAATGATTTGGCTCGTTCTTTTTGCACTAATTAATGCTTTGTTGAGTGATGAACTAGATCACCAAGTGAATTGAACCAATTCCACTTGTGCATTAAGAAATCGCAAGATGTGTATTTTTGGGGAAAACTGAGTTTTTGGCCGAGATCTGCTTTCCCCGGCCGTTGAGTTTAAATTGAGTAACGATTTTTTGGGGATAGTTTTCCATCTCCCTTGAGATGGCCTCTGTAAAATCTGGTGTCGATCTGTTTTGATCTGATCCAGTTTTCGTTGATTCTCCTTCTCGCATCGCTGCTGTCCAGAACAGGTGTTCTCTCTAGAGTATTGTTTGTTCTCCGCTATCTTACTACGTGAGGGATTCTTATGTGGGGGCCTAACAGTAGTGCTACCAGCATCATGCACTCAGGCACCGAGTGAGCTCGTTTGAGCAGCACTTGCCGACCACCGTGATCGACGTAGTCCCGACCAGTTCCCGACTAGTTTCTGACCACTTGCCGACCACCGTGATCGATGTGGTCCCGACCAGTTCCTGATCAGTTTCCGACCACTTACCGACCACCGTGATGGACGTGGTCCCGACCAGTTCCTGACCAGTTTTATCCTGTTACCAACCACCGTGATCAACGTGGTCCCGACTAGTTCCCGACCAGTTCTCATCCAGTTGCCAACCAGCTCCCGACCAGTTGCGTTTGATCTCCGTTCTATTTTCGTCTCTCGCATTGGCTTTGTGGTGTTCCGCTGTGTTTATAGGGAACATCCACCCACTAGTTGGGTCGTGGACATCACAACGTTTGGTTTGTGTGTTTGGCAGTGAAGCTGGGACAGTGGACTAAATATTTCACGAGAAATTTTTACGGCTCCCATTCATCCCCCCTCTGATCGCCGTTTTCGGTCCTTCATGCCGCCATCAGGGTCAACCTCAACCTAAAACCCTATGCATCTATATACTGCAAAATTTGATATTCAAACTTGTTTTGAGAAAAATTATATTATAAAAATAACAAAGTCAAGGTACAGATGCACTAGAGGACAAAATTCCTATTAAAGTGCATATGCATATGGAATTTGTCTTTTGCATATATTTTTGGAGTAATTTAGAATCTCAAATTTTGTGTCAATATATCGATGCTTTCATTTGAATTCATTTCAGTCATGAAAAATCATTTTAAAGTTTTCAGGTCCTCTTCCCTTGTAAGTAGATTAGACCTGTATGTATATAATGTTCTGGATCGCATTTCAAAGAAAAAAACTCGATCCCCGGTATTACAGCTTAAGAAGAAGATCTGACGTTGATCGAGAACCTTCGAACTTCTTCCCGACCCATACACAATGACACAACAGCTCCGTGAGATGAGATGGCTACGTGTGCCTTGAATGCAGGGCAGACGAGGGACTGCGGCTGAAGCCACAAAAGTGAGTCCCCACCGGCCGTTGCTGCTGCAGAATTAGAGGTTCTTGGGTGCAATAGACACAACACACCACACCACACATCTGTACTACCTGCAGATACCATCTGACGTACCCCTCGCTGACGCTTCAGTCCCAAGTACGTCCAAAGCCCAGACACGCGTTGGACCGGTGCAGATGCCCCTTGCCTGCATGCTTTGCCTTTGCGAAAATGTGGTGCAAGTGCAACTGAGATTCCTCTTCTGAGGTAACTCCTTGTCCTAGTGCGCAACGCGTAACACGCCTGGACGTTTGCTACCTAGCAAGTGGCAGCCAGGACGGTTGGTGCTGGTGGTTTGGTGGCGTAGACGTGCTGCTCGCATCTCTCTGGAATCCCAATCAATCCCTTACCGCAGCTGCCATGCAACCGCAGCCAGCCACCTGAGAGACTGAGACGACTCCACAAAACTAAAGCTGCGAAACATCGCACCTATACTCACCACTGACGAAGACGCATGGCCACGGACGCACGCAGCTTATCCGAAGCAATCAGAGACGACCTGAGTGAGAACACGTGCGTCGTCGTCCTAGAACTGTGCAGGCTATCGTATCACCCAACTCAATAACTCAAGATCCATCTCTGGCTGGGCTTGCTGCCTATATAAACGAGGCCATAGCTGTTACCAAATTGCATCATCGATCACCCATCTCAATACGACAGACGAGAGCAGACCCAGAAACTGGCCGGACCGACGAGCACCTAATCCTGACCAGCTCAGTAGCTTATTAGCCTTTGCTACTAGGGTCGTCGTGCGGGTAGCAACAAGGAGGACATGAATAGTTGGGGCAAGAACAAGAACGTCCCTGCTCCGGCCGGCCGCACCGGCGCCGGTGCCGGTGCTGCAGGTGTCGGGGAGGTACCGGTGCAGAAGGTGCACAAGATCGAGTACCGCAACCTGATTTCCAGGCCCACCTTTTACGGCGGCGCCCGTCCTCCACGAGGGGCGGAAGACGACATCGACGAGAAGGCGGAGAGGTTCATCAGGGAGAGGAGGCGGTGGTTCCACAGCCAGAAGCCCGACGAGCCGTCGGCGGCGGCCTGATGACATCGTCGTCGTCAATCGTCATGCAGACATCGTTGCGTGTATGTATATGGATGCATGGATGGATACTATTATTATAGATATAATGCATATATAAGTATATAAGTATTTTATAGAAGAGTTGACCCATGTTGCGAACCCCCCTGTATGTACTCCGCCCGGTTACCAATAAGTGATGAGTGAAATTTTATTGATATGCATGTTTGATTGAAGCCAACGACAGTTCCTTTTCATTTATGATAGCAATTGTCTGTGTGTTGCAACTAAGGTTGAAAACGAAAACGAAATTTCCCGAACGTGTCGTATCATTTTCTATATTTAATCCGATCATTTTCAGTTTTTTTCGAAAAATTCGAATTCGATTCGAAATTCGGAAAGAAAATTCGAAAACAGAGAATTCATTTTCGACCATTGTTTTCGAAATACCATAAGTCCATTTTCGTTTTTGTTTCCGGCTATACCGTGATTTCGCGTTCGTATTTAAATATAAAAGTAGAAAACAATATAGGAGTTTTTCAACCATTTTCGACTGAATTCATCCTTAGTTGCAATGAGATGTAGAAAGAGGTAGAACTTTGCGCACTCGTCTCTGAGCCAAGCCGTGTAAATGATAATTAGCTAGCTGTATGTGTTAGATTCAATTGCACTTAACAGAACCTCGTTCAACGAATTTCGAGGATGTCATAAATGTTTGGCGCAGCTGCAATATAAGATTAATCCTATACGGGTAACTGAGTGGAGATTCACAGCTAATAAAATGGATGAATATTTTGACAACGTATTGTGAGGTTAAAATGTATAATACAGCACACCCCGATTTTCTTTTAGAAGTCTACGGGAGGAGAGAGGATGCCCCACCTGATTTCACTGATTCAGTGGCTTTGAAAGCCGAATGTTTGTTGTAAAAAAAAAGCCAAATGTTATAAATACATGGTTTACATCATCTTCATGTTGTATGGACTCAAAGCAGGAATGGTCTGAACCTATTAGGCCATGCGCCACATGGACGGGCATGGCTTAGCCTCGTTCAACTAATTTTCAAGGTCCACGACTATAGAAATGATTTTAGGAGATATTAGGAAAACATTAACCAAGGTTGTCAGAAAGTCCAACCACCTTGGTTAACGCCTAGCGATTAACTGAGACGGTCGTTTTGATTTACACGATTTTGATTTACACGAAGGCGGTCAAAAAATGCCAACGTCCAAAAATCAATTTACGGAGGCGGTCATCTTAAAACAACTATCTCAAGAAATGGTCTATTTTCGAAGGAGGTTGCCTTAAGAAGTCCATCTTTATAAAATCAATTTTCAAAGACAGGCGCACTATAAGGCCCGCTAACAAAAATAGTGGCCCAGATAGTATCAGCCCAATATCATGCTCCTCATATATAAACAGTGAGTTAGGGTTTCTCTTCTTTACTTATCCAGTATCTCTCCCTCTCTGTCTCCCACTCAGCCGCCGCACGCCTCCCTCCCCCATCCCGCACAGAAGCATGGCCTCCCTCTCCCGTCCCGCACTGAATTGAAGCGCCGCGCACATCCTCTCTATCATTTCACTCTACAACAGCCATGGAAATGAAGGAAGTGGCCACGCAAGGCTTCCCTCTCTACTTCCTCTCTCTCTCTATGAAGCAAGAAAGGCAGCGGCCAGGAGGAGACAACCATTAGATCTGGTGGAGGATAGCCGAAATTGGTGGAGACCAGCCATACCCGATGAAGGACTACATCGGCAGCACCAGTGGGACAGGGTACATCTCTCCTCAGTCATCTCTCTCTCTCTCTCTTACTATCTCCGTCTCCCTCAGTCTTTCCTTATCCCTTTCCCCTTTTGCAGATCTATTGTTGGCTAGCTAGAGTCAAATGGATGACAGTAGTAGGGTAGAACAAAAGGAGATGACACGGATGAGGACGACTGCAGCGGTGAGAGGCGACTTCGTCAGTTCTGAGAACCATAGCGGTTGCACGGAGCTGCGCCAAGATGCAGCGAGGAGGAAGACCAGCGTCACCCAGATCCTCATGGATGCGGCGGCGGCAGGTGCGGACATGACGACGGTGGGCTCGATTGGGCCCCTTAGCGGGCTCATTGGGTTCACTATTATTTTTATTGTTTTTGAAATTATGAACTAAGTCGGGTCTAATGAGACATCTCCATTAATCTAATGGAGGCAAACAAGGCAACCATGTCTGTTAATCCCTATTAATGGAGGCCTTTGATTGGAGATGGTTGCGATGCCTATCTCCGTTAGTTGTTTTGATAGACGAAAGGATCTCATCATTATCGGGGCTCATCCATGCAGACAATCCCACTATATATGGCCCTCGATGTGAATTGAACCACATCTATATATGGCACCTCATCGAGCCCATGATCCATGTATCCATGCCATTGTGTCCATGCCACCCTCACCCAAGCAAATGGCTACATTCACATTACTAGAGAGAGGCAGAGGTGTTGGATGTGAAGTGGTGAAGAAAGGCAGATGGAGATGTAGAGAGAGAGTGAGAGGGAGAGAGAACCGCCCGCGATACTGCTCCGCCTCTGTCCCCGGCCCACTCCTTAGCGGCAGCGCGACCCAGCAAGAGCGCCTCCTCCACTCTCCCAGTAGTGTGGCGGCGGCCTCCTCCCTAACGACGGCATTGTTGAGCACGACAGCAACAACATCGAGCACAGCGGCCTCGTCGTCCGTGCAGGCATCGAGCGCGCGGCCTCGAGCGCCCCAACCTCGAGCGGCCTCTCCTCTTCCCTTTAGCTTGCGCCGATGGCCTCCCCTCCTGGCCTCCCATGCCTAGATCTCTCTCTTTCTCCGTTGGCTGTGGTTGTGGGCTTCTGTATGGCCCAGTCTATCTTTGGGCCCGTGCTTTATTGGGCTGGCATGGCCCAAAAAGTGCCCCACGTGTCGTGCCTGGGCCGTCGGCCAGGCATGATGTTCTGTGGAGGCACGGCACGATGTTCTGTGGACGCACGACACGATGGCACGATGGGCCAACCAGGCTCGTGCCTTTACGGGCCTGTGCCGTGCCGGGTCGTGCTGGCCCGTTGCTCATCTTGAAGCACTGAATTGCCGATGATGCATGTTGCTAACTCCTCAACTCAGCCGAGCCCTCTCCCAACGCCCTCACAAAACATGTAACAATTTATGTATGCATAGTGATGGGGTTCTTTTTAGCAATACTCAATTATAGCGGAGAATAATATTTTCACAAAATGTTTTTGGCAATGCTGACTTAGAAATCTTGTATTTGAGGATTAAGTTTGAACATAAAATCCTTACGTTTGTTGACCGTACATAGTTTGAATACAAAGAAAAAGAATATGTTCAGTTAGTTATTATTTTTTTTTGAGAAGTTTTCAATTAGTTATTATTGCTTCGTAACAAACATGCACCTTTTCCTTAATGGGCCAAGCCATTGTTGTAGCCTTATTATGTCCAGAAAATTAAAGTTGAGGGGCCCAAAATCATTTCACAAGATGTGGGCCATTACATTCCAATAATTATAACATACTAATGGTCTATCACCACCTCACACCACATATATATACCCTACAATCGCTTCCTGACACTCTCCTCCTATACATCCACTACAGCTAGCACCCCCGACAATCTCCTCCATTAGTGCTTGGCAATAGTGGTCCAAGATGAGAATGATAAGGTAGGTGTCCACTCATCCCCATTTGTTTCTATTTTCTCGCATTTCCAGTCCTGGCCCCCCTACATCAAGTTGAAAATGTAGGTTTTGCGATTCAGGTTAATGGATCGGTTCAGATCTAGATTCTACTTTTCATTCCTAACCCGAGACATGTGTTATGATCCAACAAGAGGGGGGATCAGGGTGGAGGGCTAAGGCTGCGCAAGTGGTAATGGTGTTCGGCTGGTTTGTTGAGGCTTAGGGCCTTGCTGCCCCCAATTAATATATGTTTTAGAGAACAAGGATAGGTACCGGAGAGAGACTTTTTCTGAAACAAAATACGAAGAGAGAGACGACTCTTCCAATTCTAGTAAAAATTCTGGTGTCCTTGCCAGATAATAAGCACTAGGGAACTTAATTGATTTCTTAATTCCCTCAGTATATTGTGAGGCAGTTTACATAGGCATCAAGCCAACATTGTCCTAGATTTTTCCCATTATAACAAATCAATCGGTTAAGCTGGTCGCTTTCCGTTTCAACTAACAATAATGGACCGTTCATGTAGGTTTCTTGTTCCTGCAACCAGGGTGTCCCCACATGACATATATCCCTCTCCCCTTCCATAATAAGTCGCACTAGTTTCACTGATCCACGCTCTCATCTTGCATTCATGCTTCCACCTCAGATCAAGGAACCTATCCCGGACCTGAATGCTGTTGCAGATGTGAATATCCCTTGACATGTTCATTCCACGCAAGAGGTGGGCCATCGAGGTCAATGAACAGCTTGATGACAGATTCTTAAGGAGGAGCACGAGGACTGCCCTATGGTTTCTACAAAGTGTCAATGCAGTCACACACGTGTACACAACACACACAGAACACTCCACACACGCACCCATGCACGTTACTGATGCAGAGGACTCACACCGACGGCATGGGTGGCACAGTACGACCGGTGAAGGGGATGGCGCGGCGAGGCTGGCAAGTACGAGTAACACAAGCCAGTGGCACAGCACAGACGGCAATGCCGAGCGCGCGTGGACAGTCCGATCAGTTTTTTTTCCGAATTAAATGACTTCCAAACTGCCTAAAATGCATTCCATGGGCAGGGGGCACGGCTTGGACAACTATGACTTGATGATGCGAGGCTAGCTATGCGCTGGGACGATGACAGACAGTATGGGAGGATGGCGAAGAGGCAAGGCGCGGCGCGGTGGCTTGTGCGGGGAAAACAGATTTAGTGAGAGGGAGGGGAGAAAGACGAGAAGGCAGTATATAAACGATGGAGATCTTCAGTATCTGGTGGAGCCACGACTTAGGACTACAGGACACCTTTAGTCCCGATTGGAACCAATACTCGGGAGTAGAGATCCTTTAGTGCCGGCCTCTTTATATTTGTCTTGTGTTGTGCAGTGCAGTGCTTGAGCGCTCGGCTCTTTATATTTGTCTTGTGCTGTGGAGTGCATACCAATTAGAATGACCATCCAAAAGAGCCGACATGGTGTACGCTCAACACAAAGATCAGTCTGAAGGCAAGGCAGGAGCAATATTAGTTCAAAAACCAGCTTTCACAGACGCAGATCACAGTCACACACATCTTACTTTTTTAGTAATACATCACCTATAGTTGAGAATAATATTTTCACAAAACATTTTGTTGATGTGGGAGAATATTAGGCAAGCTTGGCTTATAATTATTGTATTTGAGGAATAAGTTTGAATGCAAAATCCATAAATTGGTGGATGGTACATAGTGTGAATACTTAGATAAATATTGATAGTCAACCATGTATTCAGACCCCATCAAGCAGGAGACCCTGCAGCAGATGCCAAGGTTGAGGAAGAGATGTATATGTAGTGGAAGTGTCGGAAGATAATGACGATTCATCGGATGAGGTTCTAAGTAAGCTGACAACAATGGTAGCTAGAGTCAGTTACTTGATGGGGAACATACAACAAGAAGTTGGGCACACAGGCTTGTTGCAAGTTTTGTTAGACCTGATGCCTGAGATAAGTACTGCAATATCTTCCATATGATGTGCTCGGTGATGCATTATACTGATCATATTGCACAAATTGTGAACCAAGAATTTGTGTTTGATGAAGTTCCATCTGGCCCCTGTGAACTCTTGATAGTCTGTGAAGCCTGGAGCTGTTGATGACTATTTTGGATAAAGGCCTGAGTGTCCAGGATTCCTAGCTTTGATGGTACACCCTACTAGACCCCATAGTCAATGTTGTGCTTGGAAAACTTCTTGGCTGAAGTAGGCTAACAACTACCTTTGTGTGGGGATCTACGGCCAAAAAATTTGGCAAGTGACTGCATACTTACTAGAAGCTCCATATGCAAGAACGGGAGCTGAATCAGCTTCTGAAAGTTTGTTTCCAAATTGAAAACCATACGATGATGTTGGTGAATCCCTTGAAGCTGTCTTGAAGGAATCCCACATTAACTTTGTTTCCCCTGTATCCCTCCAGCTCCGAGCAGACACTAGCAATGTGTTGACGATGTGAAAACATAGGTGACGTGCATGCAATGGTGACTTCTTCATCCCTGTCGAATTGTGTTTGTTGTTCCTGGGTACACTCCACACAAAATGTCAAGGACAGGTAATTTTGAAGACTACGTATTGAAAGACCGTGTGATGGGTAATGCATGAACCTAAAGTGAATTATGCACTAGAGGATCACCATTTGGAATCTCGGTGCTGGCGCTGGATGTTTTATGAAACCATGATGACTTCTGAGTGCGTAAATCTTGCGGATTCATGTTGGCAGCCAATCTACTAGCTGATGCATGATCCTGTGAGGACTTGCGGAAATTAGTGTTGTGCTCATTTGATGCTTTGATGGGACAATGCTTGGCTGCAAATTCAGGACAATCCACTTGAGCTACCTTGGGTTGAGTATGACAGTGGCTCAAAAGCATTGCTTTCAGTCATCAACTGTCTCATGCTGATTCACTACTGGAAACAACATATTTGCCGAGTGCCAAATAGGGAAGTCATATATGACATTTTGTTTCTCATGCACTTGCTTTCCTTCTTCTTATTATTTGGTATACTCTTCTTGCGGAGGCCACGCACATTTTGGATCTTTTTTTTATCAAGAGAAACCAGTGGTAACAAAGAAAAGTGAACATTTCATAATATCCACAAATCTGGATCGCTGTAGAAGAAGGTACAATATTTATAGAGAAGGAGAGTAAATTTTCAGTTTCGATTTCCTATTGCTTGCACCATTGTAAAAATAATATACAGTAATAGTTTATAACGGAAGTGTATGTCACTTGGGATTTGATAGTTTGCACATTTGCCATCCCAAACTTGTTACAGACACAAATAGTTAGTCCCATTGGGATGCGTGCAAACTTGTGAATTCAAGAGTCACAAGAGGTGCCAAAAAATTCTAGTTGTGTACACACAACAGCATGCATGGATAGAACGGGAGCAAAATGTCCTAGACACAAATGCACAAACATTGAAGCGGTTAAAAATTCTATCCTGGACGAAGCTCTCATATTCAGGTCAGCAAAAGTAGGTAAAACAATCGAATGATGTAATACCTTTGCCAAACACGTTCAGGTTCCATTTGAGGTAAATCATCTGACCTGAGCATATATCTGTTTATAGTGTTGTTCTCAATGTTCACATCATGGGCAACTGAAGTGGAAAACACCTTTCTCTTTACCAAAATCATTGATCTTTCATTTGAGAAGAACCTCTGTTTCAAGTTCCTGGATTCATTTTGGCACAGGTCATCCACCTTCTGCAGATTTTGCCCCAGGTTGTCATTCTTTGCATTTCCATTCCCATGATTGGCACTGATAGTAGATGGCGCCTTTTCCTAGCCCACATCCCCAACTGAGGGTACAAAATCATGATGCATATCATTAGAAGCAACAATGTCAGGGCAAGAGCTTGGAACAGCGGAGGAATCATCTATTCTTGTGGCCTTGTTCTTGACTGGATTTCTTCCACTTTCTGACTAGGAGTGTCATTTTCTTTTCCAACCTCAATACCACCCTTACAGGGATCAACACTGTTTGCATGGTCCTCTTGAACAGCATCTGCAGAAACCCCTGCCTGCTGGTCAGTGCCTACGAGTTCTAATAAGCCCCTCATCTTTCTTCGCTTTCTCTGGGAAGTTTTGGGATCTGAAATATCAGGCAGTTCAGTGGATTTGTTCCGTTTCTTGTTACCATCAGAACCAATACTTCTTTCTAATGATGCTCGGCATGGACCCTTGTTGCAGACTTGGTTGCTTTTGTCCCCAGATTTTTGTTTGCTTTTGCAAACATTAGATTCACTGGGGTCATCATTGCGAACATCTTGAGGTACTTGCCCTCAACTTTATTTGGAGCCACACAAGATTTTCGACTAGTTGGATTCTGCTGGCCATTTTCTTCAATGACTGAAATCTTTTGAACATCATTCGGTAAATCGATGACATTCTTTGAGGCAGCATTTAAGATATCAGCTGACACATTATTGGAAGAGGCATGTAAATCTGAGGAAATATTGACATATTTGTTTATGTATACAAAAAAAAGTATTAATTAAGAATTCGTCATGCTCAGCCATACCTTGTGTGGCTCGAACACTTGTTTCAACGAGTGCCTCTGGGACATTTTCTTCGGCTACTAGAACATTCATCACAGTAATTATTGCTTTGTTGCCGGGTTCTTTGCAAGGTCCAGCTGATCAGACGAGTGCTGTGCGCAAGAACACAGTCTTCTAATCCGAACAATTGAAATTGAGCTGGTATCATTCATTCCATGCTACACAACACACACGTAACACTGCACACAGACATATCCTACACACGCGCACACACTGAAAGACCGAAAACGGCGACCAAAAGGGGGTGATTGGAAGCCGTAAAATTTCTTTCGGAATATTTAGGCCACTGTCCCAACTTCACCGTCAGAAGCGCAAAGCAAACACCGTAATGTCCACGATCCAAATGAGAGGGTGGATGTTCCCTAGGAATACAGCGGAAAACCACAAAGCCAATACTACAGATGTAAATCGAATAGGAGCTCAAACGACCAAACCTCGGAAGAAACCGACACGACCAAATTCACTGAACTGGACAAACAGCAAGGAGCAACTAGCATTCGTTGCTGGACTCACAACCCCACTGCCTACTTGTGTTCATTTAGAAAGCAGTAAAACAAAGCACTATTGCTGCTCTCTTCTTACCGAAGGAAACAAATTCAGATTCATTTGCAAAATGAAACAGCAGGAAGGAAGCACACCGAGGCTACTGGACCTGCAGAAGATGAAAGGCACAGCAAGCAGCCATCTTTGCATACCGTGTATACTAAAAAGACGTACCCAGTGTCGTAGGCTCCCGCACTGTGGGGTCTAGGGAAGGAAAATTAGCCAGCAGCCATCTCTGCACAAATGTGCAGAGGCTAGGGCTTGAACCCTGTACCTCTTGGTCACAGACGGTAAAGCTCTGCCGCTTGCACCAGGGCCGCCCTTCATACCGTGTATACTAATCTAACCAAAAAGATATATATTAATTTAATGTTCCAATGATAAGCTCATGATTGCTAGTTGCTAGAAGGAGTAATTCACGGATGCAAGATAAAAAAAATTAAGAACTGAACTTTGTTGCCTACCTGCACAATCTAGTGATTTTACAGCAAGATGCTTACATTGTACAAGCAATAAATCCATGTCCAGCTGCTGCTCTGAATTGAACTCATTTGCAAACCAGAAGATGAGCCAAGCTTCTATTCCACTTACCTAAGACAGGAGATGCCTGAGGAGCTGCTGCACTACTACAAACCTAAGAGCAGTTCCTTCTGCTGAAAATAGTCTGCTACTATCTGCAAAGTAGCACACTACCAAACAAACATGCTGCACATTGATCTTGAAGTAAGCAAGAAAATGGAATTAGCACTGAACTTCATTGCTTCACTTGTCGATCAAAAGTGCCTGCAGAAAATGGATCAGGGAGAGACTGCACGCTGTGGTGCTGCACACCGTTGGGCAGAGATCACCGAGCGCTTCCTCTGAAGCCCAACGCCTCTGCCTGATACTGGGGCTGGGAGTGACCACCGCTCGGCTGAGCAAGCTGTACGCAGCGCCCTTGCCTGCTAGGCCACCTGCTGGTTCCTGCAGAAGATGAGCAGCCGAGCTGCTATGAACGGACAGGGCAGAGGTGAACCAAAACTCGCTGAGCCTGCACTCGGCTGCTGGGGCGAGGTACGGGCTGCACTACGCTGCACCACGCTGCACCGGAGAGCAAAGATCGAAGCACCTGTAAACAGAAAGCGTTGGTCTTGAGCAGAACAGGGCGACGGACGAACAACAGAACGACCGAAGGGGAAAAATAAGTGGCCTGGGCAGACGAGCGGACAGGGCTCCACGACGCAGCAGCAAGCACTGCTCCTCCGATCGAGCACGCACGGCGCTGGTAGCGCTTCTACTGACTGAAGCCCAGGCCGACGCCTCACATGAACAGAAAAGAGGCGCCCGAAAAATCCGACACAAATCGGACCAGATCAAACGGGATCGTTCCCAAACTTTGCACAGGCCATCACAACCAAGTTGCCGAGCTTCTGCTAAGAGATCATCGCCTGAAGCCCTGGGAACTTCAGATCATGGATAAGAACAAAAAAGGTCGCCCCAAAAAGAAAATTGTCGATTTCTCCGTGCTCGTATTGAATTGGTTCAGACAAGCTCAACATATGTCCTTGCACAAAACACAGCAAAAGAAATGAACCAAAACGGCCCCTAATCCGACGAAAGAAAATTCCCTAAAAATAGCTCCGAAAATTCAAAAAAAGATAAATTTCAGATTTGTACGATGAAACAAGTGGAACACAAATTTGATCCTTTAATTACTTTATGAGGTCAGGTTACGAGTCACTCCTAGCCAAATTAAAGGTAGGATGATAAAAAAGTCAAGAACAAGAGTCACTCATCTCTCTAACCCTAGCCTCCTTTCAACACAACATAAATAAGAGTGACCCTCCAAAGATAGCTGCCCAACCAGCCTTTTCATATATATATATATGCCCCCCTCAAAAGATAAAATGTTGTTACATGAAGCACACAACCCAAATGTCCTCTAGGGGTAAAACCGTTCAGGTTTTTCTTCATCGATCCGACGACCACCGTGCCTTCTCATCGGTAGCATTGCGTCGATGCAATCTCCCTGATGCCATCACGTGTTGTACGTCCTACATCGGGACCTCCGCCCAGGTTTTGAGGCGCAAACCCACGAAACCTGCCACCAGTGGTCTTGAGGCAATACCACCAACGGTCGCGGATGGTTTTGAGGACAAACCACCAAACCGTCCGTGAGTAGCATAGTCCATACACGTCCCCCGCCGATGGTTTTGAGGACAAACCACCAAACCTCATCTCGAGTAGCGTACCGCATACGTGTCCCCCATCATGTACACTTTCACTCGTCGATGTCCCAAGTGTCAGCCACCGCGGCTGGCCACCCGGCCGTCTGGTATGTCAGTCCAAGCCTAGCGTCCGTCCTTCACCGCACCGGTCCATCGGCACGGCACGCCCTACTTGACCTTCTCCCGACCTTGCCACCGCCTCTGGACTCCACACCTGCACAACACAAGCCAAGAGATAGGTTTGGACACATAACCCTATGTCAGGGATTAGGAGAACCACCAAACCAACCACGAACCAAAGTGTTGGCACGTTAACAATTACTCATCACATTCAACACAAAGACGCTACACAGTGGTATGAAAAAACCATACACACATGCTGATTCAGAGGGACTCACACCGACAGCAAGGGGATGTTCAGTGAAGTGGATGGCAGGGCAAGGCCGGCTTGGGTACGTGCTAGATGAGGACCACAATGACGAGGCTGACGAGTACCACAGGCGGGCGGTGCCCCATACGCATGGTGATTTGAGGCACACGCGGACTCGCTGGCCGATGGCGGAAATCTCACCGGACGATGAAGTTTGAAACAACTAGCTGGATGTACGTTCACGTTGGTCGCAGGAGGCATGGAGTAGGCACGAGCTAAGCCGAAGACAAGGCGGGGGTGCCAGAGATCGGTATGCCACACGTTCGCAAGTGGCCAGGGACGACAACGGTGTGGCCACACACACTGTTTGGAGCAGGTGGCCACGGCATGGACAACCTTGGGGTGATGAGGCATGGCTGGCTGGGTGCAGGTTTGATGACAGATGGCATTTTGAGGAGGGGGTGGGGAGGGGAATATTTGAGAAGAGGTGTGGTGTGGTGTGGTGCATTGACTCGGGAAGAGAAAGCAGGTTGAGATGGCCAGAGCGCAGAATGACAACGAGGTGGGATAGATACCGAAGAGGTTTAGTCCCGGGTGGAGCCACGACCCAAGACTATAGGACACATTTAGTCCTGGTAAGAACCACCACTCGGGACTAGAGATAGTTTAGCATAGGGCGCTTTATATCTGTTTTGTGTTTAGAATCACCACCAAATGAGCAGGTGAATTACTGGTTCAAAAACTAGCCCTCACAGATGCAGATCATAGGTCACACACACATCTTGTTTTTAGTAACAGCATTTGTAGTAATAATATTTTCACAAAATGAATTGTATTAGAGGATCAAGTTCAAACACATAATCTTTACATTTGTGTATTGTCATAGTGTGAGGGATACGGAGAGAAAAAGACAGTTTGTACCTTTAGTGCTGCCAAATCCAGCCCGTTTCCCATGCCCTTGGTCCTCACCACGCCGCTTGCCCTTTCTCCTCACTATGCCCGCTACAAGCACCACGCCACCGGGGTAGTGGAGCCCATGCCACCGCCATGGGAGCCCCACGTCACGTAGATATGCACGGCCCAGCCACTGTGCAAGTCCCTGTGCCAGATCCACCAATGAGGAGATCGATGGCCGTCACCACCTATAGCCGAGGAGATGGAAGCTGCTGCCTAGAGCGCGGGGGGCGCCCCTTGGCAACGAGAGTGCACAGGTCTCCACTAGGGGTTGCACAATCACATCTTTGACAGGGCCTCACCGCCACTGGGCCCTCCGCTGGATAGGAACTCTCCATGAGACAGAGTTGAGGGTCACCGCTGCCGTCTTTAGAGAGAAAAGAGGGAGAGAGAGAGCGGCTGGGTGAGGAGAGGCTCCCAAACCCTAACTGACACTTATGTACATGGAACCTAGCTAACTGACCTTCTGGGCCGCACACGGTGTGCTGGGCCTGCTGTATTAACACAGATGGGCTTTACAGTGCACCCGCCTCTAAAAATAAATATACAGAGGAGGGAGCCTTAAGACGACTATTTTCATAGGCTTAAGGTGTCCGCCCCGTAAATCTTGGAGGAGGGCAAATGTGGCCGCCTTAGTAAATAAAAATGTTCATCTCCATTAAAGCCCCGCTTTATTGGAGGCGGTTGGGTTTGGTGCCGGCCTCGATTAATGTTTATACACCTTCTTGAAAAAATTATTTCTAGAGTAGGCTGGGCCAATATTTGGCAAGGCTTGGCATAGAAAATTTTAAATTATGGATTAAGTTTGACCAAAAAATCGTTACATTTGTGGATTGCACATAGTGTGAATACTTTATAGAATAATACGTTAGTTGTTATTGCCTTCGTAATAAACATATACCAGTTCTTTTATGGGGCAAGCCATTGTTTTAGACAATTTGGCTTTCTACTTATGTCAAGAAAATAAAAGTTAAGGCAAAAATCATTTAACAAGACGGGGCCATTACACTCCGCAAAAGGACCACATCCTTACAACTTTTGATGTCTACTATGTCATCCCCTCCATCAACGCTCGAGCGGTAGTATTACAAGATGATGAATGATAAGGTTAGCTTCACACTCCTCCCTTATTTATTTAAAATTTTTTTGTTTTTCCAATCCTTTCGGCATTGTACACTAATATAGAAATGGAATAGCTCTAAGTTTTGCATGGAGGTGTTATTATAAAAAAGCACCCTTCTAGAATTAGCACAATTAACCAAGGCGGGCCTTAGATGGGCCTCTTATAAGGCCTGCCTTGATTAAGTGTGGCCAAGCCCACTAGCAAAGGCAAAGACGCAAACAGGCCTAATAAACACCCTCAGATATATATCGAAGGGGCATTAGGGTTTCATCACTCACACTCTCCCTCTCAACGCTGCACCCACCTGACTCCTCCCTCCCTCTTGTGACTCCTCTCTCTCTCATGACTCCATGCCTCCGCACGTGTGCGCCAGCCTCCTCCCTCCCTTGACCCGCTAGCAGCGGTGCACGGCGATGTGACATGTCCCTCTCCCGGGTGGTGATGGCAAGCGGTGGCGGCAGAGCGCAGTGTGGTGGTGGCGGATGTGGTGACGCGATGGTGTGGCGGTGGCGGTGATAGATCTGGTCAACAATAGTATCCCTCCCTCCCATCCCTCCTGGATATGGTGGCCCAACCAGGGTGCTCCTCCGACGAGCTGTCTGTGGTAGGTCAGTTCTCCCTATCTCCCGCTCTTTTCCCCTCTTCATTCCCTCACTCCATCGTCGGTGCTCAAATCCACGTCGGATCCCTTCCCCGTAAGCACCGGTGGATCTAGGCACAGGGCGGCAGATTTAGCTTGGCTTCGCAATAGTGATTTTTAGGCAGCTAGATTTGGCAGTTGGGCCTTCCTCGCGTCGGATCGGACAAGAATAGAAGAAGATAAAAATGAAACATTATCTTCATAACTAGTGACAAGTGGGTAATTTTTGTCACAAATTAGATGAAAGCGGGCGAGGTGCTTTTGAAATTTTACTATAGTGAAAGCTGCTTTTGGGAAAAGCTTCTATCCCTTTTTGAGCCCTTTGGTTGACTTTTGGCTTTCAAAAGGAGGTTGGAAATTTCAACCAAAGGGACGCTTAGTAAAAAAAAGGGACCCTTAGCCACATGCTTCTCCCATGTAGCCTTCAGACCTTAGACGTGGAATTCAAGGATATTTATGGGTTTTTGTCCCCTCTAGAGGAAACAACTGTAAATGTCCCAATAATCATGTCAAAATTAAAGACTATTATATTTATGCTTTTATTTTAAGGTAAGATATTTTCCTTTTTTACTTACCATACTTAACACTACATAGATCTCCTCATTTTATTATTTTCTTTTTTTTATATTTTTCCTATAATTGTACTCGTCGTATGATAGCTTTGTTCAATATAAAGTATTGTGTCATAAGTCTTTGTTTTACATTTTGTGCGATGATGGAGGATGTGGCGGCAGATCCTGTGGCAGTGGTAGCGCACCCAGTGGACTTGCAGCAACGGTGAAAGATCAGGTGGATCTCGCATCAGCATTAGCATATCAGGCGGCAGTGACGGCGGTTCCACACCAAGCAGGCCTCCTAGTTCTCTCTTCCTCCTCACCGAAACATTCTTAATTTTTTACGAAGAGAAAATACATAGAATGAAGTATATAATGATATCTCAGAAGGTCCAAGCATCAACTTATCCAATATCAGTTGATTACAAAGCCGTACATCAAATAAAAGAATACAATAGAGGGGTTTATATAATTTATTACATCATCACATGGTGGAATCATCAGAGTATCTAGCATCCAGAACAGCTGCGGAAGTAGAGGGATATTGCAGAAGCATCGTTTTTCACCATCTTGAGCGTAGGCACAAGACCAACTAATCCTTCCGTCCTTTAGGGGCGTCGGCAAGCCATTATCCAAACCTGGATCTAAATTTTTAGTACATTTTGTACTGGCCACATCTCCCACCCTATGTTTTGCTTTTACTATGTAGTATTTGGTGGGATGCAAAGGAGATAATCAAAGAGGCCTAATATATGGCTGTGGTTTTCTATGCAAGTAGTGACCAATATTATATAATATAGTTCATCAAGTTTTAACCGGTGCTTCTGGCTTCTTTCTAACCGGTGCGATGCTACCCTATCACTCAGTTCTAGGACATCCCGAAATACCACCGGAACACCGATAGGTACACCGGCACACTAAGACTGTGAGACGTAGTTACCCGGGCCACCAAGGTAACTTTGCGGCTTTAAGGAGGGCGTGGGACCCAATGCCCGTACCTCCCGACACTATCTGCTAACAACCTAATAGTAGTGGCACCGTCCTAGCTAGTCAGACATCCGTCTCCCGCCCATACAGGGGTCAGCGGTGAGCACGTAGGTCCCAAGGTTTCGATTCTCAAGAGATATCAGGTCCTAGGGGGATCGGACAGGATTATCTTCACATAGGGACTACAACAGTCCGTGCTACAACAGCACCTCCTACCCGGGGCCTCGCTCCACGAAGGCTCTCATCCCCGGGATCACCATATACCTCACAATGTGCCCGCCACAAGCACCTCATATGGGATGCCTAGATCACATCCCCCGGTAAGACTTGCTCCAAAAGCTCGTCATAGAATCCTGTCCGATCGACTCAACCCTCACCACACACCCAAGACGCACGCAGCACTCTCCCCGAGTAAAGTGGCACCGCGTGCCTTAGCCATATACTATACCATACTCTCCACCACGCATCACATCACAGATATAAGCGTAGTAGAAGTAAAACATCATAAGTAAATAAGCATGCGTCTAGCCTATCAGCGGGTGTGCAGGGGTAAGGTTGCGACAAGACAAAGGCTCATCAAGCAATTTTACCATGCAACCTATCATCAGGTGATATTCATAAGTAAAGCACTAGCAAACTAGATATTATGCCATGTGTAATAGGATTCTACGAGGTTTGATGGGGTGTGGCACCTGAATAGCTGTCACTCAAGTCCTCCCTCAAGTCCTTGGCACGCTTCTAGTCCTCCTCCTCGGGTAACTCCTTCGTGGAATCTGAAATCGAGCATAATGATCACGGGAGTGACCCCTATAGATCAATCATAAAGAACCAAATGAAATTCAATAACTCTAAATGCAATCATACATAAGCCTATAATATAGAGCTCATTTTTATGAAAATTTGGATACTTGGTTCATATTTTTCGGAGTTCGTATGAGAGAGATATGATTTTTAGAAGATTAAAACATATTCTGAAAAAGAAAAAGGACCAGATGAATCACAGGCTGACACGTGGCGCAATCTGGTTGGTCCATGTGGCATCGCGGGTCTAGCAGTGTAGCGCAGGGCTGACGTCATGCTGACATCAGCGTGGGTCCGGTAGCTCAGTCACTGATAGGTGGGACCGGGTCAATGGTCACTGACAGGTGGGACCCAGTCAACGGTCAGTCGTTGACCAGTCAATGGTCAACCTGACCAGGCCTCTACCGGGCCTCGGCGGGCCTAGGCAGGGCCAGATCTGGGCCAGGTTGGTCCGGCCTGGCCCGGACACGTGTCGCCTAGTGGGTGGCCCACGTGGGGTGCCTGGATCCAAACTGGGCCTGGTCTACGGCCGTGTACAGGGCTTAGCTCCGTGGTCTAGGTCCACGGTGGACCGATGCTGGTGTGCAAGGTGGCGTGCTGCTGTTGGTCAGCTGGTCCACGTGGTGGACCTGGTCTAAGGGAGGTAGGGGAAACTTTCCCCCTTCTCCCTGTCCGTGCACGCGGACGGCGTGGCGGCTTGCCGGCGGCGAGCAGACGCTACGGCTACGGCCGGTGCGGCTACGCGAGGTGGGTGCTAGGGTACTGCTAGGGGCAGGCGATGGCAGCTGTGAGGTCCAAGCGGGCCCATGAGTCCTTCGCTCGCCGGCGCGCGCAGCGGCGGCGGCGGACGGTGGGGCCGCGGCAGCGGGGTGCCACAGTGCGCAGAAGGCAGCTTCGACTAGCACTATGGCTTCACTAAGGGTAGGCTAGCTCGGCTGTGCGGTCGCGGCAGGCTCACGGTGCGGCGGCTTGCCAGTGTGTTCATGGCAGCAGTGCCGAGCGGCTCGGCGGCGGTGGCACGGGCTACGGCGCGAAGGGAATGGCCTTGGCGCGCGTATCAGGCTCGCGGGGCTCTGGCGAGCGAGACAGGGTCGCTAGCGGGGCCTCAGCGTGCTCGGGGGGCAAGGCTCGTCGGCGCTCGTGCAGCGGCGGCGTCGGGCGGCATGGCCGCAGCGCTGGGGCGTAGCAGCGCAGCGAAGCGGTGGCTAACGTGTGTGTGGGACTTGTCATGCCTAGACGAGCGTGGATGTGGTTCCAATTTGGGGAAAACGAGCCTCTAGGTTGACGATCGACGGTGGTGACAGCGACGGCGGCGTGGAGGTCTGGCGAAGCTCGATTGGTGCCATCTTCCTCCCTTTCTTCCGATTCAAGCTGCACAAAGCTTGAAGACCTAGCTATCGGGACTAAATGGAGGCACGGCAGAGCGCGCGCGATGACGAGCGTCACGGCGGCGCTCTGGCGGCCGGGGTCTGGGCGAACCGGAGCTTGCAAAGGTGCTAAGCTCCCCTGTGGTTCATGTCGGCCCGCGAGAAGTTGCCAAGAACGTGTCCTAGGCTAAGGCGGGCTCAACGGTGGAGTTAATGAAGCCTAAAGCGAACGGGAGAGCGGGAACGTGGAGGTTGCACTGGCCGGCGGCCATGGCAAGAACTGGGTGAGCTCACCTGTGTGCGGCCGTGCTAGCGGATCGAGGCACAGCTACGGTCGTTGATGGAGGGGAAGAAGAGCGGTGCAGTGATGGCATAGATGAGCAGGGCCTCTGACTCCTTCTCCTTCGGCCTGCACGAGCGGCAGCGGCGCTCCCGGGTCCGGCTCCGGCAGCGGCTGCTCCTCCCCGCCTCCCTCCTCTCCCTTCCTCTCCTTGTTCACCTCTCTTCACAGCAACAGCATAGGTGCGGTCAGGAAACGGCGCAACGGGGGTAAACCCTAACAGGACGACGCCTCTCCTTTTAGACAACGGCGGCGGCGGCCATGGAGGAGATGGACGGCGCGGATGCTTGATGCCCATCGGGCGGCTGGAGTGCGCTGAGCTTAGGGTTAGGGCACCCAGGGATGCGTGGACGGGGATGACAAGCGGGCCCCACCGGTCGGTGACTGCGGCGAGGGACGTGAGCGCACGGCGCGCTGGCACGCCTAAGTTGGGCTGCTGGCCAATTGGGCCGGCCGCGTGGTGAGGCGGGCAGGCGCGGGATGCGGCAGGCGGCTGACTGGGCCAGATGGTCTGGTGGGTCGCGAGCGAGGCCGGACACGTGGGTGAGCGAGCGGTGCTTGCTGGGCTGCTTAGCTAGGCTGCGGCGCTAGGCTGGCGCGCGGGCAGGCCGCGGCGGGCTGGTGCGGCGTGAGGGAGGTAGGCCGAGCTGGGCTGCTCTGCTGCTCCGGGCTTAATGGCCCCTTTTCCCTTTTTCTTTCTTTTCCTTTTCCTTTCCCTTTTCTATTTCTTTCTCCCAAACACTAAACCATGACATGATCATGTTAGTGCATAGAGGTTAATGACCATGGCACAACCTCATGCTAGGTCTACTAGGGTCTCATGGGAATGTGGGGTCCATGTCCAAAGTTAATAGCACATGTTAGTTACATATATATACATATATATATAAAGGTTATTTGATTTTATTGAGCATCACATAAAATCAAATAAGAAGCAAATCAAACTTGTGGATTAAAATACAAATGCTCATGCTAACATTAGGTGCCACTTGTGCAACTATTGGATATTTTTCTATATGACACTCACCAACCATAGGTTATTTTAGAAAAAAATTTATTGGTTGTGATTTTTGGTGATTGGAATTTTTAGGGTTGTTACAGTCCTACCCCTTATGAGAATCTCATCCTCGAGATTAAAGGTGTAACTTGCTCTTCTGACCGGTAGGGGTAAGGCTTTCTTTTGTACTGACTTTTTTTTTAAGTTGTCTCTCTTTTTATATGGTCACTTCACTGAACTTTGCACATTGGTAGGAGGGTGTTCCCTCTTTTCCTTTGGTGGTTGTGTCCAAGATGCGAGCGGGGTGCTCTCAGTATACCAAGGCGTCCTGTATCTTTAGTTCATTTGTGGATACTGGTTGTCCCAGTAGCTCCAAACACTTACGCTGTTGTGACTTATAGAACACCGGTGTACTTGTGTGAGTTGTCCGACATCTCTACCCTGTAGGCAAGCTTGTCAATCCTTGTACAGATGCGGTACGGTCCCATGTACCTTGTGCTAGCTTTCTCTTTGCATGGAAATGGGGAGTTCCTCGAGGCGGGAAGACCTTAAGGCAGGCATGGTTCCCAGGAAGGCCTTGGATCCTTTCGCACTTGGGCGATTCCTTCTTTAGCCTCATTGATGGTGGCAGTGGCTGAGGCGAGGACACTAGAGTTGGAAAAGAAGAGCTGCTGCTATGCATGTGTGCGCGTGCTCATGCATGCGTGTGTGTATTACTGGACATGAGAGCGATTGAGGACGACACAAATGGCTGTGGAGTGGCCAGGCGGTAGGTACGCGATTACGAGCTTTTACCACCGATCAGGTCGGGCGTGCTCATAGACGAGGCCACCGGGCGTGTGGCACGGAGGTGGCAGTGAAGGAGATCGCCATAGAGTGTCTCAGCAACAAGCTCCGCGAGAGCCTCCTCTCTGAGGTCGACATTCTCCGTTACATTTGACACGATAACGTCATTGTACTCCACGACTCCATCAAGGTAACCCGCCCACGGCTTGTCACCCTCATTTGATATCGCTTGTGTCCATGTGGATCTGCAAGGTCTTGGAACGGTCTGATTGTTGGCCTTTGAGGAGTTCCTCTGGTGAATTGTGTGTGTGTGTGTGCGGTCTGTGCGAGGCCAAAGGAGCTCATGATGAGTGTCGTGCTGACCTCCCACGCTGAAACCTTTGCAGATCAAAATCACACACATCTTGTTTTTGTTCCGTGCATATGCATCATCAAATGCACAACTGTGGTGCAAAGAGCCAAAGAATCGAAAGTTATAGTTTCTTTAAATCCCTCCACGCTAAGCTTTGGTGCAGAACAGCAAGGCGGCCCAACGGGAGAACGCTGCACTGATGGATCTGCAACGATGCATATGCTGATGGGGAATGGGAGGCTCAGGGGCGAGTACATGCGCAATACGGCCTGGCTCGACCAAACCTTCTCGGAGCCCCAGCTGAGCGACCCATACTCCCATCAGTCGCCACCCGCGTCGGGAAGGGGCCCAGCAGGGGCAACCGCGGCGCTCCTCTGCACAGGTATGATAGTAGGCGCCGTCTCCTCGCTCCTTATATTGTTCTTAATTATTTTTAATAACATCTCAGGCACTACTCGAAGTCTATCTGAAGCATACTGCTTCACGCACTGACACAATCCAACTTTAATATATCTTGTTTTTTTGTCCTAAACACATAGAAGAGCTCTTTATAATATAAATTAGAGAGCGAAAAGGTGTAGACTCCCGCACAAGGCAACCTGTCCCCACATCACTTAGAAGATAAGGAAAGTTTGCAAGATCAAATAAAAGAAGGTTCACCCTAGAAACAAATAAGAAATGACCAACCACACTTGGTACCTTACATTGGATCCTCTCCATGACACAAAAAAGATAATGCACTTTCGTGCTCACAAGACACCCATGGCTCAACTCTTCTTTGAAAAAAAGTAATATTTCGTTGGAAGGGAAGCTGAAGCCCCATAAAAAGTGATTATGTCTTCCTCACCCCATCTCTCTATATCTATCTTTCTTCCTCCCTCTTCCAGTGCCTGTGCCCCCACCACCTCAACACGTGGGGCCATGGACGATGTGGCATTGGATCCTGTGGAGGTTGTGGCGGATCCTGCGGTAGTTGTGGTGGCAGATCTTTATGTGGCAACAGTAGATCTGACAGTGGCGATGGTGAATCCATGCCAGGGTGACCTCTTGCTCCTCCTCCTCATCTCTCCTCCTCATCCTAGATCTGCTTTCTAGGGTTTTAATGAGCTCTCTTGTTATATTACCCAACTCCTATAGGTATAGAAGGGACCGGTCCGAGGGAGAAAGGCTAGCCAAGTAGTGGGGATGGCTGGCATGTTGTTTAGGGGAAATGCGGCGGTTGAACCAGGTCAAGGTGGGGGAGCTATGGCCAGGGTGGCTGTAGGAGCAAAGAAGGTGGCACTGTGGGTGACCTAGGATTTCGCCGAAGTTCTGTTGGCTTCTTGCCGTGATGGTTGGGGCGAGGACACCGGAGTTAGGAAAGAAGAGCTGATGTGTGCGCGCGCATGTGTGTGTGCGTGTGTGCATGCGTGTATGCGTGTGTGCACGCACAAGTCATAAATCCTGCACGTGAATGCTATAGAATTTAATTTTCTTGCCCCTACATTTGATATTTGTTTTCTATGTTAAATCTCATAACTTGCTTAGAAACCTATTGTGCGAAGTTAAGTATGCTATCCAGAATCATCCTATTGAAATATGTTTTGCCTAATTTGATTACTATTAGATCACGCACAAATTGTACATCTACCACTAGAACAACATTTTGCAAACATGCCATATTCATAAAAATACGAGCACTAATGTTGTTCTACCAGAAGGACTATCTTCACAAATGTGTCGCAATAACAATGTTGGTTGGTTTCACCACCAGCACTCCATTCCCACATTGGTAGAGGAAATAAAACCGTTGATGGCATCCAGGTCTCTGAACACAAATAGGCACGCAAGCGGCTGCAACGGGTAGTCAACTAGGTATCCAGAGCCCCACCAAGTAGGAGACCCCTACAATAGATACCATGGTCGAGGAAGGGATGTATGTGGTGGAAGTGTCAGATGATGATGATGATTCATCGGATGAGGTTCCGAGTAAGCCGACAACAAAGGAAGCTAGAGTCAGTTACTTGATGGGGAACATACAAGAAGTAGTAGGGTGTACAGGCCTGTGCAAGTTTTTCTTCACCAGATCCTGGGATACGTCATGCAGTTTTAGTGGAACCTCGTCAATTATGTGGCTTCCATATGATGTGCTCGGTGATGCATTATACCAATCATGTGCACAAATTGTGAACTGAGAGTTTGTGTGTGATGATGTTCCGTCTGGTGCCTGTCATCACTTTGATATATGTGAAGCCTAGAGTTGTTGCTGGGTCAATCAGTCTCAGAAGATGAGTAGCAGGCATAGGCTCTTTTGGGTAAAGGCCTGACTATCCAGGGATCCTTTGATCATATAGCCTACTAGACCCCATAGTCAATGTTGTGCATGGAACACTTCTTGGTTGAAGCATGGTAACTGCTTCCTTTGTGTAAGGATCTATGGCCACAATTACTGGTTGGTGCATTATACTGATCATGCTGTGCAAATTGTGAACTGAGAGTTTATGTTCGATGAAGTTCCATCTAGAGTCCATCAGTCTCAAAAGATATGTAGCAGGCATAGCCCTTTTTGGGTAAAGGCTTGTCTGTCCAGGAATCCTTTGGTCGTATAGCCTACCAGACCCCATAGTCAATGTTGTGCTTGGATCACTTCTTGGCTGAACCAGGCTAACTGCTTCCTTTGTGTAGGTCTCTACAACCACAATTACTAGCTGGTGAGCTCCATAGTTACTATAAGCTCCATATGAATGAATGGGAGCTGAGTAAGCTTCTTGTAGTTTGTTTCTAAATTGTAAACCATATGATGATGTTGGTAAATTCCTTGAAGCAATATTGAAAGAATCCCACGTTAACTTCTTTTCCCCATTATCCCTCCAGCTTTGAGTAGCTATTTCAGCAATATATTAATGATGTGAAAACATAGGTGAGGTACAAGGAATGGTGACTTCTTCATCCATGTGGAATTGTGTCTGTTGTTCCTGGGTGCACTCCAAATTGTCAAGGACAAGTAATTTTGAAGATACACATTGAAAGACTGTGTGATAGGTAATGCATGAACCTGAAGCGAATTCGACATTTGTAATTATGGAGGATGATCATTTGGAACATTGGTGCTAGTGGTGGATGATGCATGCCACTGTGATGACTTCTGAGTATGTAAATCATGCGCCTGTCAGCTCTTTGATAGTTCCTGAAGCCTAGAGCTGTGGATGAGTCCATCTGTCTTAGAAGATGTGTAGCGGGCATAGGCTCTTTGGGTTAAATGTCCGACTGTCTAGGAATCCTTTGTGCATACAGCCTACCAGACCCCATAGTCAATTTTGTGCTTGGAACACATGGCTAAACTAGGCCCATTGCTTCCTTTGTGTAGGGATCTATGGCCACAATTACTGGCTAGCGAGCTGCATAGTTACTAGAAACTCCATATGCATGAATGGGAGCTAAATCAGCTTCTGTAAGTTTGTTTCTAAATTGAAAACCATATGATGATGTCGGTGAATTCCTTGAAACTGTCTTGATGGAATCCCACATTAAATTATTTTTCTCCATTATCCCTCCACATTAACTTCTTTTCTCAATTATCCCTCCAGCTCTGAGCAGGCACTTCAGCAATATGTTCATGATGTGAAAAGATAGGTGAGGTACATAGAATTGTGACTTCTTCGTCCCTGTGGAATTGTGTATGTTGTTCCTGAGTACACTCCACAATGTTAAGAACAGGTAGTTTTGAAGAGTATGGCATTGTAAGACCGTGCGATGGCATGAACCTGCTGCATTTGTGATTCTGGAGCACCATTTGGAACCTTGGTGCTGGCAGATGCTGCATGACATGATGACTTTTGAGTATGCAAATCCTGTGGATTCACGTTGGCAGCCTCTGGATGATGCAAGATCCTGTGTGAGGACTTCCAGAAATTAGTGTTGAACACATTAGATGCATTGATGGGACAATCCTTGGCTGCAAATTTAGCACAATCAACTTGAGCTACCTTGGGTTGAGTATGATAGTTTTCTAAAGAACTACTTTCAGTCTCCAACTATCTCATGTTGATTTCTTGTGAGAAGTTCAACAATGTCCGCAGGGAAATCATCTATCACATTCTGTTTCTCATGCACCTACTTTCCTTTCTTCTTATTCTTTGGTATACTCTTCTTGCGGAGACCAAGCACTTTCTGGATCTCTGTTTAACAAGAGAAACATGTGGTGACAAAGAAAAGTGAACACTTCATCATATCTGCAAATCTAGAACATGGCAGAAGAAGGTACAATATTTATAGAGAAGCAGAGTAAATTTTCAGTTTGGATTTCCTATTGCTTGCACCATCATAATAATATAACATAATAGTTATAACGGAAGTATATGTCACATGGGATTTGATAATTTCCTCATTTGCCACCCAAACTAGTTACAGAACCAAATAGCTATTTGTGTTTTCCTGCATGCAAACTTGTGAACTCAAATGTCAGAAAGAGTGCCAAAGAATTCTAGTGGTGTACACACAATGGCATCCATAGATGGCACAAGATCAAAATGGCATAGACACAAATGCAGAAACATTAAATGGATTGAAAATCTTATACTGGATGAAGGTCTTCAATTCAGGTCAGCAAAAGTAGGTAAAACTAGTAAATGAATGTAGTAATCCTTTTATATATTCAATGGGAATTTTTTCTTTAATCATACCTTTGCCAAACTACTATGTATAGAGCCTTCAGGTTCCAATTGAGGCAAGTAATCTTACCCGAGCATATGTTTGTTTATAGTGTTGTTCTCTATGTTCTCGTCATGCGACTAAAGTGGATACACCTTTCCCTTTAGCAAAATCTTTGATCTTTCATTCGAGAAGAACCTTTGTTTCAAGTTCCTGGATTCATTTTGGCACACATTCACCTTCTGCATATTTTTCCGCAGGTTTTCATTCTTTGCATTTCCATTCCCATGATTGGCACCTTTACCTAGCCCACAACCCCAACGGAGGGTAGAAAATCAAGATGCATGTCATTAGAAGAACCTATATCTGGGTAAGAGTTTGGAACGTCAGAGGAATCAAGATTCTTCTGTTTTGAGTCTCTTCTCTCTGTTCTAACTTTCTTATGAGTGCTTTTTAGCCACTTCATTAGAGGATTCATCGTCTACCTTGTCTATCCTGTTTGTTTTCCTTTGTTCTTGATAGGTCTTGACTGGATTTCGTCTACTTTCTGATTAGGAGTGTCATTATCTTTTCCAACCTCAAGCTGCATTTTTCTTTTACCACTCTCATGTACAGGGATCAACATTGTGTGCATGGTCCACTTGAACGTCATATACAGAAACCCCTGCCGGCTGGTCAGTGCCTATGAGTTCTGATAACCGCCTCATCCTTTTTTGGCTTTCTCTAAGAAATTTTGAGATCTGTGGATTTCTTCCTTTTCTTGTTACCATCAGAAGCAACATTTCTTTTTAACGATGCTTGGCATGAACCCCTGTTGCAGACTTGGTTGCTTTTGCCCCTAGATATTTGTTTGCCTTTGTGCCCAGATACTGGTTTACAGACTTTAGATTCATTGGGGTCATCATTGGGAACATCTTGAGCTATGTTGCTCTCATCTTCATTTGGAGCCACACAAGATTTTGGACTGGTTGGATTCTATGTGCTATTTTCTTCAATGAATGTTATCTTTTGAACATCATCGATGACATTCTTCGAGGCAGCTAGCATTCAAGATATCATCTGACACATCAATATTATTGGAAGAGACCTGTAAATCTGAGGAAAGATTGCCATATTAGCTTATTGTACACAACAAAATAGTATTAATTAAGAATTCATCATGCTCAGCCATACCTTGTGTCGCTGGAACATTTATTTCAATGAGTGCCTCTAGGACATTTTCTTCAGTTACTGCAATATTCATCCCAGTAACTGCTTTGTTGCCAGGAAAACTGCATTTTGAATTGCATTCCTGGACGGTCTTCGAAAGTGTCAACTAATCAGATGATTGCTGTGTGCAAGAAAAAGGTCTTCTAATCCGAACAATTGAAATAGAGCAGCCATCATTCACTCCATCCCGCTCCAAGGAAATATTGCCATATTAGCTTATTGTATACAACAAAAAAGTATTAATTAAGAATTCATCAGGCTCAGCCATATGTTGTGTCGCTGGAACATTTCTTCCAATGGGTGCCTCTAGGACATTTTCTTCAGCTACTAGAACATTCATCACAGTAATTGCTTTGCTTGTTGCGAGAACTGCATTTTGAATTGCATTTTTGGGTGGTCCTTGTCAGGTTCAATCGATCAGATGATTGCTGTGCTCAAGAAAACAGTCCTCCATAGAAACATTTGCACTGTGTTAGTGAAGTGCAATGACACACGAATGGAAAATAAAATGTACTGTAAGGAGGATGCGCTGGCATTAAAGAAGATGAAGTACGAGGAGGCTACCACGAAATGAAGTCCTGGGATGATGGGCCTGTGAAAGAGGAAACGAAGTGCAGTATGGACATTGTGGAGAAGGACATTAAGTTTGAGGATGGTGCAGCAGTGAAAAAAGAACTAGAGTGATCTTAAAGGTATACTGACAAGCTAGATATAGCGCCACACTCACACACAAATGCCAAGAACACACACATAACACTGCACACAAATGGATGGGGCTCTTTATATCTGTCTTGTGTTGTGTTGTGCATACCAACAGAATAGCCACCCAGATGAGCCGACACAGTGCGTGCTCGACACAAATATCGATCTGAAGGCCAGGAAGGTGCATTACTAGTTCAAAATCCAGCACTCACACATGCAGGTCACAGTCACATTCGTCTTATTTTTTTAGTAATACGTCACTTATGTTGAGAATAATATTTGCACAAATGTAATGATTGTGTGGGCCAATATTCGGTAATGCTTGGCTTAGAATTATTGTATTTGAGGATCATGTTTGAACAAAAAATTCTTGCACTTGTGGATGATACATAGTGCCAGTACTTAAAATAATAGGTTAGTTGTTATTGTTCTCGAATAAACATATACCAATTGTTTTCTGGGCTAAGCAACTGTTGTAGCCTGGTTGGGCTATCCATATATGTCAGGAAAATCCTATGGTGTTCGAGAGCCCTCCCCTTTTCCTACCCAACTCCGGTGGGTATAGAATGAGCCTGCCAGGGGAAGGAAGGTCGGCCAGGCAATGGGGATGTTCGGCAGGTTTTTTACGGGAGCTACGGTGGCTAGGCCAGGTTGGAGTGGGATAACTCTAGCCGTGGTGGAAGCCACCTTGGGGAGTAAGAGGGGAAGAAAACGGCGCCATAGGCGAACTAGGATTTCACTAGACCTACGTGGTTGCGGCTTGCAGCGGCGGGGTGGTCACAGCAACATGGGCGAGGGCGCTAGAGTCGGGGAGAAGAGCTGTTGCGTGTCCTTGTGTGTGTCTGTTACTGCAGACGGGTGTGACGGGGGATGGTGCCAGCAGCCACGCCGGGGCCAAGGGGAGTACGAGCTGGTGCAGCCAATAGGTCTGGGGCGTGCTCACAAGTCACAAATGTGGCTGGGGCAGCCCAGGGTGCAGGGCGTGGAGGTGGTGGTGAAGGAGATTGCCATATGTAGATATTCTCAGCAACAAGCTCCGCGAGAGCCTCCTCTCTGAGGTCGACATCCTCAGTTGCATCCAACACAATAATATCATTGCACCCCACGACTCCATCAAGGTAACCCGCACGCGGCTTGCCACCCCATTTGATGTTGCTCGTGTCAATGTGGATCTGCAAGGTCATGGTGCTGGTGGGGTCCGATATTAGGACTATGATGTTTGAATTTGAGGAGTTCGTCTGGTGAATTCTGCGTTTGTGTGCGGTGTGTGTGCAGACCGCAGGAGATCATGGCGCGGCGTGCGGACCTGCATCTGCGAGTTATACACATCTTGTTTTTGTTTTTGTTCCATCCATGCATCATCAAATGCGCAGCTAGTGGTGCAAAGAGCACGCCAAAGAATCGAAAGTTATAGTTTGTTTTTAAAATTCCTCTGCACGAAGGCTATGGTGCAGAACAGCAAGGCGGTTCAGTGGGAGAACACTGCACTGATGGCCGAGAACGTGTCGCTCTACAGTGCCACCAAGCTGGCGAGAACCATCGCCTGCTGATAGATTTATGGCACTACTGAAAAGATATTAATCGATCAATGTGTCTTATATAATCAATTATTCTAGAATTGGTAAGATCCATACTATTTTTTGGTAAATTATGCATTGGATTACATCATATCTGACGGCCTATGTGCAAACAATTAATCTTGGTAAGGCTTTATTTGGATTAGGTGCTCAAAATGAAGCCCGAGGTGGATGCTGCCGTGCGGGTTTTAATGAAGCTGATGTGCGAGGTGGCTGGCTAGCTGCTCTGGTGAAACAGGAAATGAAGTCTAGGGACGATGCACTGCCACCAGTGAAAGAGGAAACAAAAAAGCATAAGAGGATGTGCTTTTGTAAGAGGAGAACAATTGTGAGGAGCGCGCGGCAGTGAATGAAGAACTGAACTTATCTTGCAGGCACACTGGCATGCTCCCATCCCACTTTTCTCTAATAGAGAGCCACACCACAAATTTAGGGTGCGTTTTGTTAGCTGTGGCTTTTGGAAAGGAAGTTTTAGAAAAGTAGTCTAAAGTCCGTTTGGTGGAACAACGGTGGCTTTTGGAGAAGCATCCCTCAGTGATGTGCGGATCCCATGTGTCAGCCTCACCACTCCTTCATCTTCCTCTCGATAGCAAAAGTTGGTGGCCGACTGAGAATGGCTCGATGTGGGCTACCAGTGTAGGGATCTCGACTCTGGCGGATGGAGGCAAGCATGGGGGTGGCACTTGACAAGGTGCACTACTATAAAAAAGAATCTTTTGCGAAGCATTTTGGAATTGTTTTTGGATGCAGACAATGCTAAAAATGTTCTCGGTTAATGGAGACATTAATCAAGGAGGTCACTATTTATTAACCGAGGCAGTGGGTACAAGAAACCGCCGCGCAAAAACCATTGATGGAGGAAAAGAGTCCACTTCCAGAAATAGCACTATTAACCAAGATGGGCCTCTTATAAGGCTCGCCTCAATTAATTATGGCCAAGCCCACTAGTAAAGGCAAAAGCCCAAACTGGCGGATATATATATACAAGGGAAGTTAGGGTTTCATCACTCTTACTCTCTCCCTCTTAGCGCCGCACCCACCCGACTCCTCCCTCCTCTCTCTGGCGACTTTACAAATCCCCTCGGGAGCACCAGCCTCCTGCATCCCTCTTTCCACCATATCAGCCTTCTCCCTTCCTCTCTCTCCTAGCCGGCCTCCTCCCTCCCTCGACCCTCTAGCGGCAGCGCATAGCGGTGTGACCCTTCCTATCTCCGATGGCGATGGCAAGCAGTGGTGGTGGTGCGACAGTGGGGTGGTGGCGTATCCGATGGGGAGGTGGTCTGGTGTTGGTAGATCCAGTCGGTGGCAGCACCCCTCCCTCTCTCTCCTGGATTTGGCAGGCCAAGGCGCTCCTCCAATGAGCAGATCGAGGTACGTATGTCAGCTCTCCCATCTGCCTCTCTTTTCCTCTCTTCATCTCCGTCACTCTCTCCCTTGTCAGTGCTCAGATCCACGCTGGTGGTGGCCCATGCCTTGAAGCACCAGTGGATCTTGCATTGGGCGACAGATCTGGCATGGTTTCGGTGGCGGTGGCTTTGGGCGACTAGATTTGGTAGCGGACCCTCTGTTGTTAGGCGGGGAGAAGGCCTCTCATGGCAGATCTAGCTAGATGGAGCACGGTGGCAGCGAATCTGCAATGGCTATAGCAGCGGTGGCTCAGACACACGTGGGCGGCCAAGATCGTGGCCCAGTAGGGTTGGTATGGTTTTTTTCTTTATTTTGGTTTTTATTTGATTAACCGATGTTGGCAGAAAACCACCTCAGTTAATGCATGATTAATCGTGACCTTGCGTTGGAGGTGGTTGCCACCTCCGTTATAGGCATTTTGCCCATCTCGGTAAAAATTTATGTAGTAGTGGTGGCACTGGCCCTACAAGCTCCGCTAGCACTGGTAAGGAGAGCCAGTGCCCAGATGGTGGAGACTGAGAGGGCACGGAGGAGGGGATCCCAAGCTTAGATGTGCGGGGGAGGGCCCGAAGTAGAGCACGGCTCTGATGTGTTGCATGCTACTGAGCAAAGCATGGCAGCGGGAGGGGCAGGGCACCAATGAAGGTCGCCACCATGGATGGATAGGGCAAGTGCACAACCCAACGAAGGACATGAGCGGAGGGAGTAGAGGACAGGGATGATGGGATTCATGATTTCTTTAGTTGCTCGTTGGTGAGTCCTTCTAAGGTGGAGGACATGGGGCGGTGTAGGCATGCACACTTCCCCTTCGTCCCCTCCTCTCCTCTCTCCTCTGGCAAGCACCTACCCAGTGACCTCCTCTATGTGTGTTTCCCACCGCCTTCCCCATTCCTGTGCCCCACCGCCACCTTGTGCTCGACGATGGAGAATGCAGTGGCATATCTTGTGGTGGCTGTAGCACATATGACCGGATCTTGTGGCGGCTGCAGTAGGTCAGGCAGATCTTACGTTGCATCAGCAGATCAGGCATGGATCATGCTATGGCAGCGGCAGCAGATCCACACTAGGTAGGCCTTCTAGTCCTTTTGCTTTCTCCTCCTCCTTTTCCCTCCTGTATCTGCTTCTAGGGTTTCGACAACCTCTCCTTATCTTCCCTAACTTTGATGGGTATTGAATGGGCCAGTTGAAGGGAGGAAGGCTAGCCAGGTAGTGGGATGGCTAGTTGTTGTATTAGGGTAGTTGCGGTAGCTGAGCCAGGTCATGGTGTGTGAGCTCTTGCCATGGTGGTAGCAGCAGCGCGGGAGGAGGGAGGGGAAGAAGGTGGCACCGTAGGTGAGCTAGGATTCCACATGAGCTTTGTGGTTGCGGCTCACTGCAGCGGAGCGGTGGAGGTGTTTGGGGAAAGGGCGCCAGAGTTGGGGGAAAAGAGTTGTTGCTATGCGTGTGGGTGTGTGTGCACGCACCAGGTACGCGAGTCCATGCGCGCATGTGTGTGTTACTAGACATGGGTGCGATAGGGCACGGCACCATTGGCCAGGCTGGGACTAGGTGGCGGGTGGGGGAGTATGAGCTATTGCCACCGATTGGTTTGGGGCGTGCTCATAGATGTAGCAAAGATAGCACTGGTAAGTTTGAAGAGTAATTGAAAGACCGTGTGATGGTTAATGCATGAACCTGAAGCGAATTCTGCATTTGTGATTCTGGAGGACGGCCAGTTGGAATCTTAGTGCTAGCGCTGATGCTGCATGACACTATGATGACTTTGAGTATGTAAATCATGAGCATTTGGAACCTTGATGCTCGCGCTAGATGTTGCATGACACTGTGATGACTTCTGTGTATGTAAATCCCGTGGATTCAAGTTGGCGCCCTCTGTACTGGATGATGCATGATCCTGGGAGGACTTGTAGAAATTAGTGTTGAAATCATTTTATGTATTGAGAGATAATTCTAATGCTGATTTCTGTCAGGAAGTTCAATAATGTACATAGGGAAGTCATCATATTTTCTTTCTCATGCACCTGTTGTCCTTTCTTCTTATTCTTTGCTTCATTCTTCTTGTGGAAGCCAGCAGATTCTGGATCCTTTGTTTATAAACAAAAAAAACTGAACATTTCTTGTGGTGTTGTTACACACACAGGTTGTCATTCTTTGCATTTCCATTCCCATGATTGGCACTGGTAGTAGATGCACCACCTTTTCCTAGCCCACATCCTCAGCTAAGGGTAGAAAATCATGATGCATATATATTATTAGAAGCAACTATATCTGGGTAAGAGTTTGGAACAACAGAGGAATCAAGATTCTTCTGTTCTGAATCATTTTCGTTTGTTATAACTTTCATGAGTGCTTTTTAGCTAGTTCATAAGAGAGGATCCATCGTCTACCTTGTCTACTCATGTGTGTTTCATCCAGTTTCTGATTAGAAGTGTCATTATCTCTTCCAACTTCAAGGTGCACTCTTCTTTTACCTATGCATAGTCCACTTGAACGGCATCTACAGAAACTCCTACATATTGGTTAGTGGATTTGTTCCTTTTATTCTTACCATCAGATCCAACAGTTCTTTTTAACGATGCTCGACGTGGACCCAGATACTGGTTTGCAAACATTAGATTCATTGGGGTCATCATTGCGAACATCTTGAGCTATGTTGCTGTCATCTTCATTTGGAGCCACACAAGATTTTGGACTAGCTGGATTCTGTTTGCCATTTTTCTTCAATGGTTGATATCTTTTGAACATCATCAAGTTTACCGCTGACATCTTTCGAGGCAGCATTCAAGATATCCACTGAGATATCAATGTTATTGGGAGAGGCCTGTAAATATGAGGTAATATTGCCATATTAGCTACAACAAAAAGTATTAATTAATAATTCAACGTGCTCAGCCATACTTTGTGTCGCTGGAACACTTCTTTCAACGAGTGCCTCTGGGACATTTTCTTCAGCTACTGGAACATTCATCACAGTCTTTGCAAGGTTCAACCGATCATGATTGCTGTGTGCAAGAAAACAGTCTTCTAATCCAAACAATTGAAATAAAGCAGCCATCATTCATTCTATCCTGCTGCATATATAGAAACATTTTCAGGTGTAGATCTAGGGCCTGAAACTTTCATTCTTTTAAGACATTTTTGAGCAATAATGCCAATACTTTGATACAAAAACTGGGGATGACGAATCATGGTGCTCATCATATTGTGAATGGTTATGGAAAATATGAGGAGAGCAAAGTTTCGGATCCTTCTTCTACCTCATAGCAACAGAACCCCTGATAAAAGCATCTATCATCAGTCATCAACGAGACTCCTTTTCTAGAAAGAAATCATCAGTGAGACTTATGATATATGCATAGATACAGTGCCACACTCAGACACGTGTAGTACACAACAAACACATAACACTGCACACACACACACACACATCCCACGCACGCTCTCTCACACACGTACTCATGCAGAGGACTGACAATAACGGCAAGGGGCGGCTCAGTACGACTGGTGGACGACGATGGCGGGGCCGGCGAGTATGAGTATCACAGGCTTTAGGGTTCCTGCGTGTTCTCCCCTTATCTTCCACAATTCCTACAGATATACAAGGGGCAAGTCTGAGGGACAAAGGTCGGACAGGCGATACGGATGGTCGACAAGGGTTTAGGGGAGCTGGCTTTGGCGGTAGTGGCTGGGCCTGGTTGAGGCGGGGGAGCTCCGGTCATCGTAGTGGCGGGGCGGTTGCGGTGGCAGGGGCGAGGACGAGGACGCCAGAGAGTCGAGGAAGATGAGTTGCAATGCATGTGTGTGTGAGACAGAGGGCATGTGTGTTGCTGGACGAGGAAGTGATGGGAAATGGCGCTAGCGACCACAGTGGGGCTTGGTGGCGGGTAGGGGAGTACGAGTTGCTGTGGCTTATCGGGTCAGGGGTGTACTCGCAGATGTGGCTAGGGTGGCACCAGGCGTGGGGCACAGAGCTGGCGTTGAAGGAGAGATCACCATGGAGCGTATCAGTATCACCAACAAGCTCCATGAGAGCCTCCTCGCCGAGGTCGACATCCTCCATCGCATCCACACGATAACGTCATCGCACTCCACGACTCCATCAAGGTACCCCGTTCGCAGCCTGTCACCCCGTTTGATGTCGTTTGTGTCGATGTGGATGTACAACGTCTTGGTGCTCGTGGGGTTTGATTTTCTGGCCAATGATGTTTGAAATCGAGGAGTACCTCCCTGAATTGTGTGTGTGTGTGTGTGTGTGAGCGCGCGCTCACGCTCGTGCGCCGTGAAAAACTGCTGTGCGAGGAAGTGTGCGCACGGAACATCCAAATCCTGCATGCGCATGCTCTAGCGGCGCCCAATATATATGCTGAGAACAACATTAGCATATCAGCATCTTCCCCTAGGATGGTTGTTGAGTGCCCCCAACAGGACAATAAGGCGGCTCACCGGGAGGATGCTGCATAGATGGCCGAGAACGTGTTGCTCCGCAAAGCCAGACTGAAAACGTCCTGCTTCAGGTGCGGTGGCGTGACCGTGCCATTAAGCTACCGGCCGAGAACCATTGCCTGCTGATGGAGAACGGGAGGCTCAGGGGCGAGTGCATATGACCGCGCCCGGTTCAACCAGATCTTGCTCTACGTATATCTTGCTGAGGGCACCACCAGTCGTTGCTCGTATCAGTGAGGGTGACAGTAGGGACAACCTTGTTGCTCGTCTCCGCAAGTACATCTATATTAATTAGATTTAATTGGAATTAACCAAATTTGTCTTGGAATCTCATTCCTCCTTATGGACAAGCTTCAACTTCTGAGTTTCCATTCAGGCAAGAATATGCTTGCCATGATGAATTATCTTGCTGCTGATCGTTTCAAAAAAAAAAATTATCTTGCTGCTGAACGTTTTGCTAATGGAGAAGTTCTAAGGGCCGCTATTTCTGCTGCCTTAACTGAACAAGTTGCCGAATCGATATCCATAAGATGTAAAGAGATAAACGACACTGAGATTTTGTAATGAATATGTTAGTAGCACGAAATCGGAAGTTCAAGTGGTTTTGTTTCCTTCACACCACCAGTTTTCTGACATTATTCTTGATGACTGCTGGGGGAATTTGTTTGACCTGCATGGCGAATTGACAGAAAAAAGGAAAGGCCATAAGGTTGGACCTTCTTATTGGGCTGGATGTTGAGGATATCAAAAGCTGCCCATGCTATTTTCAATTACTACCTGAAGGACTATGTGATTCTTTCAAGCTAAATTTAGGGACCATGAGGATACCACCTTTATTTAGAATCAGTAATAACATGTGCAGTGAACATGGAAATTACACATTGCCTGCTGTTGTGGCGTCCAGAAGGTGCATCATGGACACATTCCTCACGGAGGATCCTAGTCAACTGAAGGGTAAGGAAGCATCATATTTTGCCATGAGAAATGATCAAGTACAATATGGAGATCCCATATACAAAATGTTGGGCACGGTTGCTCAATTCGTTGGCATGGGAACTCGATTGGAAGAGATGAACAAAATGGAAGTTTTGGTTCAAAAGTGTCCATCACCGCAAGTAACTCACCGCTCAACTAAATTTCAAGATATGTCGTAAATGTTATGTGAAATAAATTATTAATCCTATACAGAATGGAGATTGACGGCTAATAAAATGGATGAAAATGTCTATTTTGTACAACTGTTGTTAGATTAAAAAATGTAGAATACAACCCCTGTTGCGTCCATCCTATGTTTGTGGATCATACATATGTATACATAGAAAAATAATAGGGTAGTTGGGTGAGCCATTTTTGTATCCACTAGCCAACTTGTCCTTTCTACTTATGTCTAGAAAATCAAAGTTGAGGACCATAATCATTTTACAGGCTATGGTCTCACAAGTTTCACCACCTTTTTGTTCTTATTTTGGTAACTTCCGCGCGCATAGCCTGCCTGACCGCATGTTGCACCCGCCCGCACACATCTCCCCCCAATCTCTTTGCCCTCCTCTGGCAAGCAACTCCCCGGCGATCTTCTCCCCACACACGTGCCCCACCTGCAGTCTCCCCGTGCCAGTGCCCCACCACCCCCTAGTGTGTAGCCATGGCGGCGGATCTGGCGGATCCTGTGGTTGATCCGGCAGAACCTACAGCTAGCGGCGGCGAATCCAGCTACAGCAGTGGATCCACACCATGTAGCTCCTCCTCCTCCTGCTGCTGCTTTCTAGGGTTTCAACAATCTCTTCTTTTATCCTCCCCAACTCCAGCAGGTATCAACGGGGCTGACTAGGGGGAGGAAGGCTGACCAGACGGTGGGGATGGCCTACGGATGGTTTAGGGGATCTACAACAGCCGAGACAGGTCGAGGTGGTGAGCTCCAACCATGGATTTCAACGGATCTCCATGGCTGCGGCTTGTCACGGTGGGGTGGTGGTGGCAGCGGAGACGACGAGGGCACCAAAGTCGGGGAAGAAGATGTATTGCGTGCATGTGTGCATGTGCGTGGTCGTGTGCCGTCGTGCGTGTGCATGCACTGGTGGCGTGCATGTGCGTGTTTTGCGACTAAAAACTGGTGATACGTAAATTGAACCTCCTTATTGTTCTTATTTTTAGTAACTTCTAGGACACTACTATCTCTAGCGTACTGGTTCACGCACTTACTGCTGACAATTTAATAAATGTAATTTTCATTGTCTTGAACATGTAGAAGAGCTCTTTAGAAATTAAGGAGAGAAAAGGGATAGACTATCGCACAAGGCAACCTGTCCACCTCTCTTAGAAGATAAGAAATGGTTACAAGATGAAACTAAGGAAGGATCATCCTAGAATCAATTAAGAAATGACCAACACTAGGTGTACCTTACATTGGATCCTCTCCATGACAAAAAAAAAGATGCTACATTTTCATGCTCCAACAAGACACTAGAGACAATAGTGGCCCATCTCGAAGCCCAAACAACCAATCTCAGCCTGATAGTGCACTTGGTGTATATATAATCCTCAAACCCTAACTCACTGCCTCGACCCCACCCAACTCCCTCAGCGCCGCCCGCAAGCACCTCATCAGCATCTCGCCCACCCGCACCTCCGTCGTGTGAGCTCTGCAAGCCCTGCGAGCGCCCCACCATTTTTCTCTCTCCCATCCTCCACTCCTCCCACTCCACTACACTGCTCCTTTATCTCCCCATAGTGCAGCGGCGGTGCCCTTCCCATTCCCATGGCATGGCGACAATGCCCCTCCCTCTCCCATGGCATGGCAGCGGCGACCCGCCCTTCCCATGGCACGGCGACGCCTCTCCTCTCCCCACCCCAATAAGCAGATCTAGAGAGTGGCCTGTCCTGCGGATCTAGCACCAAGAGCAGTGGATCTGGTGAGCGGCTCCTTGTAATAGAACCGCCCAATTAATATCAACCCAAGGTACTAAGTAAACCACCGAGGCAATTTAGTTAGCACATTGCGCTCATATTAATCCGGTAGTTCATGAAATCTTATAGGATTTTAAACTTTTTCAACGACACACTAGGAATCGCACAGTTCAGCAGTTATCGTTCACCTGTTCATACATTTTGCACATAATATAATTACATTGTCGGTTCTTTCATAATTTCCTTTTGAATCAGAGTTGCAAATAAATAGCAGAAGTAAATATATTTTTGACATATATACTCACACCTATGATTTAAAATATAGTGCCAGATCAGGGTCGACATCCAACATAGCAATTAGACGAGATATAAGAGATGACCTTGCCCAAGGTCTAATCCTCACGTAGTGGGATACATGTCTAACTTGTCGCCACAACAAAAGTCTTATGATCTGCAATAAGTGGGAATAAAACCCTGAGTACGAGAATGTGCTCAGCTAGACTTACCTGTCATAAACCAAAAATAAAGTGACTTCAAGGAGTATGCAAGGCTTTATAAGGAGGCTAGCTGACTCATTTCTTTGCAGAAAAGCTTGAGCTTATTAATGACAATTGTTATAACCTTCTACTTTGTATTTTGAAGTCATTAACTTGATCATGCTAGATTAGCACCTGATCTAAACAGTCATGGTGTAATTATCAAGCAAGAATAGTAGCCAATTTCGTTTGAGCATCTTTCAGCATCAACATCATAACCATCTCATCTCTTTGTTCAAGTTGTTACTACGATGCCGGTGCTCAAGACAGTGTCCACTATCCAGGGATGATGGCGATTATAATCGATTGAAAACCAGCTGGCAAGATATTCCCCACACAAACCACACTTCCCCCGTCGGGGTCGATTAGGTCACCTATATCTGTTTGGGTAGAGTCGCGGGATCAACAGGAACCATCGTTCCCAGGGGTCGCCCGGCTGCCAACAGGTCAGTACCCCATCAAATGATACGCCCCATCTTAAGGTCTCACTCTCCGCGCCCCTGTGGTCACACATCACATACGATGCATTCATGTCAAATCCTGGCCCAAACAGAACTCGATGCTTCGCGGTCGGATGATCACACCCTTCCAGCTATCTGTGGGGCATGCATTCAACATGCCATGAGGGCCGTGACATCGGACGGGGTTCTAGTTCGACACAGACGGGATAAACAACACAGAACCTCCAGTTCTGTCCATAGCACCAATCCCGCCCGGTCTCAATTTATTACTCCACATGGCTATTCCAAGACAACAGTGTAGCTCACCATTATGAGTCACCACCTATATCTCACGAATGACAGGAAATCACCCGACTTCTACCGATCTAATTTTAGCAGGGCTAAGCATATAAGCGAACCTATACTTAACAGGGTATTTTGGGTAACTCAGGTGGATAAGGGTAATTATAATGCATCAACAGTATCGATCAACTCCTATAAACTTAATGCATCATAAACAGTAAAGGACACAAAATAAGTTATCTGTAAATCAGTAGGGAGGAATGCTCCAGGGCTTGCCTTCCTCTGACGAGCGTGGTTGAAGCTCCATCCACTCGATCACTCCACTTCTGGATCCTCGTTTCACGTCCCGTTCTGTTCTCCTAGCGATCTTGTATGATGCATATGCATGTATGAACATGAGGAATGCACATGGTATGACAATGGAGGATGATGATGATGAATGCTTGCATATTCTTCCTATAAGGTAGTTAACATCATCCAGGTACATGTACCATAAGCACGTGTCATCTACTGCATTCGCTACTGCAATAATGCAAGTCTATCGGTGAAACCTTCTTTTTACTTATCGCCAGCAAATAAACCAGTAAAGCAGCTAACCATCTTACTATCACTTAGCAAACAAGCCAGTAAAGCCAAAGACCTATACTAAGCATAACCATCTTGACACATTCATCATGTGCTAATCATTACCACAACTCCACTCAAGACACGCACAATACATTACTAGTAAATCTACACCGGATAATATATTCTAAACATCAACTAAAGCTGCATAGTAGCACTAATAGATTAAACACCCTATACATGCCTAAAGAAACATTATTAATGGCATGACATCGCTAAGCAAGGTTGAATTAAAATAACTTTATAAATAGGGTGTAACTGCAACACCTAGTTTAACTTCACATAAAACCTACAACAATTACAGGAGATATTACACATCAATTCTAGTCTGCCATCCAAATTTCACCTTATTTGGATAAGCCTATCATTCTACACAAAAATCACAAGACAGCACAAAAAAAAGAGACCTAAAAAAACTTTGTACTATGAAGTATACCAAACCTCATATTTCACCACATCAAGAGCTATCTTACGGCATATAAGTAGACTATAAATTATCAACCCCAATCTAGGTCTATATAATTCATTTATGAATTATTTCAAGAATAGCCCTAAAATCCCACTTGAACTATAACTTTATATTTTTACACAACACATGCACATGATATATTTTTCACAGATAGAACATCACCAAAGAAGACTAACAAAACTGAAATCATATTTTTCTGAGCATCCTAGATTTAGTTATGTATTTTCCCCAGATATCAAGTATTTAATGTAAATAAATCAACTTAAATAAAACTATACAAAAAAGTATCAAAACATGGTATATTATATTTTTAACAGATAGAATACATCATAAAAAAATACGGAAACTTGAATCACCTCATGTGGACCAATAATATGAGAGATTTGAGCCAAGCTCACTTATATACCACTAGTATAGTGCCCGTGCTAATGCTACGGTGATATATAGGGTAACATAAATTAAACCAAAGTGATGTAAATACTTTGATGATTTAAAAAAGTCAACGATCACATATTATAACATTAGAATAAAAAACTTGATTATGATGACAATCTCATACCAAATAAAAAATTACTTCCACGAGAACAATGATATCAGGGTATAGTGGATACATATGAAGGGCGGCCCTGGTGTAAACGGTAGAGATTTACCGTCTGTGATTAAGAGGTCCAAGGTTCAAGCCCCAGCCTCTGCATATTTGTGCAGGGATGGCTGCTGGCTATTTTTTCTTCCCCAGACCCCGCAGTGCGGGAGCCTATGGCACTGGTTACGTCCGTTTTTTTTAGTGGATACATATCTAATTTTTAATATACAACGAAAATAAGTTTGGCAAACAGCGAGAATTTGCATATTGTAGCCTAAAAAGTGCACTTTTTGATGGCTGGGAGCCTTGTTCCCATTCATCTATGAGTAAGCACGGGCTAGAGAACTATTGCATCATACCAAGCATAGAGTGCCATATATTTTTCTCAACAGTATCATGATCAGTCTGTGGTGATCCAGCTTGAAACTTTATAATACATTTTGTCGCTTCTATTTCTATTTGAAGTTTAAGAAAGAAAAGCTGATGCAAAAATAGACACATTCTTTTGTAGTATAGCATCAGAATGTGCAATCTCTTTAGATTTATGCAACAGATTGATCTTATAAATATTTATCAGTTCCTGCACATATAGCTTACAATATGCCAAGCTTCCACTATGCTAGGAAATAGGTTCTTTTAGTCACCATGGTTCTGCAAATAATATATTAGCATGGTTCAAAAATCTGGAAAAAAACTTGCATCACAGAGAAGCATCTAGCTCATGTTATGAATAACATATATTAGAAAAACTACCACTTAAACCTTGTCTTTCCCTCCCTCCCTCTCCCTTTGTCTCGCCCTAAAATGACTAATTTTAACAATTGTAATAACTAAAAATTAATTTGATATATGCTTCTTGTCACTTCAAATGACAAACTGAACAAATGTTTAATCTTTCAGATAGGGGTAAGGAAAAAAGTAAATGCTCTCCGTTAAAATATGCGACAAATTATTACAGTTTACTGAAAAAAAAACAAATTCATACTAATTGTTTAGTATAAAATTGAGCCCACGGTAAAATCTGACAAATTGTGCACCCATAGATTACCAGGTTTTGGCTGCCCATGCCAGATAGTGTGGCCTTTACCTGAGTACAACCAAAAATTTAGAAATCCTACCAGACTGGACAGTGCTTATGTTGTTTATTAGAATCTCGGTTTTACGATAGAAACTCCATACCAGCCTGCTGCCTGCTGAATCTCGGTTTTACGATCGAAACTCCATACCTGCCTGCTGCCTGCTGCCTGCAATCCATGTTGTGTCCCTCCCATTAGTCCACTTCCTCTCCTTATCGGAAGTAGTTTAATCCTCAGTAGCACCAAGAAGCATCAAAATTAAAGTAAAACCATGTTATAAAACTCACATGCAACTCAAATTAGCCAGTCAAGGCATTCGTCTACATACACATATCTCTATGGCTTGGTCATTGGGCTAATCAAGAAAAGAAATCCTGATGGCGATGATAAAATACAGCAGATAGCAGCAGCAGTAGTGTAGAAAAAACATTCAGTAATTATCATGGCTTCTTGCGTTCTTAATAAATCAACTCCATCAATCCATCTCTTTCATATATTGCCTAAAAATGGATATTTAGACTAATCCATCTCTTTCGTATATTTAGACTAATGAATATTTATACAATTATACTGCAGACCATATGAATATGTCAGTGATCTGCAAGTGATAAAAGACTAGTGTATTGCGCACGACCATGCGTGCGGGCAGTGGCCATTGTTGTATCAGGCAAGAAATGGAATAATGGTGATTTCTCAAGTAAAAAGACATCAGCTACGAATAAATGCAGCGTGGACATTATATGTCTGGTTCTTAGGCAAATAGGATAAATTCGGTACAAACTAAAGACGGTAGCAGTCTCCAGCAATAACACAGAGAGTTTAGCGATCAGTTAACACAACTGACAAAGTTTTACATAAATCCTTAGTAGACAGACTAACAGAACATGAGAGCTGGAAGATGATGCAGAGAACTTGGTGCTCCTGGAGGATGGTAGAGGCAGGCTTTGGTGTGTTCGTCAGGAGCTTGCAGGTCGATTAGTGCAGGTGCCTGGTTTGATCAGACTCCAAGCTACATCCCGATGAATAGTCTGTGTATGTGAAGCGTTAGATTGATCATGCACTATGTTGCTTAAGATGTCAAATAGATGAATAATCTATTGTGTACCTCATGGCAGGTAGAAGCTCTCGTCTCAAGAATTGGTGAAGGCAGAGGTGGCACTGTCCGATGCATGGCCATGGTACCTTGCACGATCTGCTCCAGCAATGACTACAAGGCATAGGTACAGATAACAATATGGTGATTTGAATTGTGACAAGAGCATGTAAATAGCTTCGTTCAAAAAAACAAGAGCATGTGTAGTCTCTATTGTTTGTATACCATGTGCCAGGTCATCAGAAGAGGCTGTGGAAGCCGAAGATTGGCTATAAGTTGCAAATCCCCAATATCTTCCTCGCGCAATGCGTGCATTGGCTGCAGTATGAAATTCTCTATAGAGCTAAACAATGGTGAAGGTTTGCAAGGTATTCTTAGTCATGGATGTTACCTCTGATCTGCCAATCCATTGCTTCATCATACATCTCCCTGTCTATTCCAGCTTGCGCCGCTTATATGCAAATAGAAGAAGAGATAATCATGAAGATAAGCCAATTGAAGAGATCACTGATAGATTCTGTGGTGCCTTAATAGATGTTGTGTGTTATGTTTATTACCTGAATCGAGAGAAACAGCAGGACTATGAGGTCCTTACTGAGCTGCATTTGTATAGCCGTTGTCTTCAGGAAAGGGCGGTGCTTCTGAATGGTTGTACGCAGTCATTGGTGACAGGAAAGACTATGTTTGTCACGCCGTGTTGGTTTTGGTACTGCAGGCCTATTTCACCAGAGTTTGGGATAGAGCTTGCATTGGCTCCATACGCATCCATACGGCATGAAAGTGTGACCCTGGATGCTGCAGTGGCGCTCAAGCAAGGAAGACAGTGCATTTGGGTGGAATGTATGTGGTGGAAAGCCTTGAATGTCTATAGCTAGCTCGGTGTTCCAGTCAATGGCCTGGCCACCGTATTTCCTAGACCATCCAACAAGATATGCATCGAAATTTTCTCCGTAGAGGATTTCAGACGACACAACAGTATCCCTCTCTTCAGGGGTGGCAAACTGGATGATGAAGTCAGAGCGAAATGGTATGATGGCTAGCGGCACGGCTCTGTTTCCAAACTTGGTTTGGATGGCAAGGCGGACATCAGCAATAGAAGGATTTGGTGGGTTCACATCCAACACGACCACTGCATTGGAAAGGCGTGCCTCGGCTGCGTCGGTCGCAGCATTTAACTCCATGACGGCTGAGTCCCTGAAGGCGGCGGCTGGTCTGCATTTTTTTTAAGAGACAGGATTAGCTAGGCTTGCTGTTTGTTTGAAACAGACTAGAATGAGTACAGGTAAGATTAGTATCGTAGAATACATGCTCATACGTTTTAAAAAATGGAGTGTTTTTGGTTTCTTAGACAAAAAAAAATATCATATTTGTTTATTATTTTACAGTTCTGAACAGTTTCTATGAAATCTATCTATATTTTGTCAAATGATGGAATTATTCTGTATATATGCCAAATCAGAGAAATATCACATTTCTAGCTCATTTCATAAAGTAATACTACACTTATTTGAACACTGAAATAACAAAACTGTGTGTTCTCTTATACTACACTTCCTAAACTAATACCCCGATTCATAGTTTCAGTCTCAGTACACACGCACACGCACACAAGGTGTCAAAACATGCGGCCAGTGAGATGAACAAACAAGGAGCGTACCATTTTTGTTGTAGCTTTGGAGCCGCTGGTGGCGCCGATTCAACCGAATGAAGGTGAGTAGCAAAACCTAAAAGTCAATGTATATGGAAGCTAAGACCCTAGGAACTAAAAAAATAAACCATCAATGCATTTGATTTAGAGCACACAGTTTGTTCAGATTACTGCCTCTCTCTCAAAAAGAGAGAAAAAAAAAACTAACCTTCACAATGGACCCATATGTATTGGAAATCTATCCATGGGTTCCCTTGTGGAAATTATAGGTGGTTTTTGCTCCATATGCTAGATCTTCACAATGGACCAGGGCTAGAAAGCAAGGAAAAGAACCTACCAATCCATCCCTCAATCCTCGCTGGTGCGCCATAAACAAGAACAGCCCCTCCCTAACTCCCTTACTCAGTACCATGGCTTCTGTTTGTTCTTCCCAGTATCCGGTACATGGAAATGTACTGTTCTATCAAGCTGATTAACTCCATAAACCATGGATTGACAATCGTCTAAAAATTAAATTTACCTTTTATCCGGTCAGGACCTTAGTGATGACCTGCAGCAGGAAGAAAAAACCTAAAAATTTAAATTACTCACGGTGAGAACCTACAGCAAGAAAAGTGCAGCATAATACTAAAGGGATTAAATTGGATTGCCAAAGTGAATTAATTAGGAGCTGTCTAACCTTTGCATAGGCAATATCACAAACACATGGTGTGCTAGAGTATAAGCCAAATCAAACCAAATATTATCATCAACCAGTAGTTCCAGGGATGAACATAGAAATCAAGCAGAGGAATGTACGGCAGCAGAGAAACAGATAGTAAAGTAAGCCTATAGGAACATCACAGCCAAGAATGTTGAGCACAGGATGGAGATGTTGACGCGATTAGGTGCTTCGCCTTCCCTGAGCATCACTGCTGTGGAAGATCGACATGTTTAATTAGTTTCCAACAGCGTGCATACAAGGGACTGCTTCTCGGCCATGCCGGCCAGGACAAACAAACAAACTCAGTTCACAGCACCAGACCGGAAACCTGACAAACAGCGTCACAGCGCGCGAGTATTTCAACAAACACCTACAGTGCTAGCATCCCATCGAACACCAACTGATGCCTCGCCATACGCCACAGCACCTCACCGACGGCCACCACGCCCCAACCAAACACCCACCGACGCCTTGCCACCCCAAACAGACGCTGCAGCAACGCACCGAGCTACCCACACCGGCGCCGGACCCAACTGCATAGCCTAGCGCCGACGGACCCCCACCCACGAGAAACGCCGCCAGAGCCCAGAGGGAGGGAGAAGGGATGCCATACACACCTTGGAAGCCGGCCGAACGAAAGGGTAGGAGAGAGCCCCCGACGGCGAGCACCGCTATTAAAAGGCGCCCCTCCGAAGCCAGGCAGCGTCTCTTTGATAGCAGGCCCTGCGACCTCTCCACCATTGACAACGGCCTCGGTCCGCAGAGGAATCTCACGCTTCTCGCCGCTGTGGTCGGCCTCCCGCGCCGCCTGCGTGCCGCCAGAAACAGCCTGTGCGTCGTTTTTTCTAATTATGTGGTCGAAGGAATCGAAGCCAAGCCTCGACGTGCGTGGCGAAAGGCAATTACTGCCGCAACCTGGTTCTTACGGGTGTAGGCACCAGTAGCAGGTTGGTGATCTAGGAAATTGTTTATTGCAGACTTAGTAGTTTGCTACCATTCATGATTGTGACGAGAATGTCATACTATTATGTGCAAAGCATTACTAGGTTTGAACCCACTGTTGCATCCAGTAGGGTTCTTCTGTCCTGAACCTCTATGATAGTTAACTGCAATATATCGTTTTATTACTATCATGTGGAGGGTTACTGATCTTGTGTCCATTCCACATGCTGACATGTGAGATGTCTCAGCGGCTCACCGTCCAGCCAACTTTGAACCATCGCCAAACTTTTTTTTTTTAGGCTAGTATATGACCGGCACTCTGCCAGCCAAGGAAGCATTCGGTTACTGCTCCCCCCCATTCCAGATTATAAGACGTTTTGATACATAATTTTGGTGTGTACTCACATATTCAATAATACTGGTCGTGGAGACGACGCACGATATCCGGATGCAAAGAAACTCATACGGGACGTTATGGGGCCGGAGCGTCCATGGCCCACAGACCTGAGGAGAAGAAACGCCGCAGGAGGATGCCGAACAGAGCCTAACTGTTGTCGTTTTTGTAAGGCAGATTAGTCACGGACCGACGTACGCGAGGAGGAGCGGCATCCAGCAGGCGCCCATTGACACGTCGCAGTGCTTTTGTGCAAGACGGGTTCATCTAAGCTAGCTTCTGATGATGTGCTGCGTGTCCCTGTGTCAGTGTTTTTATTTGCAGCATTGGCGAGAAGATTCAGACGGTTGACAGATGATCGTGTACACGACGACCTGGCAAACAACACCAGCAACGGCACGGTGTGGGTCGCTACTACCGAGGTCGATCAAGCCGGACGCGCGGTGAAGTTCTGGTGCACTGCACCACCGCGCCATCGTTGTGGACAGCGTCGTCGTCGAGTCGTAGAACGAAGGGCGTGGCCGTTCCGTTGTGACGATGCCGCCACAGGTGGCGCACAAGTACGTCGCACTGCGTCCACACACGAGCTAGCTGCAGATGTCCAGCGCGCCGGTCACGTTCTGTGGCTGTGCCGGCCCACTTGGTATATGTACAAGTGTCAGCTAAACAGATTATTATATGTAATAATCTTAGGCGTGCTCTCGATCACGGCTCATCCCCGGTTGAATCCGGTAGGCACACGCCATATTGTTCAGAGCGCACGTAGCGCACCGCGGCGAAGCGGTGTTGCGATCTTTGTGTGATATGGCGTGTGGGGTTTGGACTTTGCAAACCTAGGGTATGCTTACAAAAGCAAGGAACACACAGAGCCAAATAAGCTGCGGTTGTTGGCAGCGTCATATCTTTTGGTTCTTGCATGTGTTTGCATCTGCTCTCGCTCTCGTCGTGGTCACCACGTCGCCGTCGTCGTTCACGATCGGAGCTTGTTTACCGTTCGAGTTCCAACAACAAGTACATGACGTTGTTTGGCAAAAACCTAACTAACTTAAGTGAAAGTCCAGATCGAGTAATCCCTCTGCTCATGGTCACACTATTTGACATGATAGACGTTTTCTCAAAAATAAATTTGACATGATAGACATGCTTGGTCTTTGAGTGTAAACTTTTACCCACACCCTGCATTTTCTCTTAATATTAATGGTATATCATCGTTATAACATCTGTAAGTCCAGAGTATGATATTTTCTGCTTCAAGAAAAAGTATGTTCATGATGTGTCGTCAAAAAAAATGTTGTAAAAAAAGTATGTTCATGATAAAGTATGCATATGTCACTTATGAAAGTTCAGACTGAGGCTCTCTTTTGGAATGTTGTATTTTTTTCTCCAGCTTTTATTTGAAAATGAACCTTTTTGGGGGGAAAACTACATGTGAAATTCATGCAAGCCATAGAAGGCCGGGGTATTAGTACCTTATATGGTATATTCTAAAGCGTTAACAACCTGATTTTTCGAAAGTCCCAGGAACGGGCTCTTCGCATGAGCTGTTAGTATCTAAAAAGAAAACATGGGCTCTTAGTGGGCTATCCATAGACTATCTATTTAGATGCTCCACCATGACACTACCAACCTACCCGCTAAACAAACTCTGGCATTTTCAAAACATAACCCGCAATTCGACTTGATGGAGCCATCACCATCACACTTTTAACTGTTTATTTTCACCTCTTGTATGAATTATAACCACAAAACATTGATAATCAGAAAGTTTACAAGTATATAAATCACACAACTTTGATATAATCTTTTCAGAAGATTAGATTAATTGCTTACTAAAGATATCATAGTTTGAACTTCAAATATAAACATGGTTATCTTGAACTAAGTTGGGAATGTAGCAAAAAAGAAACATATAGTGAAACTGACATAAACAAATGCACAAGTTTTTAAAAATTGATTTGGTTGGGGTGCGCAGCCCAAGCTATAGTGCAACGCTTGAGCAACGCCTAAAGAACCCAATGACATGCCACTTGTGATTCCTTCCCCACGAAAAATAAGTTCAATATATCATTGTAAAGCGGTGCCTCACAATATCAGATATCAAACTGATAAGAACAGATACTAGACTTGATCTAAGCCAAAAGGCCGAGAAAGGTATGAATCACATTGTTCGTCCTTGGGAAGTTTTATTGCCTCCTTTGGGTTTGCAACTCTTCTCCCGTAGCGGTACGGTAGAAAACTAAAATAGGATTACAGTAATACTATACTATCGAGAAGGACCCGGGACATGGCAAAACAGTTGGGCTTCCTTGAACGACCCGGTGATTGGTCCAGGTCACTGACGGCCCATGGACCTGAGGACAATATGAGGAGGACCCGAACAGAGCCCAACTATTGTTTTCGCTGCACCTTTTTCTCGTTGCGAACACGATGTTCTGATACTCCGAGTCCGATGGACACCTTCTTGTCCGACCTGGCAGACAGAAAATTTTCTATATTTGATTTGAAAAATGGAATAATTAAGAAGAATCAATTTGTTTGTACAGAAAAAAATGTAAAAAAAAGGTAAAAAATCCTCGTATTCCAAAGGGTCGTATTTGTAAGGAAACGATGCTAAGTGACAGACAAGAGCTCGAAATCTTTTCAGCAGCGAGCGGCCTGACTTGCCACGGGCCAAGGTGGAACGGGCTGCTGGGTGGAACCTTGAACAAAGGGCGCCTGACGATGTACGCCTTGTCCTCTTCCATGTCGCCGGTGGCAGAGGCACCAGCTCCGGTAACTGCCATGGCACGCGCGCACGTGTTAGCCGCCCACGGCGTGACAAACAGATGGATGATAGGTCAGGTGGCAGACAACTGAAGGAGGTCAGCATTTTATCTGCAAAGAAAACCATGAAAAGTTTGTTCTCGGGCATGCTTGCCGTGGGATGGGTGCACTTATAGGAGGAAGATGGTGCTGTTGAGTAAACCCTGCTTCTACAACATAAGATGGCAAAGGACAAGTCTACATTACCTTTGTGCAAAGTTTCTCTGCTTCTCTGTATGCTTTCAGTTTCAGCTTTGTTGTTGACGTTCAAATGATTTTCATTGCTTTAGATTGCTTCTCCTCATCCTCTCATTGAAAGAGTTGTCGTACTCGATGTACTTTGCAGCCTTATTAAAGCATCATAGTTTTCCAAGAGATGCTCAAGATCTATATGCAGCATAGCATTTGGGGGCACTCCTGCTTCATCTCCAAAAGCTGGTTTTCCTTGTTCCCCAAAGCCATCTGATCATCACAGTGGACACATATATATTAACTACATCAACAAGGGTTGCTGCCTATTCCAAAATGAAACAAAAGAAAGGCCTATGTATAATTTCTTGAAGACTTACATTGTGGTTGACTCCAAAATGAATCATCAGGATTTTGGATTTGTCATCCTCTCGAATGAATCCTGAAATATAATAAGGAAATATTTAGATCAGTGTTAGAGAGGGAGGAGGCTGTATCAATAAATGTAGATTTTTAGAGTAGTATACCTGTAGTAGGATTGTGAGCTTGCTGTTCCTAAATAGAACAAGGGAAGCACCATTTGCAATAGATTCAACTACTCGCTTCAAAACAGTGTTCCTTGGTTAATTTCACTGTCTGGAAATATTGACAACATTATAGATTGTACATGTCATGTGGGGCCAAGCGTATACCCGTCAGCGGCGAGTCCGTGAC
>CM041641.1:40337852-40353012 GCA_023333625.1 Bothriochloa decipiens | reverse complement strand
CTCGAGGGTGGTTCGACGGCCTCGAGGGTGGACGGCCTCGAGGGTGGTCTCGAGGGTGGTCCGACGGCCTCGAGGGTGGACAGCCTCGAGGGTGGTTCGGCTGAAGATAGTGGCTAGATGGCATGCCGAGATTTTAGGAGATTGGTTTCTATAATTAGTTATTTTGTCAAGTTTGTTGCCTAGGTTGCATGGCCATCGGCCTTTATATTCTGTACTCGGTGAACAATTGAATCAAGAAAGATCAGTTATCAAATCTCTCTCTCTCTCTACCGTTCTCAAGCCCAGGCGCCGTGAGGGGAATAACCTCCGCTCTGGAAGACACGGCACGAGACTACGAACTACGTAGTCGAGGGCCAGCTACCCTAGATCGCTACGCCCTTGACAGTACATGTAATAAAATATTATGAGATTTGACAGTGGTACAATTCATGTGGCAATATCAAACTGAATATCTATTAAATACACAGAGCAACTCATTGAAAGACATCGTTCAGAGTACAATTGGAATTTGGAACACATAGATGCTACAAAGTAAAAACAGACAAGAATCGGTTGAATAACACACCTGCATTTTGGTTTCAAATCCTGTTTGTCCTGCTGCTTCTATGTTTTCAGATCCAGCCATGTCCACAAACATTAACCTTCCTCCCACAGATGGGACATCCAGGATAATCTATAGATGCAAGCATAGCTTGTAAAAAGCTTGGTTTTAAAAAATATGAATCCTCAAAATGCTGGTGGCTGAATGCAGCAAACCATACAATGGCTCCACAAACTTCTCTCGTGACAAAGTGTGGCCTTCACAGTTCTGAATATCCTCCCAGCTTCATTTCCAGATATATAAGTTGGTTTTCTGCTTTCTTCCCCATTATTTCCAGTCTCACCTGTGCATAGATACAGAACTGTGAGGCGTCATGATACACCGATTCACATCAATTCATAAATTTACCTTGACAGTGACCAAGAACAAATGAATGACAACATTAGTAATCATGAGCATGTATCCAGGATAAAGACTGATGTCCACCAAGACGTTTATTCGTGGACAAACTATCTACAGAAATGAGGTAAAGAATATTAATATCTAAGGAACAGATCAGCAGTAAGGTAAAGTATAGCACAATAAATGACACGAAGACAAAATTGAAGTTGTTTTTTTTCCATTCTCAGGGGCAAGGACTAAACATAAGTATTATTGTAAAAATACAGAAACTGGTTTCAGATGAACAACACAATATCTCAATTTCTCAGCAAGTTTTCACCCTAAGGGCTAAGGCTAAGGTAGCACAAATGATCGAGTCCAATTCCATTAACAAAGTAAGTATACAGCATGCCCCACTCTATCAGAAAATGGACATTTCTATGAACAATGGGGGATCCAAAACATCAAGCAACAAACTGGACATGATAGAAGGTAATGGCAGCAGACTACCAGGGTACCTTTTTGTCTAAGTTACACTCCTAACAGCCGGCCATCAGGGATGGCCGATAGAACCAGCTCCAAGAGGTGAAATCAACTTCTCCTGACGGTCGGTCCACAGGAAGCAATTCCTGTAGGTTCATGTTGACCAGTCAAATGCAGATCCTGTCAGTACGGCCATCAGGAATTCCACCCGGACAGGATACCTTGCGTTATTCCAGAAATTTGAGGCCGACCAAAAGGACAACCAGACTGTCATCAGGTCTTAATTTGTACCAGAACTGTCTCATAATACCACCAATATCATCCATATTTGCGTGCAATTTATACATCAACTCACAAGTCACATTCGACATTAAATTTAATAACACAAATAAAATTCACATGTCAACCAAATCCAAATGGCCCTTACTGCTCAGTAGATTCATTGTCCCCCACACTAGAAATAACAACATGACAGCTCCTATACTGAGTTAAGAATGCAAGTTCATAAATCACAACAATGCATGTTCAGCTCCTAGCTATATTGGCAGCTTGACAAAAGGAGTCTTTTTCACTCCCTACATCATACTCCTACTAAATATGCAAAAGAAGCTCCTAGGAATAACAACATGACAGCTCCTATACTGAGTTAAGAAATCAAACAACACTGCATGTTCAGCTCGTAGCTATACTGGCAGCATGACAAAAGGATTCTTTTTCACTATCTACATCATACTCCTACTAACCACACAGAAGAAGCAGAAATGTCATTTCCAGCATGGGACAATCAACTTACCTACAACTACAAGGCTACAAGGAGTAGAGTTACAATATTAAACCTGAGTTGACTCAAAATTATCATGGGATACAAATGCATGTTGTAATATCTTATTTGCATTAACTGTTGAGCTGCTATACAGGCTGTTGCTTGTATTAAATACTGAGCTGTAACCATGCCTGGATAGTACCCTAGCAGTATATGTCAGTTCAAATGTCTTTACTTAACAGAAATAAGTGATGAAGCTATTCTTAACAAACATAGCACAGGACTAATTTCTCATACCAATGTAACCTTTTGTTCAATATAAATTAGAGGCCCAAGCAGACTTGATGTTTACAAATATCAATAATGCCCAGCATAAGATACTTTGGGAATCAACGTAATAACATGACAATAAAACATAGGCAAAGATTCCATCATCTAGTAAAAATTAGCATAGGCCAGAACTAATTTCGATAATTGAGCAAACTATTCCATTGCTAAATTGTTCTCATTAGCCCAGTGAACAGTGGATGGGTTTTAAATAACTGAAAATAGAATATATACACCTACTGGTTTAAGAAGTCAACATGATCAACTTCAAGAAAGGCATATGCAGTTAAGAAGGAACTTACAGCTTGGTGAAAATTACTCTTTATCCTGGATAAATGAGGCAACCTCCATGTATCCAGGATAAAGACTGATATTCACCAGGCTGTTTATTCATGGACAAACTATCTAATAACTCAATATTTAGTTAAGAAGGCACTTACAATTTTTGCACAACATATGGCAGTTCATTCACGACCCCATGATTTCATATGCAGGTTCTTACAGTCTGCAACATATCAATTTAGACTAGGAAATCATTACAAGATACTAGTAAATTATTACAAGATGGAGTGCAAAGGACACATATTTCAGGTGTCAGAATGAATGTCTCATTGAGTCATTGGCTTAGCAGGGAGCAAGTTGTCTAGCTCCACTGATTCATGGAAACATTGTGATTGATGACAGAGAAACATCAAGACTATGAATGACCAATTGAATTATTAAATAGATATATAACATAATAGTTCTGCTGATTGCAATAGGCTGCAACTATGCTGCAAATATCGTGCAGTTTATTTTCAAGGTTCAGTACCTATCTCCATAGTACCATGAGTATGTTTTGATTCCATTTCTATTTTTGCATTAAATTAGTGATGAAATGCAGGCTATATTCTCTTGTTTGATTATCGTAACATGAGCAAAATGGAGAGAAAAAAATCAAAACATATTCATATAGTGCAAAAATCACAACATGAGCAGGCTATGTTCAAACCAAGTACTTCTGCGCTGCACTTTACATGGCAATGCAGAAGCCGGTGGCAGTGAATCTCTTGAGATGCAGCAATAAATCGGATCAAGTAGGGAAGGAATGAATCACCTCAGGCGCAGCCCGCGGTGGCAGGCTTCAGTACGTCGTGCAGACGGTAGTTGAAGACCACCTACTTGCTGCGCCTCTTTCGGATCTCCTCCTCTTGGGTCGCTTCACTCCGGCTCCACAGCCCTCCGGGAGCGGGGCCAGGTTGGGATGCCCGGCGCCCGGGAACGAGGCTCCTGAACGGCTACTGACGAAGAAGACGGCTTCGGGCCTTCGGGGTCGCGGATCTGCTCGCTCTTGCCCGCCATGAGGAGGAAGACGTCGTCGGGGCCAGTGATCCCTGGCCCGCGCCGACCGTGGAATGGGCGTAGGCGGAGGAGAGGACGGGAAGCCGGAGGTGTGGGAGGGAGACGCAGGAGGCGCGTCGTGCTGGCGGCACCAGGCAAGGAATGCGACGGTGCGTAGGGGACGCTGCCGGCGGTGGACGCGATTTGTTCGGGCGGCCGCCAGCGACTGAGCGAGCGCTGGATTTCGGGCCCGTGAACTCCTATCCTGCCGGCCCAAGACCGACGGGAAATAGAATTCTCGGTTTCATCTCAAGTTGATTCAGTTGCTAATGGATTAGACAAAATATATTTCAGTTACCTCCCCCATCTCATCCCCCAACCTGTTTAAAGGCAACCGTGACTATTAGGCAAACTTTTCTGCAGCCAGTTCTAGGAGAGGGTTTTTTTTTTTTACAACTTCTAAGAGAGAGTTTTATACTCGTTTATCTCTCCTATAATTAAAAACTTCTCTAAATAAATTTTTTCTACACTTTCTACAAATACAACGATTTAGATTAAAAGTACGATACCCCTTACGCCAGCGCCGTCCACGCCCCCTCAGTTGCCACTCGCCACGGTTAGACGCCCGCGCCCCTCGTGCAGTCGTCGCTAGGTCCGGCACGAAACAAATTTGAAATTTGAAACCACAGTCCACTGTGCGCCGTGACTGCCGCCGCAATCTCTGTGTCTCCTTCCTGTCCTCGGCACGGCGGCCATCCTGGCGGTGACCACACGCTCGCTCGACAGAGGTGCAACGCTGTGCCGCCGGGACCTGCTGCGTGAGATCGAGAACGGAGGAAGGTCCACCGATACGTGATCTTCAAGATCGACCACAACACCTGGCGGTGACAGAAGTGTGCCAGCCATCCGTTCGGTTTTGCTGGTTCTTAGTGATAGAAGTAATATGCCATCAACAACACGGAGTAGGGGAAGAGGTTGATTCTAATAAAGATGTACTAATTTGAAATTGCTAGATGAATAATTTAAATGAGTTGAAAGCTAATAAATTTAGATAAAGCCATTATAATGTTCTGTTATATTTTCAGTCATGCTCTGTCTTCATTTGATCAAATAAAAAGTATCTATAAGAAGTCACAATGCATAGCCGCCATTGAACCACAGCAATAGTTAGACTTTTCCTTTTCAAATCACAGTTTGCATTTGGAGTTGAGACCGGTGGTTGTTGTGCAGGTACATGGAGCACTTGATAAAGAGGATCTGATTATGATGGGTGAGGGGAACAAACATGGAGGGGCAGATTTTCATAACAAAAAAAAAATCAGGAGTACTACACTTGGTCCATCTTCTTCATGCTGACGGAATACCAATGGCTGTTGCGACAGGGTAGGTTTCTTTACATCTGATCATCCATTTGACCTTTCCTCAAATGTCAATGCTCATAGTCTTCCCATCAGTTATAAATCTATTAGTGTTTGTTACTGACTGGCTGTGGCTTACAGATCCCATAAATGTCATTTTGCACTGAAGACACGGAACCACCAGGAAATGTTTCCCTGATGCATCATATTGACATGGGTGATAATCCGGAGGTGAAGGCTAGCAAACCATCCCCTGATAATTTTCTCGCTGCTATGATGATCTTTGAGGTATTGAATTTGATCATATGCCAATGCTTGCAATAGAATGTTCCTTTTGGATGTTGTCTGTGAGAATCTCTACTGATGCAACTGCTGGAATATCTCCCTTGGTGCCCTGCTGCTAATTGTGCTTCTGCATTTACTTATTGGTCTTCGTGTGAAAGAATAACTGCACATGATTTTGCCTGTGCCTTGGTTTGCTTAGAGGGCAGCATGACGAGGACGAGCTCAGCAAGGATGGCCTGGGATGACGCATGGCTCGGATCAACGGAGTTGGCGTGGATCGGCGATGATCTCGGTGTGGCGCGAGGTGGACTATATTTATGTTATGAAATATTACCGTAGTAGTTTGGTAGTTTTATTGTTTTTGACGTACAGCCGTAGCGTTAGCACGAGCACTATACTAATAAAGCTATAATGCACCACTTAGTTATCCTCTGTCCTACAAAGAGTGTTAACCAAGTTTATAGAAAATATTAGCATGAATCCATATATACTCTATTTAGGATGGAAGTAGTTTGGCATGGTATTTACGAGGGAAGAAAGAAATAGAGTTTCATTAGGATGAAACATCTCTATAACGTCTATGAAACCTCTGTTAAGACCAATTTGATTCATTCTCTCGCACGCTCTCAAATATCCCAACAGCTTCGACTCCATGCAAACACACAATGCAGATATTGTACAACATTGTTGACTCCGACTCCATGTGAACATGAAGGAGCCGGTAGCGGGAGGATCTAGTGTTTTAGGGCTCTGCGGCTCCGGCTCGTAAAGCGCTGATGTGGCACTCTGGGTAACTGTATAACTCTGCATTGAGACTAGCTTGAATATAGAGTTCATTTAACTTACTTAAATTCCTAGGACTAATAATATATAAATGAGCAAACAGAAAGTTTCAAAGTGAATTTGTATCAGGATAATTTTTTTATCTTAGTATATAAATAGACCATATTAAATGAAAAACGCAGTATTTCATTGAATTTTTAGCTAGCTAGCTAACAAACAGGAAAAGATCAATTAACAGATCATTATTGAGACAGATTGCGCCGTTGTGGCGGAGAGATTGAAGAATAAAGATCATGATCACTCGGTTACCTGGGCGATTATGCAGGAAGTAGGTAGTGCTTTGGAGGATTTATTTAGTGTGCAAGTGGTTAAAATTAGTAGAAGTTAAAATAGTGTTGCTCATGAACTTGCTCAGTTTGCTATTAGGTCGAGTCTTAGTCAGGTCTTCTTTAGTTCTTTTCCTGATTTTGTTTTGTCTTTGGTCTGTAATGATACTCTTGGTTATTAATAAAGTTTATTTTTTTCAAAAAAAATATTCCTTCAGTTAAAATTATTATAGTTTGATCGGATCTATTCTTTAGCTTTTCGTGCATATATATGGTTCTCTGTCCATGATAGATTCTTAATAGTCGATTGATGTGTATGGCAGGCAATAGTTTGGTGATGAGCGCATGCCATCATGGGAGCTAGGGATAAATGTTGCTGATCGATTAGATCTTGCATACATGGAAAAACTACTGATCAAACCAAAAGTAGTTAGAAGTAGTTGTAATACTGCAAGTACGTGCTGAGTGCTTGCTGGTGGCGTGGTTCTGCTAAACAGATGATTTTCTTGTTTGACACTATTGAAAGAGAGCAATTCAAACTTTTAGAAGTTGCTCCAAATCTCATGAATCAACATATTTATCAAAGAAGGGTGTAGAATAGGTAATAAAAAAATTAGTGGATATTGTAATATTTAGGAATACTCTAGAAGGGGGACACTTGACATAACCATATGAATCCCCCTTGCCTATAAATAGAGACCCCCTCTTGTCATGCCATACATCCATCCATGAGAGTATGGTATGAGAGGTGTGAGGGATAAGTGCTAGGTACCCACTCTTTGTGTAAAATTATTGTGTTGAAATAAAGTTTTATTTCAAGTGTTAGTCTCCTGGTTAGGCCATATAGTTTCTAGGCACTTAGTGCATAAGTTGTGATCCATCGAAGGTAAGCTCTGCCACCCGGGATCATAAAGGTCTGGACTTCATCGTAGGTTGGCTCTGTCACCCGAAAGTCAGTTTCATCTGTTGGTAGGCTCTGCCACCTGGAAGTGAGAAGACGGTTCTGCCGTCGAAAGGACCCTCTGCACTAAGTAATTAGAAATTATAAAAGAACCGATCGACTCAGAGTGAGTTGGTGTTCTAGGTGTAGGTCCTCATTAGTGGGTATTAGAGCCACCAAAAAGTCTTACAATTTGGTATCGGAGCTGTGACGGTACGGGGCCGTCAGGAAGAGCTTTTTTTTAGTCGGTGCAACATCAAGGCACTAAGAAGTGACTCTGCCGGAGTTCACAGTCTGGGACTGTGAAGGAACGCTGGTCCGGGACCAAGCGTAGTTGACATCGGATGTCTGTTGATATGACGGATCTCTTTAGTGCAGGAGGCATTAAGAAGCTCAACAATAACAATTATGGCTATTGAAAGACCTGCATGGAGTCTTACCTACAAGGACAAGACCTATGGGAGGTTGTTGCGGGCATCAAAATGGAGTCTCCATCAAAGGAGAGTGGCGATGCCTTACGGAAATGGCGTATCAAAGCCGGCAAGGCCATGTTCGTACTGAAGACAACTATTGAGGAGGACCTACTAGAGCATATCCGAGAAGCAAGTAGCCCAAAGGAAGCTTGGGAGACTCTTGGAAATTATTCTCGAAGAAGAATGAAGCACGCCTCCAATTATTAGAAAAGGAGCTCTTAGGTATCTCTCAAGGAACTATGTCTATTGGTTAATATTTCACAAAAATAAAATCCATATATCGAGAGATATCCGAGCTGGCACCGGAGGAGAAAGTTGGTGATGCCCGCATGAGAAGAATCATCATTAATGGCCTTAGACCCGAATATCATGGGTTTATAGCCGCAGTGAGTGGATGGCCGACTCAACCTTCATTGGTGGAGTTAGAAAATCTGTTGGCTAATCAGAAGGAGTTAGCCAAGAGGATGGGAGGCATTTCTATGAAGGAAGAAGAGGAGGCTCTCTTCACAAGCAAAAAGAAGGGACCACCTAGGAGGCAAGAAAAGTCAAAACCAAGATGGATGGAAGGTGGCAAGCATCACTCAAAGGAGAAAAGTAGCTATTCAGGGGGAGCCCATGGACGAGAAAACCAGCAACAATAACTAAGGAAGGATGGATGCTTTAATTGTGGTAAGAAGGGTCACTTTGCTCGAGAATGTTGGTTTCCAAGGAGGCGCTTTGAAGGAAATGAGATACAGAATGAGAAGCGCTTTGAAGAGAATATGGCCACCACCACAAGTGAGAAAAAGAAAAATTACACTAGTGAAGAAGAATGGGATGTTGAAGCTGGGTTTTCTCAAAGTGTTGAGGAAGATGAGTTGGAGGACTCGGAGACACATACTTTTATAGCAACAACTGATCCAACAATTAACTACAAGGAGGATTGGATCATTGATTCTGGGTGCTCCAACCACATGACTAGTGATGATAAAAATTTGAAGGGAATCACTGACTATAAAGGAAGTAGAGTTGTGCTTATGGTAGACAACTCAAAGTTATCAATCTCTCATGTTGGAAAGGCGGTTGTTCCAAGGTATGATCCTCAACAACTCTAACTTGATAGACTTTATCATGTTCCTGGCTTAAAGAAGAATCTGCTGTCGGTCCCTCAATTGACAGCAGAAGGAAAATATGTGCTCTTTGGGCCGGAAGGTGTGGCAATTTTTAGAAAATTAAAGGTGATTGGCACACCCATCATGGAAGGAAGGAGGAGACAATCGGTCTATGTCCTCTCCGCTAAATCTGCTTATGTGGACAAGGCTCGGAGGAATGAGACGGGTGATTTTTGGCATGCGCATATTGGACATGTTAACTACAGTAGCTGAAGGAGATGATCCAGAAGCAAGTATTAAAGGGGCTTCCTCAAGTGGACATCCGGACAGATACTGTTTGTGTTGGTTGTCAGTATGGCAAGGCTCATCAGTTTCCATACAAAGAATCAAAACATCGGTCCGAGACACCATTGGAGCTCATACACTCGGATGTTTTTGGCCCAGTCAAGCAAATATCTATTGGAGGTATGAGGTACATGGTGACTTTTATTGATGACCTCTCAAGGTACGTCTGGATTTACTTTATGAAAGAGAAGTCTGAAGCTTTCATAAAATTCAAGGAGTTCAAGGAGAAGGTAGAAGGTAAACTCAACGTAAAAATTAAGTGCCTCCGTACTGATAATGGGAGAGAATATTTATAAAATGAGTTCACCAACTATCTTAAGGAGCACAAAATAAAAAGGCAATTAACTTGTCCCAATACTCCACAACAAAATGGAGTAGCGGAGCGCAAGAATCGCCATCTTGTGGAGACTTGTCGAAGTATGCTCCATGCCAAGAATGTACCAGCAAGGTTCTGGGCCGAGTGTATGAGGACAACAGCCTATGTGATTAATAGGGTACCATAAACTAAGTTGGAATTCAAGTCACCACATGAGCTATTATGCAAGGTGAAGCCGGTGGTAAGCCATCTCAAAGTATTTGGCTGTGTTTGCTATGTGTTTGTGCCCGATCACCTAAGGAGCAAGTTTGAGAAGAAAGCAATTCGGTGCATCTTTGTTGGCTATGATGATGCACGAAAAGGTTGGAGGTGTTGCGATCCAACCACAGGAAGGTGCCACACCTCAAAAAATATGGTGTTTGATGAAGCCTCAGCATGGTGGTCACCGGAGAAGATTGAGCTACCAAAATTACATGATTTTGAGGAGGTTTCAGAAGGAATCCAAGAAGAAAAAGAGCATCAATCAACCCCAAGAGAAGATAAAGAGGGTTCTCCAAACAAAGGCAAGAGTCCTTGGAAGACTGGTGTACATCAAGTGGAGCCTCAACCACCACAAGTAGAGCTTGACGAACCTATTCAAGAATTAAGGAGGACAACAAGACTGAGGAAGCCTAATCCAAGGTATGCTAATGCTATCCTAGTTAATGAGTCTATACCTATTGAGCCATCCTCATATAAAGAAGCAGAAAAAGGTCCCGAGTGGCGTAAGGCGATAGAAGAGGAAATCAGGGTACTAAATGAGAATTAAACATGGGATTTGGTGCCAAGGCCAAAGGAAGTAAAGCCCATATCTTACAAATGGGTTTACAAGATAAAGACTCGTCCTGATGGCTCAATTGAGAGGTATAAGGCTCGTCTTGTGGCTCGGGGCTTCTCTCAACAATATGGGCTGGATTATGAAGAAACATTCAGTCCAGTGGCAAAAATCATAACTGTTTGAGTCTTGCGAGCATTGGCTGCTTGCAAGTCTTGGAAGTTATGGCAGATGGATGTCAAGAATGCATTATTACATGGCGAGCTTGACAAGGACATCTACATGGAGCAACCAAGAGGTTTTGAGAGTAAGATCCACCCCGGGTATGTTTGTAAATTGAAGAAGGCGCTCCATGGCTTGAAGCAAGCACCGCGAGCTTGGTATGGGAAAATCGGTGAGTTTCTCATACAAAGTGGTTTCAAAGTCGCTTCATCGGATTCTAGTTTATTTGTGAAGGCCAAGGATAATAGACTAGCAATAGTCCTAGTCTATGTTGATGATTTGATCATCACGGGAGATTACTCCGAGGAAATATAAAGGACAAGGGAGAATCTCTCGGTCAGATTTCAAATAAAGGAGCTTGGAGAATTGATCACTTTCTTGGACTTGAGGTGGAGCGCACAAAGGAAGGGCTATTTCTGGGTCAACAGAAATATGCCAAGGATCTTTTACAAAGGTATGGAATGCTTGACTGCAAGCCCATTTCTACTCCTATGGATCCAAATGTGAGGCTATCGGAATATGATGGAAAGAACTTGGAGGACATGACTATGTATCGACAGTTGGTCGGAAGCCTCATCTATCTCACACTGACTCGACCAGATATTTCTTATCCAGTAGGAGTGATTAGTCGATACATGAGCAATCCAAAGAAGCCTCACCTTGATGCAGTCAAGCGTATCCTCAGGTATGTTAAAGGCACCATCAATTTTGGTATTAAAAGGCGAAGGATTGCTAGGTGATGGGATATTGTGATGCCGACTATGCTGACGATTATGGCACACGACGGTCAACCACAGGATACTTCTTCGGTATTGGTTTAGGAGCTATATCATGGTGCAGCAAAAGACAACATACTGTGGCATTATCTAGTACTGAAGCAGAGTATCGGTCGGCGCCAATGGCAGCTCAAGAGAGCACGTGGCTTAAGCAATTGATGGAGGATCTTCATCAACCTACAGACTACGGAGTAAGGATTTTCTATGACAACTTATCCTCTATACGTCTAGCAGAAAATTCAGTTTTTCATGCAAGGACCAAGCACATAGAAATCCACTATCACTACATAAGAGAAAAGGTCCTTGAAGGAGAGATTGAGATGGTGCCTATCAAGACTGATGAGCAGACTACCGACATCTTCACAAAAGGCCTGAACAAGGAAAAGTTTGAAAGGTTTCGAGAGGCACTCGGCATGGTCTGCAAGACAACTTTAGAGAGAAGTTTGCATTGAGGGGGAGTATTGAAAGAGAGCAATTCAAACTTCTAGAAGCTTCTCCAAATCTCATGAATTAAGATATTTACCAAGGAAGGGTGTAGAATAGGTAATAAAGAAATTAGTGGATATTATAATATTTAAGAATACTCTAGAAGGGGGACACTTGGCATGACCATATGAATCCCTCTTGCCTATAAATAGAGACCCCCTCTTGCCATGCCATACATCCATCCATGAGAGTATGGTATGAGAGGTGTGAGGGATAAGTGCTAGGTACCCACTCTTTGTGTAAAATTATTGTGTTGAAATAAAGTTTCATTTCAAGTGTTAGTCTCCTGGTTGGGCCATATAGTTTCTAGGCACTTAGTGCATAAGTTGTGATCCATCGAAGGTAAGCTCTGCCACCCGGGATCATAAAGGTCTGGACTTCATCGTAGGTTGGCTCTGCCACCCGAAAGTCAGTTTCATCTGTTGGTAGGCTCTGCCACCTGAAAGTGAGAAAACGGTTTTGCCGTCGAAAGGACCCTCTGCACTAAGTAATAAGAAATTATAAAAGAACCGATCGACTCAGAGCGAGTTGGTGTTCTAGGTGTAGGTCCTTATTAGTGGGTATTAGAGCCACTAAAAAGTCTTACAGACACTTTGACTTTTCCCTTGTCATAATATACCATGTAAGAAACATGCAAAGATCATGCCACACTACTATAGAATCGACATTCATTGTTGATACCATCATTTTAGGATTTCAATGAAACCAACAGTGAAGTCACTTGTAGTTTAGTGTCGGTTCTGGGTTTGAAAATTAGAAAATGATTGGAGGTGGTCAAGAACCGATACTAAAAGTCTACATTATTACTGCCGATTTGTGGCCCGAACCGGCAGCGACTGGACGGTGATAAATCACTGCCGGTAAAACAAAAAGGATATTCTCCGTTTTAGGTGCTAGCTAGGACCAAGGTGAACAAGGCATATGCAAAAAAAGTTGTCTACGATAGATTACTATAATAGGGACCTTGATGAGTTGTGTGATAATGTCGCCTTCTTTGATAAGTACTCTTTCATTGTAATCGTAACATTTGTAATATATAAATCTTGTGGGATCTGCGATGATGTATGCGAGTCTAGTCTACATAGACAATATAACATACCACACAAAAATTATAAAATATATTCCAAAAAATATAAAATAACAAAATGCAAAAAAACAATTGTCAGTAAGCAAAAAAACAACAGTGATGGCAGACACGACATAGCCGACCAGAGCAAAAAAAAAAAATAGCAGTTTTGGTCAAGAGAAAACTATTGGTTTGTGACTCGAGCCTGCAACGTTGTATGAAGGAACATTGTCGGTTTGAGCTAGAAATTGGCAGTGTTCTATGAGTGAACACTATTGGTTTGAGCCAGAAACTGGTAATGTTGTATGAGTGAACACTATCGGTTTAAGTTAGACTCGTTATATGTGAGAACACTGCCGAGTTAAACCACAAATCGGCAGTGTTGATCAAAGTACACTGCCGACTTGTGCTAAGAACATGCAATGTTTGTCTAAAAAACACTGCCGGCTTATGCAAAGAACCGACGGTGTAATTCTAATCACTCCCGGTTGTCAAGAACCGATATGTGTACCCTTTACTGGTCTGGTTGGGTTAGTTCAAAATCCAACTGCAAATAGGGATTTTGAGCCAGCAACAATTTGAAGATGTGGGGTAGTGTTCATACACGTACGGACCTGCATCCTACGTACAAGTACTGCTTTCTGTCCCTTAGCTTGTTTATTAGGCGAGAATGGGGACGGAGGCGAGTTATTCGAATCGTCAGCCTGTTTCTATTGCGTCTTTTTTTTTTTTTGCGCTCCTGTTTCTATTGCGTCGTAGCAGGTCTTTTGTACAAAACGTGGAACAACAAACAAGATCTGCCAAAGCGGACACGCATCTCTCTCTCTATTCTCCAGTAGGTAATTGGCGCGCGTTTAGGGTTGGTACACCACCTGCTCGATCAGAATTAATTAACACATGAAATCGCTTGCGATTGAAGCCCAAACTCTAGGCCGCGGAGTGTTTCGAAATGAGGATGCAGATCGAGGGACTTGGGGATGACCGGATCGGATCGGTTTCCTCGGCGCCCTTCTCGCCTGAACTGCCATATATAACCCGTCTCGATCCTCGCACCTCGTCGCCGCCATTGGGGAGGTCAAGAGGCGGAGAGGGTGGGCGATACGGCGGTTGCGGCGGGAGCAGCGACGCCGGTTATTCGCCGCAGTCCGCAGGCCGCCGGCATGCAGCGGAGGCCAAGTGCAGCCGGGACCTTTTTTGTCAGCTGGCCTGCGAAAAAGATTTGGGATCGGATGGGCATGGGGCGAGAGGCCACGAGAGCACGGGTTCCTTGGCCATGGGGCCCAGCATGCATCGGACGGTCCAGCTTCGATCGAACGGCGGGCGCACACTGTACTATGGCTCCACAAAGAGCTTGCAGCAGTGCTAGCTGGCTGGCATATGGATGCAGCATGCTTCGTACTACACGGTACTAGGGTTAATTCCTGTAGCTTACAGTGATTGTCACGATTAAGTAGCTAGCACATCCTAGCTAGCTGGCTGGCTCGTTTCAGTTTCAAACCTAGGCCTGGTTTAGTTCCCTCCAAAAGTTACAATTTTTTCACTCTCTCTCCGTCACATCAATATTTAGCTGCTTGCATGGAGCATTAAATGTAGGTAAAAAAAAACTAATTACACAGTTTAGTTCAAAATCACGAGATGAATCTTTTGAGCCTAGTTGGTCCACGATCGGACAATATTTGTCAAATAAGACCAAAATAGTACTATTCATCGGATTCAAAAAATACCACAATCTAAACACCCCCCTAACCATATTATCAGTAGCTAGCTTACGGCGGAGTAGTATAGCACTGTAGTAAAGTAAGTACAATTTAAGTATGTATTGAGAAAATGGCTTTAAAACTAGCAGCTAGGTAGGTCACACGCGTCAGTTACCATCCGTTCATGAGGACAGCTACGCAAAGATTATTTATTAGCACTTATATTACGTGTATGCATGTCTTCAAATTAATTTCAAACATAATTAGCTTATTTGATTTATTGCTGTTGAAGATTATATTTATATTTAGTATTTATTTACCATCAGATTCACATGCCTCACGCAGCAACCTGCTGCGGCGGGCGCTT
>CM041641.1:40244016-40337842 GCA_023333625.1 Bothriochloa decipiens | reverse complement strand
TAATGCAGCATACATACGATTTCAACTTTGCGCAACTTAAACAACCTCGAAATAATTTGCTAGGCAACGACAAAACTATCTTTTACTGATTATAATTCATGCTAGGGTAAAAACTAAAAAGACCTCTTGTTTTAATAGTTTAACAAGCAGACATAGGCCCGTTTCTTTCCGTGTTTTTTAATCTCGCTTATAAGCTAACCGGGATTATCTGATAAGCTATGATTAAGAGAATCTGATGTTGTTTGGATAATGGTGGAGGATGATGGTCGGAGTATGGAGGGAGGCAACACACTCTAAACGACCGGTGGAACATCAGAGGAGGCTAGAGCCCGATGGAGCGTGCTAGCATCTTGGAGCCCGGTGAAGGCCACTGACTATCAGGAGGCGGCGTCCTTAGAGAGGTTGGATCTAGTAGAGGTGGTGCCCCGGAGGAGGTTGTTGAAGAGAGGGGAGGCAGCGTCCTTGGGAGGCCAAATCCAGTGGAGGCTGGCGGCCTGGAGGAGGCCGCCAATGCCGGATCTGTGCGAGGGGAGGCCACAACCGAGACGGATGGAGGTGGCGGTGGGGGAGATAATATGGATCTAGAGGATAGTGCGATGTCCGCATGAGGAGGAACGGCGAGTGCCGGGGGGGGGGGGGGGGGCAGACGTGGGAATGCGAGTCGAGATTTCCAATTCATGGGCCTATGGACATTTCCAACAATGTTGTGGGCCATACTCCAACGCGAACACGCGGTCGCGTTGATCTGGCAATCGCCGAGTACAATGGTGGGGCTTTATGCGCGGGGGAGGCGGTGGTCGTGGGAATACAAGTCGTGACTTCCATCCAATTCGTGGGCCTATAAACACATTTCCAACAACGTTGTGGGCCATACTCCAACACGAATGTGCGGTCACATTGATTGGCCAGTCGCCGAGCGTAATGATGGGCTTTTATGGCTTATTTGGCTCAAACACACCACGACCGTGGAAAAAATTAGGGTCATAGATAGAGAATATTAGAGAGAGAGAGAAAAAAAAAAGCAATAATGAAGAAACACAACTTATTCATTATCTATATACCTTAATTTCCGAAAGTCGATATTTCACATGATAAGGTATATATACTCTTTTAGCTACTGTGTACATATTTGTATACGGACAATAATATAGTGATTGCTCTCGTATATCGTATAGACGTATGGACATTTCTTTTCTCCACTGACATCCTGGTAGCTAGCTAGGCTATCTAGGTTTCCCATCATCTCAGGAACGAGCACTGTACACGCACCCACACACTGAAAAGTGAACATGTACACTCATATGCCTGCCCATATGCCCATGGACAAAAGCCATATACCACCTGCTATGCTGCCTGTTGTGTCTGTGTCTAACTCCATCAGATCACACGTCATCCGATCCGAACAGGCTACACAAACAACTAGTGCATCATTTGGTGCTTAGCTTAATCGCATGGCCTGCATCTGTGTGTGTGTGTGTATATATATATAACGAAGCGTGTACGTGAGCATCATATATCGTCCTAGCGGCTTGCTTTATTTGCTTGACCATATGCATATATATTAGCTCATACGATGACGTCAAATCAGTAGAGCTAGTGCTCCCTAAAGCTTGTCCTACGGACCCTAAATTATTAGTCCAACTTGCATGGCACTGGCGGCAGCTCGTACGTAGGATGGAGATCCAACGACACACGTTAACTATTCGTCTGGTATATTAATTAGCCTTATTTTGACAATGCATCGATCCTTTATTTGCTGCCTGATAGCTGCTCCTAATAACTCCATAAGCTATACAATAAAAAAATAGAAAGAATTATATGCATTATAAAATTATTCGTCATAATGAGATTAATAATGGCAATTCGTCTGCTGTAATGCTACATAAAGTTTTAGATATTGTCACAGAGAGAAAACTCGGAAAAAATTAACTTGTAACAAATTTAGAGTCATACATGCACTTGTAGGAAAAGGTATATTTTTTTATCATCTCGTGTAGGGTAAAATATGCAGTAGTATAATCTTATGATGCTATGCATTGTTTCTTGGCCCGACAATCTTTCGAATAATGAACCCTGTTCTGTTTTCCCCAGTCTTGTCGATTGGAGACGTTGCAGTTAATTGATTCCTAGGTTTTTCCACCCAAGGAGTAATGCTTTAGGTACCAGACATTGTACACCTATATAGTTACCCGAAGCACCTCACTTTATTGGGCGTCGTATTCGCTTGTTGCAAGCATGAATTGATGTTCTAATGTTCGATGCATGGACCTGTATATATGAGTACATATAGGAAGTATATAACCAATGTACGGCACGGTGCATATATAGGACGCATCAAGTGATAGAGTCAGGTGCATACACATATGAGCTTTACTTGTACCAAGAGCTTGGTAAATATATGATGGCCATCGTACTTATATAGAGCTGAATACGCGAGCTATTACTGCCCTAGCTTCAAGAAGCAAATATTTGACTAGAAAGAATGAATGAATAAGGAAAATTTAATCAAAAAACTTTGGGGACGCACGCTGAATGTATCACACCAAATAGCTAGTCCAAACCAAAATATGTATTTTAGTAGATGTGTCAAACCCAGCATGTTGCAGTATGTTAAAAAAAAAATTTCCCAGTACGCATATAAAAAAAAATAGCTATTAAGGAAGCCAGTTCATTTGAATCCTTAATCGCTATGATGTTCAGCAGAGTACTCCTATATATAATACTGTATCAACTATGTCCTATCGACACAAAAAGAGTAAAGATGAAAAGTAGAAAGGAAAAAAAAAACGACCTTCGTTGGAAATATACCTTGCTTGGAGTAGTTGTTCTATCAATGGATCCACACAACACGCTTCAGTAGGGAAAATATGGTGTGCTCAACAAGCTAGCATAAGATAAGAAAATATGTGAAGTTATGCAAAGCGTCTAGGAATATATAATACATATACTTGAAAGTAAGTGAAAACCAATTTGTCTAGCTAGAGTAGTAGGATTGTATGTTTTGCTACTTAAACGAACATATGCTTTTACAACAAAGGAAAACTTGGACCATATTTTTGTAGCAAGCGCGTGCTTTGCTAAGCATATCTCCAGACACATACATGATATATATACTATATATTAAGGAAAACAAAACCTAGCTAACTACCTTTCTTTTACTTTAAATGCATTTTGATTGTTAATTTTACTTACTTCCAAAAACGAAGTCATTCATGTAAATAAGTCTTTTAGTCATTCATATAAACTTGTTAACTTTGGTGTCCGTCTATCTAAAAGGTAATTTTTGTTTGTTTTTGCCTAATCCTTTTCGTTTGAGCTTTGCATACTACATTCATGTTTAGTAGTTGGATTTTATCCTATCATCTAGAGCAATTCATTCCTTTTACCCATGGCCCTCTCCCTTCTTTGTCTCTCCTACCTTCTTCATCAATATAGTTACTCCATCATCAAGCTTTAACTTATATACAAATTCTCTTATTAATAATTAACTTCATTTTGGTAATTTTGGTAGTCCAGCAAGCAAGGATGCTAGCCAACTTTTATAGAACCTAGTTAATTTTTGTAAGACTCCCTGTCCCACTTGCCTCTTCTCTATTAACCCCAACGGTCAAACATGCCGCCAATGATCATTGCCAGCTAACCTGACACTGGTATAACAAATTAAATCCACGCTGTAATACTTCAATTCTACGATTATATTTAATCCCCAAATCAAATTTTGGTTCTACCATGAAAGATTTGGAAGAATTAATTTAGTTCTTGCTATCCACTATTGCCTATGAAATCTTGACCAATGGTCATGTGATGAAGTCGCCCCTACTACATCTTTTTCTAATCCTTAGAAACATTCGAGTGAGATGTAATTCGACCATCACCACAATATTGTTCCTATAGTATATTGTTATTATACATGGAAGATATCTCCCATTTGCTCTTCTGTTAAATCCCAACTGGATAGTTGTTTGATCCTAAAAAAACTAGATAGTTGTTAGATACACCGCCAATGGTCATATTGCCAGCTAACCTGACACTAGCAGGACATTGATTAAATACCCCAAAACAAAGTTTTCTAGTGGCAACCCAGCTAACTACATGCCTCGCTGTTGATATCCTAAAGTTAGCAGATCCAGGTTCCACGCCATAAGGCTTAACTTATGCGACTACATTTAATTCTCGAATCAAATTTTGATTCTTCCATGAAATCTTTGAAAGAAATTAATTATGTAAAATCTACCTACCCCTCGCCTACGGCATTGGTCAATGGTCCTCACGGGAAGCCGCGCGCGCAGCCCACATCTCCATATCTATCCGTTACAGCGCACAACTAGCTACATCTTCATATCTATTTGTTACGGCCATTAGTTAGCGGCGTAATTTAATGGTTGCCACAAAACGGTATCTCTAATATATTACTACTCTATTTGGACGATATCTCCAAATCTATACGAAAACAGCTAATACTATTACCGGATATGCATGTTGCTGGTATATCTCCTATTTGTTTTATTTTTTTTTGAAAAGTGGGTACACCGTTTGTGTGCATCTAGCAAAGCTCAAAAGGAAAAAAAAACGTAAAGGTAGCATGACAACAGCCTCCATGACCCCTTGAATGCTCCAAAGCCCCCACTCACAGGGCACGGCACGACACTTTCAATCGCAAGCCATGGACCGGGCCCACCACCCCGACCCCACCCCTCTCTCCTCCGGTTAGCTAGGGTTACATATATACATACTCGATCGCGGTTAACCCACCTCTGGTTAGCGTCTAGGGTTAGTTAGGGTTAGGGTTCTCCGTGGTAACGTGGCCGGCCGGCGTAGTGGTAGGATCATATGTGTGGCGTGTGTGGGCGTGCCTACCGCTGCTCTCGGTGGGTGGGAAGAGTAATAATAATATAATAAATAATTTAATATTAAATTAAATCTATCAATCTATAATCTAGTATCTATAACAATAAATAAAAAAGATAATGGGATGGGTGTGTCATGTGTGTGGGCATGGATGGACGGATGGAAGCAAAGGATAGAGAGAGATGGGGGCAGGCGGATCCGGTGTGCGCATCGGCTTCCGCGCCGTCGCTGTGCCTGCTGCCTGTCGCCGCTCGCTTTGCTTCGTGTGGTGGGCGACCGGATTTCCTTTGCGAACCAGCTGTGTGTGGGGCTGCGTGTGGGCCCGGAGGCGTAGCTTAGGGCATCCAGCAGCGAGCGTATTGTTGAGGCCGGCCAGCCAGCCAGCCAGGGCCAGCGTCGTTTTCAGGGCTGGGCCCCACACCCGCGATTATAATAAAAAAGAAAAACCCTCGCCCGCCCCTCTCTATCTCGCCAGTCTCGGCTCTCGCGTGAAATTCCCCTTTCCCCATTCGCGTCCGTCCGTCCCCGGCCGCACCAGACCGCAGCAGCCCTCAGCCCTCGGCGCTCCGCTCCCACCGCGCGCCGCCGCCGCCGCCCTATTCCCCACCGCTGCCGGCGCGTGCGCGCCCGATTCCGCGCCCGCCCGCGCCGGATTTCGCATCCCGGTCGCGGATCTGGTCCGTGGCGGCGGGGAGGAGAGAGAGGCGAACAACCCGAGCGCGGTTGTTGCGACGGCGGCGTAGAGGGCGACACCAGGCGACGCCGCGGCGGCCATCGACGACGACGGCCGTGTCGAGAAGGAAGGAGCTCCGTCCAGCCGCCAGCTTCCGATCCACCTCTTCCCGCGCGTCTCTCCTTCCGGCACCAACCCGTCCGTCCGCCGCAGGAGCCCGTGTGTAGCGGGGAACGTCCGTCGACCGTCGGCGCAGCTCCACCACACCCGACGACGCCCCTTCAGAGCCACGACAACAGCAAAGGCACAGGTAAAAAAAAAAAACCCATTATTTTAACTCCTGCTGATGAGGTCGGCCGGGTCGGGTCAGTCGTGTCTTTGGCTTCAGAAAAGCCTGCTTTTTTTTTCTCTCTCTGCTTAAGGACTGGTTAGATCGATCTTGCTACGCGCGCGGTCGACTCTAGCTCTACTTTCGCTGTGCTAGGACCTGGTTACCTCCCACACCTGCTTGTTTTGCACAGTCCAGATGCCCTTACTGTGCCTGCATGGAAGCCGTGACCACCTATATTTCATGTCGCGAAAAATCCGGGGTTTGCTTGGATTCTTGCAGGAACGAGTGGCCGACGCTGTCAGAGTTAACACGGTAGCCTTGCTGGCGTAAACATGCATGGAAGTTAATCGTGTTTCTTGCCTCTCTGCCTTGTTTGGTAACTGGCGTTGCGTTTTTATTTGTATGTGTAGTCTGGGAACTAATTAATTAGAGGTACAGGTTGTATTCATTTCTTCCCTTTTTGTTGCGATCTGCATATATATGGCTCGTTATGCTGTGTTCTATTCCATGAACGAACTAAGATGTCCAGTCTGCATTATGTTGGGATTTACACAATCAAACCTGCTAGTTACTTATTCCTGTTGTACGTTCTTTGTTTAAGCATGCTAGCTGTGTCTGTTTCTGCAGTATCGCCGGAGCAAGATGTGTAAGATAACTCATGCAATTCTTGCTGTTTTTTCAGGGCTGTGTGAGCTGTCTGGTTCAGTTTCCAAGATCACAAGACTTAAGTGACAGTTGTGCTGCACACTTTGCTTCTAGCAAATAATGGATATGGAAGCAGCTGCTCTTGCTCGTAGAGCTAGAGCAGTGCAGGAACTACGGCGTCTATCTGCACTTGCTGATCAAGCTAATGACACACCAGTAGAGCGTCTCTCTACAGTTGCTGAATCTGATGACACACTAGCAGAGCAGGAGTGCGACCACCGCTTCTCCATGAGGTAATCATTTTCCATACCCAGTGTAGATGTCTGCGTTTCTTCATTGACTTCCATTGCATCTCTATCTAGCAGTGTAGCACTGTTTAGTTGGTACTGTGTGAGCATGGTTAATTAAGCATACTTATTAAACAGTCATATGTTGTACGCAAGCACAATAAATTGGCATTATTTTGACTCAATTGGTCAACGTCCCAATGAGATGGTTTATCATCTTTCTGCCTTATACAGTCATTTGTTGTCTGCAAGCACAATGCATGGGCATTGATGTGATACAATGATCAATGTGCATGGGTGCTATGCATTTGATTCGGTTATGTTTAATGGGCGAGCGAGTGTGGTTTATCATACTTCTGCCTATATACAGTCATTTTCTTTTTCTTCAAGCACAATGCCTGTGCCTTATGGTGAACATTGCTCAACGTCCATGGGTGTATGTTTGCTTTGATCTGAAGGGCTAGTTGATCCATTGGCTCCAATATGTGTCATGCACACTATTGATGTTTATTGTTTTTTATTTTCCTTCTGTCGTGTAATCTTAATTTTCTATGTATGTATTATGTCTTTACTATGCATCTGATTGATTTTGTTACACATGAATGTCTATCTTTATTTATCAGTTGTCCATTCATTTATTTTTCTCTCTGTGTGTGTGCATGGATTGAACTCATATCCTTCCGATAATTATCTTTCTATGCTTTTGTGCTCTCAATTTGAAAATGTCTGACGTTATACTTGATGATTTTAGCCATATAATTCTTCGTTTATGTATAATACCAACTAAGTAGAAGTGACTGGATGATGTAAATGTTTCTTTCTTTTTTTTTTCTTTATTTCACATTCACAAAGTGAGGACAAAATGAGATTCATGAGTAAAACTGTCTATTCACAACTTCTGATTGAGAATTGCTTTTGGATATATACTGATCCTTTCTTTTTATCTAGAGCAAACATTTGATGATTTGCCTATGCACATATCATAAGTCTCATTGATGATTGATGCTTTTTTGTCAGGGGTTATGTTGCTATGATGCAGAAGAAGGATCCAAAACTTTGCTCTCCTCATATTTTCCATAACCAGCCACAATGCGATGAGCACCATGATCTGTCTTCCCCAGTTTTCGTGTCACAGTATCGTCGATGGGATTGCTCGAAATGTCTTGACAGACTGAAAGCTTCAGTCCATAGAACTACACCCGAAAATGTTTCCATGGAGCAGGATGGAGTGAATGATGGCTGCTCTATTTCAATTGTTCGGATTAGAAGACCTTTTTCTTGCACACAGCAACCATCTGATCAGTTGACCCTTCCAAAGACCGCCCAGGAATGCAATTCAAAATGCAGTTCACCTGGCAACAAAGCAGTTACTGGGATGAATGTTGCTGTAGCTGAAGAAAGTGTCCCAGAGGCACTGATTGAAAGAAATGTTCCAGCGACACAAGGTATGGCTGAGCATGATGAATTCTTATCTTAATTAGTAGTTTTTTTGTTGTATACAATAAGCTAATATGTCAATATTTCCTCAGATTTACAGGCCTCTCCTAATAATATTGATGTGTCAGCTGATATCTTGAATGCTGCCTCGAAGAATGTCATCGATTTACCGAATGATGTTCAAAAAATTTCAGTCACTGAAGAAAATGGCACACAGAATCCAACTAGTCGAAAATCGTGTGTGGCTCCAAATGAAGTTGAGGGCAACATAGCTCAAGATGTTCCCAATGATGACCCCAGTGAATCTGATGTCTGTAAAGCAGTATCTAGGCACAAAGGCAAACACAAATCTGGGGACAAAAGCAACCAAGGCTGCAACAAGGGTCCACGCCAAGCATCATTAGAAAGAAGTGTTGGTTCTGATGGTAACAAGAAACGGAACAAATCCACTGAACTGCCTGATATTTCAGATCCCAAAATTTCCCAGAGAAAGCGAAGAAAGATGAGGCGGTTATCAGAACTCATTGGCACTAACCAGCTGGCAGGGGTTTCTGCAGATGCCATTCAAGAGGACCATGCAAACAGTGTTGATCCCTGTGAGGGTGGTATTGAGGATGAAAAAGATGATGACACTCCTAATCAGGAAGTCGAAGAAGTCCAGTCAAGAGCTGTCAAGAACAAGGCCAAACACACAGTAGACGATGGATCCTCTCTTATGAACTGGCTGAAAAGCACTCATAAGAAAGTTAGAACAGAGAAGAAAGATTCAGAACACAAGAATCTTGATTCCTCTGCTGTTCCAAACTCTTTCCCAGACATTGTTGCTTCTGATGATATGCATCAAGATTTTCTACCCTCAGTTGGGGATGTGGGCCAGGAAAAGGTGCCATCTACTATCAGTGCTAATCAAGGGAATGAAATTCCAAAGAATGACAGCCTGGGGCAAAATATGCAGAAGGTGGATGACCTGTGCCAAAATGAATCCAGGAACTTGAAACAGAGGTCCTTCCCAAATGAAAAGTCAACAATTTTGCTAAAGAAAAAGGTGCTGTTCACTTCAGTTGCCCATGACGAGAACATTGAGGATGATTTACCTCAAATGGAACTTGAAGGCTCTGTACAGAGATTTTCAGCAAAGGTATGATTAAAGAGAAATCCCAGTGAATATATAAATGGATTATTACATTCATTTTCCTGTTTTACCTACTTTTGCTGACCTGAATTGGAGACCTTTGTCCAGTGTAGGATTTTTAATCCCTTCAATGTTTATGCATTTGTGTCTATGTCATTTTGGTCCCATGTCATCCATGTACACCACTAGAATTTTTTTGACACTTTTTCTGACATTTGAGTTCTCAAGTTTGCACGCATGCCAACTGAACTAGCTATTTGTGTGTAAGTAGTTTGGGATGTCAAGTGAGCAAATTATTAAATCCCAAGTGACAATACACTTCCATTATAAACTATTACGTTATACTATTTTTACAATGGTGCAAGCAATAGGAAATCCGAACTGAATTTACTCTGCTTCTTTATAAATATATTGTACCTTCTTCTACAGTAATCTGGATTTGTGGATATTATGTAATGTTCACTTTTCTTCGTTACCACAGGTTTCTCTTGATAAACAAAAGATCCAGAAGGTGCCTGGCCTCCGCAAGAAGAATATTCCAACGAATAAGAAGAAAGGAAAGCAGGTGCATGAGAAACAGAATCTGATTGATGGCATCCCTATGGACATTGTTGAACTTCTCGCCAGAAAACGGCATGAGAGAAAGTTGGTGACTGAGAGCAGTTCTATGGAAAACTGTCATACTCAGCCCAAGGTAGCTCAAGTTGATTGTGCTGAATTTGCAGCCAAGGATTGTCCAATCAATGCATCAAATGAGGTCAGCGCTAATTTCCAGAAGTCCTCACAAGATCATGCATCATCCAGTACAGAGGCTGCCAATGTGAATCTGCAGGATTTACATACTCAAAACTCATCACAGTGTCATCCAGCATCCAGCGCCAGCACCAAGGTTCCAAATGGTCCTCCAGAATCACAAATGCAGCAGATTCATGCATTACCCATCGCACAGTCTTTCAATGCATACTCTTCAAAACTACCTGTCCTTAACATTGTGGAGTGTACCCAGGAACAACAGACCCAATTCCACAGGGACGAAGAAGTCACAATTGCATGTACCTCACCTATCTTTTCACATCATGAACATATTGCTGAAGTGCCTGCTCGGAGCTGGAGGGATAACAGAGAAAAGAAGCTAATGTGGGATTCTTTCAAGACAGCCTCAAGGAATTCACCATCATCATCATATGGTTTTCAATTTGGAAACAGACATACAGAAGCTGATTCAGCTCCCATCCATGCATATGGAGCCTCTAGTAACTATGCAGCTCACCAGCCAGTAATTGTGGCCGTAGATCCCTACACAAAGGAAGCAGTGGGCCTGGTTCAGCCAAGTGTTCCAAGCACAGCATTGACTATGGGGTCTGGTAGGCTGTACGATCAAAGGATTCCTGGACAGTCAGGCGTTTACCCCAAAGAGCCTATGCCCACTACACATCTTCTGAGACTGATGGACTCATCAACAGCTCCAGGCTTCAGGAACTATCAAAGAGCTGACAGGCGCCAGATGGAACTTCATCAAACACAAATTCTCGGTTCACAATTTACGCAGCCTGATCAGTACAATGCATCACTGAGCGCGTCATATGGAAGCCACATAGCTGAAGAGGTTCCTCTGACACAGCAAGACTTATCTCGGTGTCAGGTGCAGCAAAACTTGCACAGGCCTGTACGCCCTCATCCTAGAGTTGGTGTGCTTGGTTCATTGTTGCAGCAGGATATTGCAAACTGGTCTGAAAACTGTGGGCCACAGTCTGGATACAGACTTGGTGTTTCTCAAGGGATGACAGCACTTGATATGAACAGAAAAGGAAACTACGAGGCCTTGAACTCAGGAATGTTCTCTGGAGGACGGAATGCGCTGCAGTTGGGTCCTGCTACCTGTGTTGCCAATCAAGAGTACCAATTGCCTAGGTATGATACAGGTCAACCTTCTACCAGTAGCAATGGGAAAACAGTTCATCCGCTGGATAAACTTGTGAGAAAGGATATCTGTGTGACTAACAGAAACCCAGCTGATTTTACTGTTATCAGTGACAAGAATGAGTATATGAGAAGCATTTGAGTCAGGCAGGGAGGAGTGTTGTAGTTAGAATACATTTAGGTCGTGATACATTTCACCTTATCAGTGCCAAGCAATCATCATTGGTAGAGGAGGGCTTTGTTGAATCTTCTGCAAGGTAAAAAGATCTTCTCTCCTCTTATTTCTATTTATTAACAGAGTCACTTTGATGAAACTTGAAGAGTTCCTTACTTTAGATGGAGGTGCATGCAGGCTTTTGTAAGACATTGATGGATGTGCTGTTTCCTGGATGCAGAGCAGCAGCTAACATAGCCAGGTGCAGCCTCCAGTTTTTTTGTTGCAAATGTTTTATACATAGGCGAAGGGTTGATGTTGGGTTGCCATGGAAGACCCCAATAAACTTATATCTTGTAGATAGGCAAACCGCAAATGTACAAGAGCTGTGGTCATAGTAATGTTTTTTTTCCTTTTTTTGGTGCTCCTGTCCCAGAATAATCTGCAATTCTACAGTTCAATTTATCCCAATAGAATGGGCCATATAGGTGTGAGATCTAATGTACTCTAGGCTAGCAGGTGTATCAGCTTACTGTACTCTGTTATGTGATGTGGTTGAGCAATTCTGTAAGGTGGTCAACTCTTCTGGCTCCGAGTATTGTATAGGCTTATTAAAAGAATGGCGGAATCTTAGATGAATTATTATGTATGCTTCTCTGTTGGAATCTTTTATTGGGTTTTTGTCGGAAGAGGCAGATGTTGGTGCTAGTTGTTGTCAGACGGTGGTGCCTGCATTTCTTCTGTTGTTTGGTGTCTGATTGGATAAATCAGACTGAATGAAGCAGCAGTTTTGTCGGCTGCACCGGTGACTGGTGAGTGGCAGAGGATCTCTGGGGGGATGATTTTTTCCCGGGGCCTTGTTTAGATTGTGGGAAAAAATAAACCTGATAAATAGTATCACTTTCGTCTTATTTGACAAATATTGTCCGATCGTGGACCAACTAGGTTCAAAAGATTCATCTCGTAATTTTGAACTAAACTGTGTAATTAGTTATTTTTTTATCTATATTTAATGTTCTATACAAGCAGCTAAATATTGATGTGATGGAGAGAGAGTGAAAAAATTATAACTTTTAAATGAATCTAAACATGGCCCAGGTGTTGCCGACCGAGAGTGGCAGAGGTGTTGCAGGTTGATGTGCAGTTGCCGGTAAAGCAGAGCATGGTTTCTCTGATTCAGAAGCTAGCTTGCTGCTTTCTGCGTGATTTTTTTTCTGAATCTGAAAACGCAGCCGGAATTCAGAAGTCATTCGAGACTTCAGAGTCCGAACTGTCAGTAGCCGCTCACGCGGTGGCAATCCCGAGTCTCCGTTGAGGGAATCAGGGTGCTTATGGTGTAGTGTGACTCCTGCAAGCTCCAGGTCTAGGGTTAGTCAGTCCCATTTCGTACTGGTTTATGTGACATATTTTCTTTTTTGGGGCAATGTATTGGTTTTCTTCCCGCAAACTCAAATGTGTGATAGGTCTACTCGTTTGAAGAATAGGATCCGGGGTTAAGGTTTCTAATCGCCGGGTTTGGAATGGCGTGGAATGGGGGAGGAGGGGCGCGATACAAAGGTGGGCTGGGGCGGTGTATGGCAGGAAAGCAGGGCTGGCAGGATGGCGATAGGAGGCAGGAGGGAGAGGGACGGTGAGGTGTTGCGGTGATGGAGTCATGGGAACTGTTCTTTTTTCATGCTTGTGCCCTTTACAGAAATCTGGTATCTGTGTACTAGGCTACTAGCAGTACATTACACATATTAGATTGCCTGATTTGGTGAATCTATACTCTTTCAAGAAAAGCTACATTCTTGGGCACCTAGCATTTGGTTAGTAATATCGCAACTTGTTTTTATCCCTGCTGATGTGCTTTAGAGGGATGGCATTTTTTTTCTTTTAATACATTTTTAATGGAAACTACAAAAATATACCTTGAACCTACAAAATTCTAAATATGATAGAATTAATTTAATATAGTGTCATCTCCTGGTAGAGCGACTTTAAATACCTTGAAAACATTTTAACGAGCAAAGTCGCACTATGGTAAAAAAATTATTTAATTTTGTTTTTATGGGAAAAAATTTTATTTTTGTAAACACGGGACATGATTTTTTTCCCAAAGTCATTTATATATGCGTTTTTTTCAATCTGAAAAAAAGGATCCACAGGGACATTCACAAATCTTGTAATGGTATAAATATTTGCTAAAGTTGAAGTATAAACCATCTTTCTAGTACCTGGCATCATAGATTTTGCACTTTAGAAACCAAATTTTTCCTCTAGAATGCTATATTTGAGTTTTCAATTAATTTCTTTAGCTCCAAAATGTTATCTAAAAATACAAGAAAAATCATCTAAATTTAGGGTAATTTTTCATTTAATTTCTTAGCATACATACTTAAAGTAAAATTCAATGTTCCTTAACAGAGAACATGCTCAAAATTAGGTTTTATATTGCGAACTATATTCTAAAGCATTCAAAGCAAAACTCAGAAGTTCTTGGCATGTGTCCATTATTTTTAACATCCATGAAAAAATGAGTTTATTTGAGTGATTTTGAATTTAATTTTGAAATAAAACTTAGTTTTGAGCATGTATTTTGATAAGAAGCTATTGATTTTACTACTTGAGGACGTATGCTAAGAGGTTACATGAAAAAAAACAATTTCTAAACCATGGATTTTGATTATTTTTTCTTATATTTAGGAAAAAAATTGGGGCCAAACAAGTTAACATAGAACTCAAATTAGTATTTTGGGAAGAATTTTAAATTCAAATCTTCAAAAACTATGATGTTAGATATAAGCAAAATGAACCATGTTTGTTTTTAGCATCAAAATTCTGCTCTGTTGTTGAACGACTTTAAAAAATAGTTTCCCATACACAATTTTTAGAAGTCATGTTGTATTTCGGAAAATAAAATTGTTTTTCCTAGTATGACTGTACCAAAAAATGTTTTATGACAGTTTTTTTTTGACAATCGCTCTACTGGGATATTTAAGATATATTTTTGCCATTCTACAAAAAAAAATGTACTGAAAAGATAAAAGAGTTCGGGACAGAGAACCTGAACCAAATATGATTTTTTGGGCACATTTTCTTTTCTTCAGCATTTAATTTGTTCTCGGCCGGAGCAGTTGGGCAAGAGATAACATATTACATATTTTTTTGATTATTTATATATAATCATTCCGGGGAGATGCAACTCTTTTTTACGTTTTTCAGCACAGAAAGCAAAGATGCAAGGCAGCAGGAATAGGACTGGCCATTGTATCACCCATAGACAGGCATCTTGTGAAGTTTAATTTGTTTCCCAGAAGCAACCATATAATTAACTACTTGGCTATGTTTCCCTTCAAGGATTTTGCAAACAACCAAAGTTTAGAGGCCAGAACATTTGTAGCTCAAGAACATGGTCCTTTCAGAACAGATTCCAAACCCAAGCATTTCAGGAATCCAGTGACTCAGCAAGCAGTTGCCTATACCTTTTCACATTATCGTGCTCTCTCTCTCTCTCCCTCTCTCTCTCTCATCCTTTTTCAGATTTAGACAGACCGAGTGCTACTTTTTTTTTCCTGAACCGAACTACGGATCGGACTGTCTGAATGTTCAGAAAACAGCTCTGCGCATGCATATAGGGCCTTGTTTAGATGACTCAACTGGACTTCCAATTTTAGCATTTGGTACTATATAAAAAAAAGATTTCTCGTCACATTAAAATGCTGACACATGAATAGAGTATTAAATTTAGATAAAATCAAAATCTAATTGCACAGTTTGGGTGTACTTTGCGAGACGAACATTTTAAGCCTAATTAGTCAAAGTTTGGATAATTTTTACTAAATATAAGAAATGCTACAGGAATTCTGCTACAGGAATTCTAGCCCCAATTCAGAGAACTAAACAAGACCTAGATGTTTTAAAGCTCAATAGATGACAGCTCTCCAGCTCTCTCACAACATCTTGATTGCCATGAAAATGGGTAACATGAGCTGTGGATCCGGTTCCTGCAGCACGTGCAGACCCTTGGGGCCTCCATTTCGTTATTCTCTGCATACATGCCCATGCATATAGGGCGTGTTTGGTTGGCTGAATGAGACCTAGCCTGACTCATGGGATGCAGCGTTTCGATGTTTGGATGCCTGTGCAGCAGTTTGGGCCTGGTTTCGCGCATGCAAAATCAGCCCTCGGCCTGGCTGGGGAGAAACGAAACTGAAGTCTGTTTCTTTCGGGCCAGACTCATGCGGGCGCAACACATGCGTACGGGCATGCATTTTCTTCAGTAGGTGAGCCAAAAAGCTGCTTCATACATACATCCAAATAGCTGCTCGCTTTGGCCTGGCTTTGTTCGTCCGACCATCCAAACAGACGAGCTTGCATGTTACGAGCCTGGCGTTGGAGAGACAGGCTAGGTAGGTACGCGCCTGGCAGAGTTGCAACAAGAACCAAATACACCCAAAGTGGCCAATCATAGGAGGTCGTGCTTTGAGAGCCGCCCATAGTATGTATACAATGGACAAGTTGGCACATGCAGACACTGGAGATGGACCTAAGGATTGCCAGGGCTCTGATCCATGCTTAGACAGATTAATTTAGATGACAGTGATTAAGGATAAAGTTACACCCTGCCACCTTGAACACAGCCATTTCCGAGAGCAGCTCATGATGATGAGGCAAGTGGCTCATGTATTGCCAGCCCCACTTCCTATCACTTTGGGTGAGACAGCCGCATCCACTCCAGGGATGTCATCAGACTATCAAAGTCCTTCCTTGAGCTTCAGCTCTAGATGGTTGGGATGCAGCCTCAGCTCATCCAGATGCATGCCGAGGGAGCGGAAAGAAAGGATTGAGTGAGACCCAACAATGCAGCGTAGAGAGGCACGATCAATAGGATGCCCTAGCTAGAAGCTTTAATCAGAGGTCAGATCAGAACACACTTCTTGAGCATATTACAGAAGACAAAGCACAAAATGCATATTAGTTTGAATATGTCTGGTCACCAGATAGGCTTGCTGCCTTCTCAGCTCAGGACCCTAAGGCTTAAGCTTCTCACCCGCTGGCAGCTTGGCCATCTCCTATGTCTGGATCAAGCAGACACCATTTCTTCCCGAGCAGGTCCTGCCCAACCATTCTCTTTCTAGAAATGATAGTTAGTGCCGCCGTGCCGGAACACTTCATACCTAAGGGCACCCGCAACAGGTCGTTGGGAGCTTTCTACAAAGCATCCACGTAGGATAGAGAGGAGATAAGAGATAAAAGATAATACGTTGCCGCTATGCTTGGTGATTGTCTTCACGAATTACCCTTGCCCCTGTCCCGCGTCATCAATGTGCTTCAGATCCACCGGCGCCGCCACAACCATCGCACACACCACGTGCAGCTGACCGACGCCCATCCGCTGCAGCTACGACGGCTCATCGCACGCTGGGGAGATGGCCCGGAGCGCCGGCACGATCATGGCACCGTAGATGAACACCCATGCCAGCAAAGGACACTGGGACGTGGTCGCGATACTAAAGACACACCACCCGCATGTCCATCACGCAGCCCTGTTACACAGATCCAATTCAACATGTCTCCGTCATGATTCCGAAAGCATTGACCGAGCTTTCTCCTTCGCGACGCGTCTGGAGGCACCAGCATCCGCGACGGAGCTCGCGACCAGCGGAGTCACACTCGACGGTGCCCGCGTCCGCTGCGGAGCTCCCGCCCGTGGGCAGCGGCGCCCATGCCCGCGACCGAAAGAGCTGCAACCTGACTTGCCATGCGTGGCGGAGACCTGGCGAACGGCCTCGTGGAATTGCGGTGGACTGGCAGCCTCGAGACCCTTGGGAGCCCAATGACCCGGTCCTAAGGTATGGACACTAGCTCCATTATTGGCACTTCAAGCATCATGAGCGAGTCCACAGAGCCATCTGCGAAGGAAAAGCCTAATACTCCTATTTATGAGGCAATTAATCAACTATCCAACTCAAGTGAAGACATAGATGCCTCACATTTCATTGTGACTCCATGGGTTAGTTGACACATCAGCTGCACTACCGGGTACCCGCTCTTACCTCTAACACTTAGATTAATACTCATTTTGGTGCTTTGATGCCGAAGGGGGACAAAGTGTTAGATTCTGGTGAAGCATACGTGTTGGGTAGAATGTGGCACTACGGCAGGAATGAACTTCCGCAGCGGGCTTTGAATTTTTCGCGGTGGGCAACGGCGTCCGTTGTTGGTGCCACACCACGGTAAATCCGGACGGCACTGTAGCGAGCTCGTCGTCGTCGATGAGCTCACTCTAGATGCACTGCCATTCGCATCGAGCCTTTTGCTGTGAGAAGTCCAGACCATGTAACCCTCAACAAAACCATGCATAATCAAATGAGATTAGACCGTGCCATCTGCTGGGTACCTTTCAGGTTCTCGCATCGGGCACGAGGATATATGGTTGTCGTCTGTTTTCGACTCTCACGGTGAGCTTTCGCAGCGGCCATGATCTTCCTCAATTCAACAAGGTACCGAGGATCAAGCACTCTATCAATCCGGTACATCCATTCGGACCTGTCTATCGTAGCTTTACAAGACACAAGCAAGCAAAATAGAGAAGAGTTAGAAAAAATTGATGATCTACATCCAAAATCAAGAAAAAAAGAGAGCATTGACGATGGGAGAGAGCTTTCATGCATCCATGGTGAATCTAGATAAAAAATACAAAATTTATATCTCTACTCCATGGATCTAGATCTAGATCTAGAACTAGATAAAGAGACACTAAAAAGTGAGGAAAGAGAGACAAAGGGAGGGTGGGAGAGCATTTATGTACCTCTTATTGTGTCCTCCTCTCCCAAATTAAAGCTCTAAAATTCAATTTGATGGTTTGCTAAAAAATTAGGGCAAAGCCCTCCTCCCCCCACACGTTTTGGAATAGGAGTCGGTGAGGAAGAAGAGAGGATGACTACTGCTATTTATAGGGGCAACGATTTACCATAGCGGGCAATGTAATTTGCCCGCTGCATTAAATAGCGATTAACCATAGCGGGCAACATAACGCACCCGCTGTGGTTAATCCGTTTACCGCAATGGGTGTGTTATGTTGCCCGCTACGGTAAATGCACTAACCGCAACGGGCGCCTCGGTGGCCGTCCACCAAATTACCGTAGCGGGCAACCGAGGCTCCCGCTACGGGCCCGGTTTGGTCACGCTGCGGTAATTCATTCCTAGTGTAGTGTGGTTTACATGCACTCCACTTTTTGTTTATGCTTGTGAACTTAATACATTATGATACTCTGAATGTTCTTAAGCAAATTGGTGGTGGTTTCATAAAGGTTTATTATATATTTCTTACCGCTATCGAGAGGCTTTCTTATGAATCTTAATCAAAACAAGTTGTTAGGGGCCACACCAGCCGCAAGAATTCAAGCCTCTCTAATGTATAACAATGGTGCTTGCAAGCACCAAGATTGAAAGAGGTATGCAAAGCATGCATCGCTAAACTCTAAGTCTAAACATAGCAAGATCTAGCCTAAGGACTTGAATAAAAAAAGAAATTATAAGGGCTTCTTTGTAAACTACGGTTGTTTTTGACAAGAAAAACGAGGGTTAGTTGACGGGATCATCCCCTTTTGACTAGGCGGTTGACTTCGATCAAGGTTCGATCAGAAAACGATCGTCAATTGGATGGTTGGGATGACCACCTCCTCTAAGCAGGGGCATCGAGTCCTTCCGTAGACAAAACCGGCCGGCCAGGGCCCGGTGCAGGAGCATGCGTCGCGAGGCAGCAACATCTAAGCTAGCTTATATTAGCTCAGGTGGACTTGCATCGGCAGTGGCCCGGCCGGCCGCCGTGAGCTGCCACATGTAGTCGTCGGCTCGTCGGAGCGCAAGCTATAGGGACACTGTATCCGATGCTTGTACATGATCATGATCCGTATGAATTGATGCTTGTACAAGTGCATATGAACTTTTCATACACGCTTCTCTTGTGTGTTTGCATGTGTCATGTTTAGGTTTGTCACGTAGAGAATTAGATGGTACGTCGAGAGTTCGAAACATGCAATATATATATATGTTACTTATTCCTTAGTTAGTAAGTCAGTCAAATTAAGCATGAAAACCTAGCCTAGGCAAACGATAGCGCAAAGGGGAAAAAAAGTCAATTGTAACTTTGAATTACTGTTCTAAGTTCACCCGAGATTGATTTTCTTGGATTCGCCATCAGCATATATTCATAGCTATCTCGAGAAACTTCAGTATTTGAAATTAATGGTCAAACTCATAGACAAATATTGTAGTGGCCAGCGGGTGCACTCATAACAACCCCAATGGCGCGGCTCAAGCTAGAAAACTGGGAAGTAGCTAGTGGCCTGGCCGGAGGATTATTGAGGCGGCGGGCGGCGGAGAACTCCTAGCCGCGCGCGCGGTGGCGTGCCCGATTCGATTCCGTGCGGTGGATGAATAGGATTATTGGAGAAGCCACGCTTCTTGGCGTGGTCCACGGTCCACGCACGCGAACCCGGCCGGATGGCTGCGCTCGGGTTGATGGCGAGGCGGCTGGCGGCTGGCGGCGAGTTCAGAGCTAGCGGCGGCGCCGACGCACGCAACCTCGGGAGGCTCGAGCTTCTTTCTCCTCGGCGTGCGTGTGCGTGCCACTCTCCAATGCGGTCATGAACGGCGGCGGGCGGCAGATTCAACACACAGGCGCGTCGGCGGTCAGACGGGAGGAGTGGGCTGTTGCTGTTGTGTCTAGGTCGAGCGAGATGGCGCGGAAAGATTAAGGCCGACGAAGATGGGCTCGGGCTGCGGCCTACGAAGACGAGGGGGGCGAGTGGGCTAAGAAAAAAAAAAAGGCCGCGGGAGCTTCTGCACCGCGCTGGCTGTTTTGGGCCGTGGCCCGTTAGTCTGGCGAGTGTGCAGCTTGCTGTTGCTGGGTTGTAAAGGCTGAAGAAGCGCGGTGGCAGCTACTAGGCCTTTCTATTTTTTTTTTGACTTAAACGGGTACTAGGCCTTAGTAGCAGATGAAAAACAGATGTAGGCAAAATAAGAGGAAGGGCCTTAAAAAAAGAATAAAAGAGGAAGGGAAAGAGAAAGGGGGCTCCGACATCTATATACATGCTTGAAGTGAAATAGTGGCTTTACCCATGTATATTATTTAATTTTGTGATTTTGTCATGTGTTGTCGAAACGAAGAACCACTTTGCTCATATTCTATGATCGTCTCTTAACGTTGTTAACTTTTGGATGAAATGACAAATATACCTATGTGATTTGCCCTTGGCTTGTTAGATCTATTTGTGATTTTTCTCATGTTTTAGAATGAAACATTTATATCATACTTTGACATAACTAGTTAGATCCCGTCAACTAAATTTGACACTACTTACATTGATTTCAAGTATCAGTAAAATTAGTGTGAGTATTGGAATTAATCAAACTTGTAGCAATTTGTTGTCCTAGATTGATGATAGCACGACCAACAGGCGAATCATCATTCAGTTATATGAGCGGAAGCAAGATGAAATTATACAATCATTCTAATGTTCATGATATACCAAACAAAGGACACATGACAGACAAAATATCAATAACGCACACGGACAGATAAATTAATATAGAAATAACACACTGATACTATTTCATTGCATTGTTCTGGCAATGAAACTATTAATTAGTAGCCCATATCAAACGGTACAAATGATACTTAACACCATAAACTGTCTTCAACCAACTAGATATTACATGCATCATTGGATACTGAACCATAGATAAAAACTAGTGAATATTGTCCATGACCATCCACTAATTGTGAAGAAAGCCTCCCAGTTGATGACCATTACTAGTCACGTGGCTCCTATCCACCTCGATCACTGGAGCTACAGAAGAAGTTATTGTTGTCTGCTGGTCTGTAATCCATGTAGCTACCTGGTTGACACTCGCTTGGCTGGCACATGCAAGGCTATTAAAGGCAACATGTTCTCCATCAAAGCCATTGCAGTTTGTGTTGAAAGCACCGCCAGCGAAGGTGAGTGCGTCCCAGTTAGAAGAGTTGTTCTCTGCACCCATGGCTGTGTGTCATAGAGCCCAACATCATTGATGCTGAAGCGTTGTTTTCTAGTGGTGCATGCCTGCCTGCGAAAATACTTCTGCGCGTGGCTTGAGATCTGCACGCGGGGACGAAGTGCTTGGAGATGGTCTTCCATTTACCACGACCAAACACTTGTAGTCCACGGAGGAAGTTCCTATAGTAAGATTCCATATCAGATAAGAATATATGTCATATATCCATACTCTAAAGATCAATGGAAATCAAATCTCATGGTATGAAATTATAAAGACCACATGCCTATTAATTGTACTAAAAATAACACTCAAGATGTGACAAAAGTTTCCAAATTAGTGCAAAATTGAAATACCTGTGCTCAGTTGTAGTCCAAAAGCTCACTGCACGTCCCCTTTGCTTAGGAACAACATCTGGCATGTGTTGTTGTCCCTCTACACGCCTTGTAGCCTCGATGTCATCCATTATATAACCTTGCAACATTTCAATGTTTTCCATGGGTGGAGCCCCTATTGGCATCCCAAAGTTATCATTGACATGGGCACTGCTTGCCACAACATGTTGGTTGTTGTTGTGTGCCTTCGTCATCTCCACTACTAGCTCAACATATAAATTAATTACCTGATGATTCTCTTTCCATGGGAACATTGCTTGGAGATCATCCACAAACTCATTGTGCCTCTTAATTATGTCATTTTTGGAGGGGTTGGTGATGTGACTAGTGATGAGCGACTTCGCCATACTGATCTCGGAGGTGCTCCACATACTGTTGAAGTTGGGATCCATGAGGTGTGAGGGCTGAGTACTACACAAGAGGTTATTATTGTATGAACCACGATGTTTCGATGGAGTGGATGTCAAGGACATGGCTTGGTATTTATAGGCCTTGTGGCAAATCTTTTAGTCCCGGTTTCAATTCATTATAGATCTTACTATTATATTTAGTCAGACAATTATTTTTAAAACATGATACTAATGATATTTGTTCATGTGTATCCATATCTTGGCGATACTATATATTTTATACTTGTAGACCGAGATGCTTCAATTGCGCAGATGAAGGATTGAGATATCAATGACCAAGGAAAAATGAGACTACATGTCCACAGACTCATAGTAGTGTAATAATTATTTTAACTAATTAAACAGAGCATATTCCTCAATAAAAGGTTGTTTGACATAATTGAATACTAGTAGTGCAATTTAGGCTGGTTAGTTAGTTGTTTGTTTTAGAACTAGTGTGGAGAGTCTAACATATAGGGGTATGTTTAAGTCCTGGGGTTATGGGCACGACAGTCTGACTAACTCTCTCATTATATGAATATGCCGAGGGTTTGAGGGTTATGTCCATCAGGTGCACCACGTAGCAAACAAGTTATGACTAGGTCGCCCAGAGAAAAAACCTCTCCCCCGAGAAAATCTCCGATATTAGAAGGGTGAGCCAAGAAAGACAAACCCTTACTCTAGTCATCTTCGGTCAAGGCTCAAGGGCTCGGCAATGGCACAAGGATTCACGGCCCAAGGGGAGCCCCAGCTGAGCCGTAGCCCATGCATTTATCCCAACTCTAGGTAAGGGTGAACACTTACATGGGCCAAGCCAAAAGGTAGGTCTAAAATCTATCCCATACTCAGATCCTGAATGGCGCAAAAGCACTACACCGTTATCCATTTCCTTAGCTTTAAGGCACTATTAGACACTCCCTTAGGTTACGCTTGGGGAGTGACACATTAGGACAAGGAAGTCCCTAAAACCCACAAAGTATAGGGGGCTCATGTAGGCCATCTTGGCAAACCCTCAAGGCAGAGGAAGAAGCTTGGTGTGCAAAAGAAAACAAGAGAAGCTAAGGTTCACCACCCTAGGAAGGCACCACTACACCAAAGAACACTTGGTGATCATCATCATAGCCAAGCTATGGTAAGGGTGTTAGGGAGTGGTTGCAAGTCAATTGGCCCCCAGCTACAACACAAACAAGGACTGGTGGTGCTTGGAAGAAGAAGACCAAATCCTAAGGCAACAATCCCTTGGTAGAGAACCATTAGTTTTGTAACCCCATAGGCTTCCCAATGTATAAGGGAGGCATGGGTTCCTATAAAAGGGATCAGATCATCAGAAATGAGTCATGGAGACTCAACTCCGATGAAACCCTATATCAGCATAGAACTACTCTCTATAGCTCTCCTCTCTCTCTTTCTCTCTTCCTCTGTTATAACAACTCATCTTGTTTAAGCATTCCTAACATGAAGAACACAAATTGCTAGACATAGGGCGTCATAGGCCTGATGTCCCCTTGTTGCACACCTTCCTCGAGATACTCTTGGCTCTTGGGGTCAAGCTAGAGTATGACTTCGATGAGGCTATCAGAAATTCCCCAAAGAGGGACCGTTCCCTCCATGGGACTGACTGCTGACAAACTCGACATCATGCCCTCAAACCTAAGTTCAACTAGCCACGCCTATCCCTAGGAGAAGGTTGAGTGCCTTATTGCTTGGTAGGAAAGCCAAGCTTGAAAGGTTGAAAGAGGAGATCGAGAGCCAACACGTTATCTAGCATAAAGTCAATAACCATGCAAGGGATCCTAACCTACTATGCCAGGCAGTGTACAACATGGTGATCACCACCTACTACCTCGGCGACATCTTTGACACACTATACTCAAAGACCAGTGAGAAGATCTAAGAGGACCGATGCTTCCTCAACATTGTCCTACTCATGAAGCAAGTAGAGAGCTTGGTGTCCAGTCACCACAATGTCACCTTGGTCATCCTTTGCCAATGCCAACACCAAATGGGACTACTCTAACATGCACAATCCCCAAGGTAGTGGTGGTGGAGATAGCTCTATGAACAACTCTAGCTGAATAAGGACGAGAAGAGACCTAAGCCCCAATGCGAGCGGTGAGGTGAGGTTGACTTACACCGATCGCCGGTGCATGACCAAATCAGAGAAGACCAGGATATGTGGGACACCCTCATGACAAGGTGGCTTTGTTGAGCCAAGTTTATCCCTAAGCCATAGCCAATGAGAGGGAATCCCAAGCTAGGACCTCTCTTCTCCACTGGCATTTGCGACCAAGATATAGGTGGCTCACTACCCAAAGCACTTCTCCCTACCTTTCCACTTCGGTAAGTACAATGTTATTTTGATGCTAACCACTAGCTCGAGGACTACCAGCTCGTGATGACGGCTGGAGGGGCGGGCATCAACTTCATAGTCTAGTATGCCATGGGGGGAGGTTGTCCAAGCTAGCTTTAGTGGCAATGGCAAGCCCAATTCCATCCATAGTGAAGGAGAAGGCTATGATGAAGCCAACACAACAAGCATGCACCACTAAGTGTCATGGGGAGGAAATGGTGGCCATAGCCAAGCTAGCCACATGTCCCCAAGGAAAGGGTATGGGCTAGCTACCCATGCAACTCGAGAGGGCACTCGAGGAAGCTTACTTGTTCCACAGAGGCTAGGTCAAGCATGTCCTCAAGGAATCTGGGGGCCATGAGAGGCTACATCAAGTGTATCCTTGGCCTAAAGGGTAAGGCACAAAAGCCTACCTAGAACGTCAGTGATGGGAGGATGAAAACACCGAGCGACCAATTGTTTCTACCTTGTTCTATTAATTTTCAGTGTCATCTCAAACCTCTAATTTTAATTCTAGTGTCCAAACTACTCTCAAGCCCAAATGGCTAAAATTTACTATACATGCTAACTGAACCACACCTACCACTATTTCGCTTACACTTTCATCCTTGTTTCACGTAAAAGGATTAATCCAAGGATGGTGGGATGGACTCTCGAAGTCTCATATACTGGTCTATCCAACCTTTAACAACTAAGGTGAGACTAAACTCTCCACAATATCTTATTAACATGCACATGGGCCAGGTGTGACAAAGACAAAAAAAAGAAAACACAAGATGGTTGTACCAGACTTGAACGAGACAAAACCAAAAAGAAAAAAAATCAAATAAGAAAGACATGATTGAACAGGAAAAACAAAAGAAAGGCAAAAAAAACATCTTTTTCGTACTTAAATCTACATTTATACCTAATAACTAAAAGACTTCTGCCATTTCACCTATTTTTTTCTATCGCTTGGCCTGGTCATACAGTGTCCGTGTCTAAGCATATTAGGAGTAGGAAAGCGAAAATACAGGGTTCCAAATGTAACGATGCCAGAGAGAAATAAAAGGTGGAAGGGATTTTAATAGTTTTTAAAATAAATCAGGGTTCCGAATGTAAAATATCTAGATTCAAGTGGGCCTTTCCTAGTGAGAGCTTCTTTTTCAATCTAAGTTGGATTGACTTTGTTCTGGGCTCAACCAATCCAATGCAAGTTTTTTTCTTTTTCTTTTATTTTTAGATTTTGCAAATAAATCAAAAAATGTCAAACCACATAGTTTGTATGAAAAATTAAAGTTAAGATATACTTATGTATATATCTAAACAATCATATGGTCTTTGCAACTAAAGGAAATTTTCTTTCGTGGCAACACATATGCATAATTTCTAGTTACGACAAAAAATAGAAAACAAAGCAACAAAAGATGCAAAATCCGACACAAACACAAATAGGACATAAAGAAATTGTGTTTTTTTTAATATTATATTCTAATTTTAATATTTAGGGATAGAAAAAGATATAAAATATAAATAAATATATAGATAAATATGGATATAAATTAGAATTGGTATTCCAAATAGAAACTATGTCTCGGTTTAATATTTATTTTTTTAATATTTAGGGATAGGAAAAGATAAAAATATAGAAAAGAAATGTATAGACACATTTATGGATTTGAATTTCTATTAAAAACATTGTGGTCTTAGTTTAATATTGAATTCTTATTTAATATTTAGGGATAGGAAAAGATAAAAAACAGAAAAGAAATATCTAGATACATATAGATATGGGTTAGAATTTCTATTGAAATAATTTATTATCGGAATGATTAGTATTTCTAAAATAGAAGGGCTCTAGACAACTTCCACATTTGCAGAAATAGTTACGAGAGATGGATGAAAAAAGGGGATGGAATTTTGCCTCTTTATTATTATGTATAGATATAGATATAGATATAGATATAGATATAGATATAGACGACAACTTTTTTCAAAAAAAGAGATAAATATAAGTGAGAACAAATATATGGCCCCTCCATACAAGAGTACGCATTGTGAAATTTATCCATGAATAGTAGCACCAAGAATTAGTTATCTATTGCACAAAAAAAAACTTTAGTTATTTATTGCACAAGAAACTTTCTATACATGTACCAATATTATTATCAGCAATAGTTGCCACATCTACCACATGGAGACTAGCAGTGACCAAGCTTAAGAATAGATCTCAAATATTACAACAATAAACATGACATATACAAAAGTCACCAAAGGAAATCTTGAAATCTTCTAGTCCTTGAACATCTCTCCGTCATGTGGAGCGCTATAATCGATGTTTGGGCCCACAGGGATAATCCCATATGGATTTATGGGCGAGTGACCTCCATATAGTAGCTCTTTCGAATGTGCTCCATGTTAACCGTGCTGCTAATGTCAGGAATTCGGTAGATGTCCTTGGTGTAATTGAACAGATTTTGATATTCCCTGATAAGCTTCTTGTTGCATTTGAAGTAAACAAAGTAAACATGTAGAGAGGAAAAAAAACATCAGTACTCGTAATGTCTACCGAAAACAATCCAAAAGGAAATGGTTGTAAATGACAATCTAAATTTTTTTAAGTGTTAATGAAAACAAAGAAAAATTAAGATCTAGCTTCAAATAACAGTATCAAACTCCGTGCATTGTTCGTCAGCATAGAAGTGCCCCCTTATATTCATTATGCTTATGTGTCCACCTTTATATATGATCTGACAATTGTTACACCCTTTTCTGCATACGGTTTTTGCAGTTGCTTATATGGCTGACTCCAAATAGTCACACTCAGCATCTGACTCATTTGGTGCTATGACTCTCGTTTACAACATCTGATAAACATTTATGCTAACTGCTACCATCACAACAGATGTAAAACCGATACTTTAAAAAAAAAAGCAGATGTAAAACCGAAAAAGTAGCTACGTGATATGTGCAACCATGCAGAATGTTTAATGGCTCTAATACTCATTGCATACTTCTGACATTTGGGTAGAAGTTTTCTTTTCTGTTGTTAATATAAAGGAGGCTAATTAAGGGAGCATGAACTACAGAAGATACAATGGGTACACCGTACACGGACACCTACACGCTACACCTACAGCCTGAACTCAACAAGCTAAGATGGAACACCAATGCTTTCAACAAAACATCAAGGGTTGTAAACATGCATGACAGATTTTTACATATATACTTTTATTTCTTTATAATTTATGACGAAACTCGTACCTCATCAAATCTTATACAAGCAAAAATCTGCCTCTGTAATTGATTGCCGCATAGAAAGCGTTGGCCGCTTAAAATATCCTCACATTTGTCCAGAGCCTCATACAGTTTCGTGATAGCCTACAAACAAATTCAGAACAAAAGAAGTAGTAATCCCGGTCAAACATAAGAAACACACGCAATTTTATTTCCAAAAGGCCATGAATAGAATAACCGATCGATCGATTTACCTCATTGTATGGTCCCTGCTGCTTTGCAAAGCCACATTGTACACGTCGACGTTTATCGCCTCATACACCAACTCATTGACCTCATCTATGGAGGCCTGTAAATGAGCAGGGTAGAGATCCAGGCCATGATTCTCAGCAAACTCGATCGTTGAACTCAGGTTAAGCATCCGGATTATGAGCTCTCGTTGTTGACGATGGTCTTGAGCTGCCTGTCCCACAGAACCTGCTTACAAAACGCATCCATTAGCTAAGCTAGATCAATACTCAATTGTTGAATGAATGAACAAGACAGAATTGACACGAAGAAATATCTTTGGCTGTCACTACTCACGTACAGGGACGCTTGGTTTCCTGGCGTAGTTTGCGCTTGCCATCTCGTAGAGCTCCCTGATGCTTTTGGCTCCGTTGAGAGGATCGGGCTCGGCGCCGGGCTCCTCATCGGCGGTGCCAGGGAACACCCACCCCATGTGGTCATCGGTCTCCTTGGTCCTCTCAAAAATGGGCTTCACCGACTAGACGCACATACAGAGAGAAGAAATCAATGGGTTTTTATTCATGCATCCTCTCAAAGATGTGCTGCGAAGAATAGTAAATCGTGCTTTGGTGAGTTCTTACCGTGAATCCGATGGGGCGAGCTTGAGGTAGATGAAGCACCGGCATGCCCATGGGCAGGAGTAGGAGACGTAGAGGTGGTACCATACCGCCCCGGCGCTGCGGCGAACCGGGCGGAGCTGTCCCTGGACACGAAGCTCCCCGGAGTCGGTCACGTCGTCGCGTGCTGACCGCGCAGCGATTGTGGAGAGCGTGCAGTCGCCGGACCTGGAGGACCGGCCGGGAACTCTCGGGGAACGTTCTACCTGCTGCCTTTGTCACTCTTCTGGTCAAACTGCCTTTGTCACTCTGCTGCTTTTGTCACTCTGCGAGCCGACCGCGCCATCTGGCGTGCTTGTGGCGGCGGCGGTTATGGAGAGCGCGCGGTCGCCGGAAGTGGAGGACCGGCCGGGGACTGGATGAATCGTATCGTTTGAAAGCGTTGCTGCTGCTGCTCCTTTGTCACGCTCTGCCTTTGTCCCTAGTGCTCTCTGTCTCTGTCTATGTCCACTGTCCACTCTCCACTTGGGTTTCTGGTTTTAGACCAAACTAATCCAACCTACCTGGGATACTGCTATTATTTCAGACAAAATTAATACATTCTTGTGGCTATATATGGTCAGCACGAGTGGTTGAAGGCTTTCAATGTTCTATGGTACATAACCTTGAAGATTATTGTTGTTAAGGTACAACTGTCTTAGGTGCAGAAAATTTTCCAAGCTTGATTATTTCCGTGTAAGTCGAGGCGTACCATCTGAGTGAGATTGTTGACAGATCCTTCGATCATACCCCCAGAATTATTTTCACTTAAATCCAACAAATTTAAGGCACTAAGATTCCCTATTCCCCGTGGAATTTGTCCTGATAAGTTGTTTCCAGCCAACAATAGATAATGAAGTTTGGTCGGTAGGTTACTGATCGACTGCGGTATAGGTCCCTGCAGCTCATTATAAGAGAGTGTGAGAGAGAAAAGAGATCTACAGTTTTGTAGTTCAGTCAGGACTCAGGAATGCCCAGTCCTGGTTATTCCTGGCTACAAGTTGGTTGTACTCGAGGCCTAGGTAGTCCAAATTTGAAAGGTTTCCAAAAGTAGTGGGAATTTGTCCCGTGAAATGGTTTTGTGATAAATCTATTTGTTCTAGCCCTATAGCATTGCCTAGGGAAGCGGGGATGGGACCTTCAAATGTGTTATTTCTCAACCAAAGAACCGTGAGGTTAGGGAGAAGTTCTCCAATGTTAGGTGGCAATGCATTGCCTACCATATTAAACTCTAAATTTAGTCTTTGTAGAGAAGATAGATTAAAGACAGAACGTGGAATTTCACCTGAAAGCCTATTATGACCTAGGTTCAACTCTTTTAAATTCATCAATTCGCCAAGCTCATCAGGAATTCTTCCCTCGAGTTGATTTGAAACCAAATCGAGATATTGTAGATCCGATAGTAGGCCTAATTTCCGAGGAATTGAACCCACGAGCAAGTTGTCAGATAAATCTAGCTCGATCAGATTGGAACAATTAGTGAGTGCATCTGGAATGATCCCCGACAAATTGTTCTCAGACAAGTAAAGGTACTGAAGATATTGCAGGTGGCCAAGGAGAGCCAAGGGACCAACAAAACTATTATCTGGGAGATCAAGATACCGAAGGTGTTGAAGATGTTGCAGGCCGCCAAGGAGAGGCAACAAGGGACCAACAAAAATATTATATGAGAGGTCAAGATCCTGAAGAAAGGTAAGATTGCCAAGGGAAGAGCTAATTTGGCCTGACAAACTTTGACTGGGGAGACTGTGGCGTCGAGGAGCACGTGACACCATTCCACCGGCAGAAGTTGGAGCTCGTGTTCCAGTTGCTCAAGACTCCATATGGATCACTGGTGACACCCTGCTTGAAATCGAGCAACGCGTGAAGATCTAGGGTGCTACCATGAACTCTCAAGCAATGGATGTTGGAAACTCCTCCGTAACACATGAGCAGCAAGGGTAGCAGTATATGTATATGCATGTCCACTTTCACCCAAGGTTGCTTGGATTGTACACCTGTCATCTGCAAGACAAGGCACGAATGCATTATACCTGTCAGGATGTTCACTCGCACGACAGAGTTGCAGCATTGCAAACAGGAGAAAAGCTATAAGAAATGTTCAGTAGACAGTAGGTGGTCACGTACCCTGCCCGTGTTGGGTGATGGTGCGAGCACTGAGTTTGTGTTGGATGTTGTGTTGTGATGTGGGGAGTGCTTGATGAAGCCATACGGGGTTTATTAAGAACAGGTCTCACTCTCACGTCCTAATGCTTGTACTTTACCTAATCTTGACGCGGTTGCCCTCGTATTTGTACTTTACTTAATCTTGACCTCCATTAGTGCTGCGAAGACCGAAGACCTTGAGTCCGTCAATCAAATTTGCTAGTTTAATACAGACCAGATTACTTAACCGTTTCAACAGGTTGTATGTTGTTGCAGACTTGCAGTTGGATTGGGACACGCTTCCAGCTTGTCGCTCCTCTCCAACACAGGTTCTACGTATCTCTACATTCATTTCGAGTAGATTTCACAATCACATTCATTTTGGATTCAAGATTCAAAAAAAAATTGAGTTAAGCTTACCCATCATGGGTATATTATCAGACAGAAATCATGGTTACAACTCAACTTCTGTCGATTCATCAGGCAGATCAGTAGTCTCCTTATCTTTCAATCCCATAAAGCAAAATTAGAAATCAACACATACAGGAGCTAAGCTGATGCTCTGCTAAATTTGTGCACAACAAAACTGGCCGAGGGTCGCATCCTAAATGTGTGCTGACATGAAACCAACATGTTGTCATTCAAATTTGAAATTAATTTTGAAAGTTATCGTTTTTTTATAACAAAGTATATAGAAAATCTACTCGTGAACTAAATGGGGATTTTTAAATTTATTTCTCACATGATAAAATTTATCCAACTCGGATGAAAGCGACACCCCTAAAACTAATTCTAAAAGGTTTATAAAAGACTTTTTATTAATTAAACTGCAAACAAATTAACAAAATGTAAGAAAAACTCTAGGTAAAATACTAAAATCACTCATTTTTTTAGTTATAATTTGTTGCCAATTTAACTAAATAAAAATTGCTTTATAATTTTAAAACTTAATTATCCTAGGCATCCTGATTGGATTAATTTTTTATTATCTTGAAAATAAATTAAGAAATCTATTTAAGCAGTGAATAATTTTTCTAAACTCTTTTATTGTTTAAAAAAGATAAGTTTAAAAATAATTTCAAGTTTTGAAGACCACATGTTAGCTCAATGTGATTAGTATTCAGCATACTACATCAGCAACTGGGCACGTGTCCAGGACTATTTGGAAGACCAATAAGACCGGAACAAAGATTAAGAGCTGAAACGAACCAGCACGACACAAATTGATAATTTAAAAACCAAAATAACACACTTTGAGACCAAAATGATGCACCTTGAGAGTATGAGAGCCGGTAAAGACCAAAATGACATACTGTGTCATGAGGAGGGGACCTTGGGACGGTGGCTATGGCGGAGGGACGGCGGTGGCAGCATGCTAGGGTAGTGAGGAGATAAAAGCCTTTCGGCTATTCTATTTTGTCCGCGATAATTACATACCGCTATCACTTATATTCCCAGCAAGACTCGACTCTAGAGCAACTTTGGAGATACTTATGAGATTTGGATGTATTCTCCTTTCCATCAACAATATTAACTTCCTATCCTAACCAATTCTTTTCAAACTTAACTTGGACTCGGTATAGTAGTTCATGAAGACGGTGGGCCCGGCGCCAGCGGCGCCCTGCCACACCCTAGGGCACGCCGTGGGGCTCGCCCAGCTCCTCAGCAGCGGCGGCAGCGCTTCCTCGTTAGGCCCTAGCTAGCCCGTTTATTCTGCCATGGTTGGCTGGCGACCCACATTAGGCGTGTGACACATACTTTGAGACTAAATTGACGTGCTTGGAGAGTATAAGGAATGGTATGACATATCTTGACAACTTGACTAAAATGATACACTTTGTGAGTATGAGAACAAGGATGACAAAGCCACGCAAGTTTAAGAATTGGCCATGTACTTTACTCTAATATAAACGCGGTACATTCTTCTAGTTTCTTTAGAAAAAAAAACTGAATTTGGTATGACATATCTTGACAAGTTGACTAAAATGATACACTTTGTGAGTATGAGAACAAGGATGACAAACCCGTGCAAGTTTAAGGATTAGCCATATACTTTACTCTAATATAAACACGATAAATTCTTCCAGTTTTTTCAGAAAAAAAAAGCTGAATATAAGTGATACAGATATATGGTGCCCTCTACACAAGAGTGCGCAGTGTCATATTTGTCCATGAATAATAAAATCTTGGCTCCAAGATTTAGTTATTTATTGCGCAAGAAACTTTCTGTACACTTCCCAGTATTACTATCAGCACAAGAAAAATATTATGACAATAAACAGGACACAAACAGAAGTCACCAAAAAAAGATCTTCTAGGCCTTGAACTTGTCTCTGTCATTTGGAGCATTATAATCGATGTTTGGACCTACAGGGATAATCCAGTACGGATTTATGGGTGAGTGACCTCCATAGTAGCTCTTGCGTATGTGCTCCATGTGAACCGTGCTGCTAATGCCAGGAATTTGATAGATGTCCTTGGTGTAATTAAACAGATTTGGATATTCCCTGATAAGCTTCTTGTTGCATTTGAAGTAAACAGAGTAAACCTGTAGAGAAAAAAAAAAAGAACACATCAGTACTCATAACTTCTACCGAAAACAAACCAAAAGGAAATGGTTGTAAATGACAGTCCAAAATACTTCACGCATTTTTCATCTGCATAGAAGTGCCACAGTATGTTTATGTGTCCACCTTTATATGATCTGAGAATTATTAAACCTCTTCTGCATATTATTTTTGCAATTGCTTAAAGGCTGACTCCAAATAGTCACACTCTGCATCTGATTCGTTAGGTACTCTGACATCTGACAAACTTTTTTTTTTTGAAATGAACAGCAGGAGCTCTGCCTCTCAATTAAGGAAGAAATATAGAAGGTTTATGTACAGTCACAGCCTGAGAGGCTGCACAAACAGGGGTCAAAAATCCCCCAAAGCACGCATACAACGAGAATGGTCAGCTGACAAACATTTATGCTAACTACTGCCATCACAAGACAGATGTAAAACCGAAAAAGTAGCTGCGAGAGGTCAGCAACCATATGCAGAATTTCTGGTGTTTAAGCATGAACTACGGAAGATACATTGGGTACACCTACAGCCTGAAGTCCTGAACTCAACAAGCTAAGATGGAACGCATGCTTTCAACAAAACATCTAAACAAATTTAGAACAAGCCAACATGATAGATTTCACATATATTTTTTTATTTCATCTATGAAGAAATTCATACCTCAACAAATCTCATAAGAGTTGTAAACAAGCGAACATCTGCTTCTGTAAGTTGATTGCCGCATAGAAAGCGTTGCCTGCTCAGAATATCCTCACATTTGTCCAGAGCCTCATACAGTTTCGTGACAGCCTACAAACAGATTCAGAACAAAATAAGTAGTAATGCTGGTCAGACACAGGAAACACACCCAATTTTATTTCCAAGAAACCATGAACCGATGGATTTACCTCATCGTAAGGCCCCTGCTGCTTTGCAAAGCCACATTTGTAGACGCCGATGTTTATCGCCTAAACACCAACTCATTGATCTCATCTATGGAGGCCTGTAAATGAGCAGGGTAGAGATCCAGGGCAGGATTCTCGGCGAACTCGTTGAACTCAGAGTTGAGCATCCGGATGATCTCGGAGCTCTCGTTGTTGACGATGGTCTTGAGCTGCTTGTCCCACAGAACCTGCTCACACAACGCATCGATTAGCCAAGCTAGCACAATACAGAGACACGACAGAGCACAGGTCAACGCAATTGACAGTCTCACAGGGACGCTTGGTTTCCCGGCGTAGTTTGCGCTGGCCATCTCGTAGAGCTCCCTGATGCTCTTGGCTCCGTTGAGAGAGTCGGGCTCGGCGCCGGGCTCCTCGTCTCCGGCGGCAGGGAACACCCACCCCGTGTGGTCGTCGGTCTCCTTGGTCCTGTCAAAGATGGGCTTCACCGACTAGACGCACTCGCGCACACAGAGAGTGAGAGAGAGAAAGAAATCAATGGATTTTATTCATCCTCTCAAAGATGTGCTTACCGTGAATCCGATGACATGGTCGAGGCCCTTGAGCTTGAGGTAGGCGAGGCAGCGGCACGCCCAGGGGCAGGAGTAGGAGACGTAGAGGTGGTACCTCCCCGGCGCGGCGGCGAACCGGGCGGAGCTGTCCCTGGACACGAAGCTCCGGAAGGTGGACGGCGACGGGTCGAAGGCCCCGGAGTCGGTCACCTCGTCGTGAGCCGACCAAGCCATCTCGAGAGCCGGCAGCGGTTGTGGAGAGCGTGCAGTCGCCGGAAGTGGAGGACCGAGACCTGGAACTCGGGGAAGGTTCTACCTGCTTGCTGCCTTTGTCACTCTGCTGGTCAAACTGCCTTTGTCACTCTGCTGTCTTTGTCACTCTGCGTGCTCCACCTGGAGGACCGGCTGGGGACTGGGGGAATGATCTTGTTCTTGATGCTCTGTTGCTGTCCATGTCCGCTCCACTTGGGTTTCTGCTGGTTTCAGACCAAACTAACAACTTATTGAAGGTTCGAATCCAACCGGCCTGGGATTGGGATAGGGGTTTGTTATTTCTCCTTGGAGATTGTTGTATGAAAGTTGCAGCTCACTGAGAGGTGGTGCTTTAGAGGTTCGTCAAAAGGAAAAGGAGGCTAGGAATGTAGCTGTGTTAAAAATGCCATCGAAAGACTCCGGGCGATTTTTTGGGGGCAGAAGCAAGTCAAACTGCAACTTCAGTTGACATGAGGTGGTAGCATTTATGTTACCTTGTACATTGTTGTGGCTATGGTCAATGTATGAGTTGTTGTTCAAGCTAGGCTTTCAAAAGCTCTACGGAATATAACCTTGAAGATTGTTATCGTTTAGGTACAACTGTTCCAGCGGAAGATTTCCAAAGCTAGCTGGTATGGGGCCCTCGAGTTCATTTCCATGTAAGTCGAGGTGAACCAACTGAGTTAGGTTGTCTATCAATCCTTCAATTGTACCGCTAAAATAGTTTTCACCTAAATTCAACATAAATAAGGTAGTAAGATTCCCTGTGCCCCGTAGAATTTTCCCTGACAAGATGTTCCCAGTCAAGTAAAAATAGCGAAGGCTAGTTGGTACGTTATAGATCAACTGTGGTATAGGTCCCTGCAGCCTATTGTAAGAGAGTGAGAGATAGTAAAGAAAATTACAGTTTTGTAGTGCTCTAAGAAATGCCCAGTCCTGGTTATTCCTTGCTACGAGATGGTTGTACTCGAGGTGCAGTTCAGCTAAATCTGAAAGGTTTCCAAAAGTAGCTGGAATTTGTCCCGTGAAACTATTATGGGATAAATCTATTCCTTGTAGCCCTAGAGCATTGCCTAGGGAAGCTGGGATGGAGCCTTCAAATGTGTTATGTACCAACGAAAGCTGGGTGAGATTAGGGAGATGTTCTCCAGTGTTAGGTGGCAATGCTTTGCCTAGCATGTTATTCCCAAGATATAGACACCATAGAGATGATAGACTAAAGATGGCATGAGGAACTTCACCTGAAAGTCTATTGTCACTTAGGTCCAAGGCTCTTAAATTCACCAATTGGCCAAGTTCATCGGGAATTCTTCCCTCGAGTTGATTTGAACCTAAAAGGAGATATTCTAGATTTGATAGTAGGCCTAATTTTGGAGTGATTGAACCCACCAGCAAGTTTGAAGATAAAATCTAAGCCGATCAAGTTGGAGCAATTAGTAAATGCATCTGGAATGATTCTAGACAAATTAATCCCGGACAAGTAAAGGTACTGAAGATACTGCAAGCGGCCAAGGGAAGGTAAGGGACCAACAAAGTTATTATATGAGAGGTCAAGATACTCAAGGAATGTAAGGTTGCCGGCAGAAGTGGTAGCTCGTGTTCCAGTTGCTCATGGCTCCAAATGGATCGTCGGTGATACCCTGCTTGAAACGGAGCAACGAGCGAAGATCTTGGCTGCTCTCATGAACTCGCGAGCAATGGATGTTGGAAACACCTCCGTAACACAACATCAGCAAGGGTAGCAGTATACGTATATGTATATGCATATTCACTTTCACCCAGGGTTGTTTGGATGGTACACCTGTCATGTGCAAGACCTCGGAGGGTGTTCACTCGAACGATAAGAGTTCCAGATAGACAGGAGAAAAGCTAGAAGAGATGTACAATAACCGACCTAAAGCCTTGTATCTGCTTGCTTCTGCCGGCTGGGTGATGGAGGCTGTGAGAACTGAGTTTGTTTGGATGCTGTGATGGGGTTTTAAGAACAGGTCTCACGGCCTCGTACTGCTACTTTACCTATTCTTGACCTCTGTCGAATGTCGTCCTCGTACTTTACCTCCTCATATTCATATTTGTACTTTACCTAATCTTGACCTCCACTGCTGCGCAGACCGAAGACCTCGAGTCCATCAATCAAACTGGGTAGTTTAATACAGACCAGATGACTTAAACTGTTCCACAGGCGGTGTGTTGTTGCAGACTTGCAGTTGGATTGGGACACGATTCCAGATTGGCGCTCATTCATTTCAAGTAGATTTAACTAGCTATCACATTCATCTTGGATTCATGATTCAAAAAAAAAAAAAAAAAAAGAGTTGGCTTACCCATCACGGGTACATTATCAAAAAGACATCATGGTTACAACTCACTAGTGTCGATTCAGCAGGCCGATCAGTATGCACCTTACCTCTCTATCCTACAGCAAAATCAGAAATCAACGCCTACAATAGCTGATGCTCTGCTAAACGTGTCCAGAACAAAGCCAAAACAAAAGAGAGAAGCTAGTCCTTGAGAGTGTATGCGTATGGGTCAAAACTGGAGACATGATCTTCAGCTCCATCCAATCATCCCTGGCACGTGCGTTCATCACGTATGTGGAACATAAGCTGCAATGATTTCACCATCAATCAGTAAAAGAGGGCACAAATGGTGAATGAAACTGATTTAGTGAGCCATCACCTTAACACCCACGTAGAAGGTAGTAAATATGAAGGCGAGGGCGGGCATGGCTGCAAAATGGGAACGTGTATTAACCACAAAGGCCACTGGACCATGTACATCTGACTCACCATGGAATGTAGAACATAATATGAAATTCATGGCAAGTTATGGGTGTGAAGTTGCAACTCACCATCCTTCCCAGCCATTTTTGAGATCAGAACTTTAATCCCAGATGGTCCCACAACATAACCGACAAGATTTGCCACCTGTGCACCAAATATCTCAGAAATAGCATTGACATGTAACTATGTATGAATGGCTGATCTGATGTACGGCTGGATTTCCTTTTATGCCCGCCATTGTCCAAATGATCATGGCACATTTGAGTTTTCCATCCAATATTACATGAATGATTTCATGAAGTCTCTTAGTATTTCTTGGTTATGTATTGTTCAATATCTTCGATTCTTTTACTGCTAGGGGATCAGGTAATAATTGCATGCTTTCTTTTAGCTGCGCGTGCAGAAACAGATATAGAACATACCATAAGACAGCTGATTGTCACAGCACCAGCAATTGCTTTAAATTCACGATGAACAAGGATCCCAAGGGAACTACTTGCCTGCAAAAAAAATCGAATATATATTAGATGGTACCATTGTTAAATTTCCATGAAACATTTTGCAAGAATGCCAAAATATCCAGGCATCTGAGAAAAATCATTCCAGCAGATATCTTGAAATCTTTTTTGGTACCATAATGGCATGGAGTTATTTGGATCCTCAATAAATATACCATCCTTAAATCAAAACTACAAAATGGATCAATTCTCTCAAACAAAGATAACTTGGTATGTTTCAAGTATATTTAGTATCTTGCTGTAGCTGTTTTTAAACTAGATTGTAGTAGCTTCTCAGAGCCAGATGAACTGCAACCACAGCTACTGATCACAGTTTTAAATAAACTTTACCTGAAATTTGTTGGACAGAGATTTGACCAATATCTCTGGAACAAAAAATAAGCAAGTTAACCAAGCCCATGAAACAAGTTTCCTGTTTATGCAATCAAACAGGACAATCCAAGTCATTACGTCTGATGTATCAACAGAGTACGCAAGCATGTCAACTGTAAAATTCTGCAGAAGCTACCATTCCAAATCATGCCAGACTGCTACAAACGTGAATATCACCCAGATACTCAGTAGCTTTCTTCGAGAACCACCAAGAGGAATGTACAAGTACCTGCAATAACCAAGAGGACAATCAAACAAAGCAACATGGACTAATCAATGTCTGTATATTGGTCCATGTACCAACTCTACTAGTATAGACATGTACCATCTCTATATACAAGCTTCATGCATGGGATTCAAAAATATGGTGTAAATGGATGCAAAATATGTTTACATTTGTTGCAGCTTACATGTGCATCAATCAAAGAATTGTGAAGTTAAAACAAGAAACGAACTATATATTACTTCAAGCAAAACCAAAAAAGAAAAAAAGCAAGACAAATATATGTGGTAATGGTAACCCAGGACACATTTAAACCACCTGACACATACCTAACCAACCATCTGTTAAAAGAAGCATGCCAGCTTTTCCAGAAACTCTCCAGATCGTGGCAGTTATTTATGCACCTAGGCATGTTTTCAGGTGTCTCGACTCCTCCAACCTGAGATGAAGTGCTCAGCTTTAACGTTTATCAAAAAATAACATAAAACATATGCTGAAATCAGAACAAAGTTGTGTCGATACCAACACTATCCATTACATAAATAAGTGTTCGAGACAAATAAAACAAATAATACTGTACATCAGAGTAGCACTGAGTACAAAATTTAAATATTGAAGTACCAGTGACCAAAACCGGAAGTAGCGCCAAATAAGAAAGAATTTCAACCACATAAAGTTTAAAACCTGCATTGAAAAGTTTGAGAAGCCAATGAGCTTGATTATTAACCAAATGAACCAAGCCAACAAAGCAGCTCCAGAATGTTAGCTATGAACAGAGGTATAGCACATACTGAAGTTGGACAATAAAACCAACCCAGAGAGTAATACAAAAATGAAAAGCCATGATGCTCTGATAGGTGGTGCAAGAAAACTTATATGTAAGTAATGAATTAACAAAATCTAACAAAGGAACAATGCATATACTGCTTCACATTGACTAAAAAGGAGACAAATAAAATTCCATAAGTGACAAACTCAGAAGTAAGGCCTGGAGCACTTACAGGAAATATAATATGTATAAAAGTTATAATGTAATTTTTATGAGAATGCACAATATAATCTTACCCCGTAACTGATGATGAAGATCTCAAATGGGGATAAGTGCTGCCATAATCGGCTGTCATCAGAATATTTAATCAAATTTCAGAATATAATGTAACCATTATAAGAAGGAATAAAAAGTTAACCACATAGTATGAAGACAAGCAAATACCTTACTACAAAGGCATTGTAGTGGAAAAAGTGTGTCATGCCTTCCATAATGAGGAAGCTTAAGATCCACCTCAGGCCATACAAAGATATTTGTGCAAATGAATAATTTTTCTGAGGTGCCTCTAACTGCAAGATCGCTACATCACAAACAGGTTAGTATGCATAACTACTGGGACATTTTTATGGAAAGTTACTGTTAAACTGCTACATGAATTAGAAACACAACCGAAATTCATCTCCAAAACTCTGCATGCAATTTCTTAAGTTGCCAGAAAAATATGAGGTAACTTAAATAAAGACTGGAATTCATGATGATAAATGGTAATATTACAATTCGTCATATCCAAATTCAAATTGAAATGCCTTCCATGTTTCTTTCATTCTTTGTCTTGAAAGGAAATCCAGAGTTCCAAACTAAACATCTGTCACGCTATAGACTGGCCTGTTTCCTTTGAACTCCATTTTAGAAATTATACAGCTTATATGGTACAGTGTGTGCAACAGTAGTTAGAACTTACTGGGTACCATATACCATACCAGTTGATACCATTATGCTCAATGATTACAAAATTAAAAACTACAGCGTCCTTGCAGAATTATGCAAGTGTAACTGTGCAAGGCAGTGTAGAAATTCCCTTCCCCAGAACCCACCTTGTCTGATACTGGTACACCATTTTTTAATAAATCAATTTGACAATAAACTAAGTATGTTCATCTTGGAAAACGGTTATCATTTCTTAAAGCATAACTCATAGATGAAATATCATTCTAAAGTGCTTCTTGTACTTTCACCTTGATAACAAAACAGATTCAATTAAAAAAAAAAGTACCTATAGGGAAAAAACCAACCTGAGCAGCAAAGGCATTGTAGCCAACAACAGGACCAGCAATGTAGAGTGGAGCATATGTCAAGTAGCATAAATACGTGAGGAAAGTGTACCTGTCAACACTGAGCCCTCTTTCCTGCCAAGAACATTACTTCTATCACCGGAACGAAAAGCAAATATACACATGCACTTCATCTTCATAATGAATTGATTAAGCTAAATAGTAACAGATGCTAAACAAAATCAACAAAATATATAATAATATAACATAGTGCAAACTATAAAACAATGTCAGGCCCACCGCCCCACTTTATAGACACCTAGAAGATGTATTTTATATTCACCAACAGGCCAACCTGTTAGCAGAAACAAATCATTCCTTATTAAGTATTCCTTCACATATCTTTACTTGGGAGGCCTTATTCCTCTCCCCAAACAAATCCCTATGTCAGTCAGTCGATAAGCAAAATAAAAGGATCTAGGCCAGTAATTATTAACATACCAAGATTAAAAACATACTAGTTTGTTCTTGCCCATGTAATTATACAGTTCTCATGAACACCCCCTTACATTTTTTCTAAAATTAACAGTGGTGTACCATGTACCACCTTAGCACATTAAGCAAAAATAGATACAAGAAAAATAGGACGAACAAAAAACCTGCAAAGCAAAGTAGCATGTTTTGCCAGAATAACAAACCTGACATCTCTGCATATGTTTCTGTAACGAGGGTGCTCATGTTAGTATACTACAGTATTGAGCAAGATAGTTCATTTTGTGTATATGAAAACTGGTACAGTGGTACATCATACAGATCTGTCAGATATCATATATACACTACAGTACAAGTCTGTCAAGCTAGATAGATCAACTTTCTCAAACATTAAAGATCTGATGCTGAAAAACTAACATGTACAGAAAAGGTAAGTCATTAGGGAACAAAGTACCTTGTGATCAAAGTGAGATGAATGAACTGTCCAGCAGTAATCACATCCAAAGCTAATCATCCGTAATACAACTGCCACAAGAAATTAGAAAGTTGCCAATACTGAATCAAGTAAACTAGACATACTCGTTGTCATATAAACGCAGGCGTATGAGTATGAAAACTGGCACGATACTTATGCCAAAACGAATACAAAGAAACTCTTGTGATAAATGGATCACGCCTAATGCAACTTGAGACAATGCATGCCTTAGCTTTAGGCATGTTGCAAGATAATCACCAAAATTAAAGTAGCCCAGATCAATGGCAGCTGACCTCACAGCATCGAGAGAATGAATAGTTCCATTGAACAGCAAAAACGAGTATCTGGTTTCTTAATTCAATGGTTTAAAAGTTTTAGTGAGCTATGGGATTTGGTATTCTGGGAACGTGTTCATATCAATTGGGATAATAGTTATCCATAGCTGATAATCTGTGGACCAACAAATCTAAAACATACCTTAATAAAAAAAATGAAAACACTAGTCCTTTCTAGTCAGCACAAAAATATTTCATGGCTTCACAGATCTCAAGAGAAATTAATTTGAAGAGCTAAAGTAAACTTCTATATACAAATGCACACAATACATAGATTATTTCGATAAAATAAGACTATAAGACAACATAAGGTGAAGCATACCAAAATTGAAGCATATGTGCCATCGAAATGTACCCCGATAATTGTCTAGAAAAGCTAGATTTTGCCTGTTTCAATATGAAAGTGAAATCTCATCAAATAAAATGAAAAGAGACTTTAGAAAAAAAAAGGACCCTCCTGCATCATTCGAGGAAAAAAAAGACAGGAAGATGAAGCAGCAGCATAAAGAATCTAACCCGAACAATGAGAATGAATAGCCTTCATAAACTCGGTTAAGAACAAGAACAGATAGGTTGAAGCTCCAAATGAGGCTTGTGCAATACTTATAATGAGCAAATAGCTGCAAAATATAGAACTATGATCAAACAGAGAATGAAGAAACCAAAATTACGGAAGCAAAAGTTCCAATTCCAAATCCATTCATAAATGGTTATAACTGATCTATGCAACTTAGCATCTAGTGATGTCATAAAACAAACCAAGTGACATTGTGCTGTATTATGGATATAATAAATCCACAGATTTAAAACCACATAATTACAAAACGGCCTCTTCTTTGATCTGTTTATTACTACCTACTCGATATTATGTGTATCTGTTAGAGTATAATTATAACAGCCCATATTGGGCTTACGGCGCATTGGCCTTGTACTCCTAGTCTGACTTGTATTAGTGCCACATTGTAACTTGTACATGTATTGCAAGCCTTCCAGGCTATATATATGAAAGGTCACCCCCCCTATTGGGTGTGCGGTGTTTCTCTACATGGTATCAATCTAATCACGATCCTCGCTTCCTCTGCCCGTGCGCCCTGCCTCTAGGGCTCGCGCCATCACACCACAGGGCCGCCGCCGCCTCCCCGGCCGCCGCGCCCCTCCGGCCGCCGCCGCGCACCAGCGCCCTCAGCCGCTCCACTCAGCCGCGCCGGTCCGCCGCCCGCCTGCCGCCGCCCAGGCCGCTGCCAACCCGGCCGCCCGACTTAGGCCGCCGCCTCACCCGGCCGTCCGACTTCGTCGCGCCGCCGCCTACCCGCGCCCCTGCTCGCGATCCGGCGCGCCAGCCCGTCATGACGTAATCGTCGCAGTCCTCTGCTACCTCCGGCGTCCTCGGGTCGTCAACATCCGGCGCCATGGGAGACGGCGTCGCCCCTGCCTTCTTCGCTGCCTATGCAGCCGTCAACGTGAAGCAGCACGTTCCGATCTCCCTCAGCCTCGAGCGTCCCAACTACTCCAAGTGGAAGGCGTTCTTCACCGCCCTCTGCGGCAAGTACGGGCTGCTCGGCCACATCGACGGCACGGAGGACGCGCGCCCGGCTGACCCCACGTGGTCTCAGCCCGACGCTTGCATCCGTGGCTGGATGTACGGCTCCTGCGACGACACCGTCCTCGACCTCGCTATGGAGCCCGATCAAGACGCGCGCGCTCTGTACGTCTGCATCGAGGCCCTGTTCCAGGCGAACAAGGAGCCTCGGGCGATCGTCCTCGGGCAGGAGTTCCACAGCATGTCCCAGGGCGATCTCTCCGTCGACGCCTACGCGCAACAGATGAAGCACACCGCCGATGCACTGTGGGAGGTTGGGCATACCATCTCCCCCTCGCAGCTCGTGCTCAATCTCCTGCGCGGCATCAATCCCCGCTTCGCCACCACCGCCGACATCATCGCCAACACGTCGCTGCTTCCCGACTTCAAGTCTGCCACCAACATGCTCCGCGTCAAGGAACTTCGTCTCGGCAGCGAGGGCAAAGAGGTTTCGTCATCAGCGCTCGCCGCTGCCACCAACTCCTCTTGCACCTCGCCTTCCTGCCAGTCCACCTCCTCTTCGGCCTCCAATCGTGGAGGTGGTGGCAAGGGCAAGGAGGGCAAGGGCAAAGGTGGCCGTGGCGGCAACGGCAACGGCAATGGCAACGGCACCAACAGCGGCGGTGGACGCAACCAGCAGCAGCGTGGCGCCCCTCAGGGTGTCTCCGGCGGTCGTCAGGCTCCTCAGCCGGCCTACCCTTGGGTTTGCTACAACCCTTGGGCCGTCCGGTGGACTCCTCAGCAGCAGCAGCAGCAGTGGGGTGCGCCATCAGCGCCTCCCCCACCGCCTCCGCCTCCGCATCAGGCTCACACTGCCTTCGCGCCACCCCAGTTCTCTGCGCCCCCGGCGTACGGATCCTGGGATCAGGCCAGCCTGATCGCCGCCCTCAACCAGATGGCGATTCAGGGGTCCAACTCCTGGGTCATGGACAGCGGAGCGACATCCCACATGTCCTCCAACGACGGTATTCTCCTTTCCCGTCTCCCGACGCCACCGTCGTCCATCACGGTCGGCAACGGGCAATCTATTCCTGTTCTTAGTCGTGGCACATCTCTTTTACAAATAGCTGATCGTCCTTTTCATCTTGATAATGTTCTTGTCGCTCCCCAACTCACCCGTAACCTGTTATCTGTTCGACAGCTTACTCGCGACAATAATTGTTCAATCGAGTTTGACGCCTCTGGTTTTTTTGTTAAGGATCTCAAGACCAAGACGGTTCTCCTTCGGTGCAATAGCAACGGGGACCTCTACACCATTCCACATCACATGCCTCCTCGCTGTCATGTCACCGTCGTCTCCCCAGAGCTGTGGCACTCCCGCTTTGGTCATCCAGCACCCGCTGTCGTCGCTACTCTAAATAAACTATCAGTTATCCAGTGTAATAAAGCAGCTCGCCGCATTTGTCATGCTTGCCAGCTCGGTAAACATGCTAGGCTGCCGTTTGCTAGTTCGGTCTCTAGTACATCAGCACCATTTGAACTTGTTCATTGTGATGTTTGGACCTCTCCAGTTACGAGTATTTCTGGCTATAAATTTTATCTTGTGTTAGTTGATGATTATACACATTATTGCTGGACGTTCCCTCTTCGCCATAAATCTGAAGTTCATGACCACATTGTTCAGTTTGTTGCTTACGCTCACACACAATTCAGTTTTCCTCTACGCTGTTTTCAGGCAGATAATGGCACCGAGTTCCTCAACAATGCCACCGCCGCCTTCTTGGCTAGCCGCGGCATCCTACTTCACACCTCGTGCCCCTACACATTTGCTCAGAATGGCAAGGCTGAGCGCATGCTCCGCACTCTGAACAATGTTGTTCGCACGCTTCTGATTCATGCCGCCATGCCTCCATCTTATTGGGTCGAAGCTCTCTCTACCGCCGTGTTTCTCACAAACCGGCGGCCGTCCTCGTCCAAAAATAACGGTATACCCTATCATCTTCTCCACCACAAGATGCCAGATTACTCCATCCTTCGGGTTTTTGGCTGCTTATGTTACCCCAACCTTAGTGCCACGACTCGCCACAAACTATCTCCTCGCTCCACGGCGTGTCTTCCTCGGTTACCCTCCTTCTCAGAAGGGCTACCGGTGTCTTGACCTCTCCAGTCGCAAGATCATCATCTCGCGACACATCGTTTTTGATGAGACTCACTTTCCGTTTGCGGTTTCAAAGCCTCAACTGGATTCTTTTGATTTTCTGTTACAGGACTTACTTCCCGCGCCTGCTCCGTCCACCTCGGGCGTTGAGCAAACGCGGGCCTTGGAGGATGCTGGCGACCCCGTCGGGCTCGACCCTGCCATCCTGTGGCACGGCGCTGCCCACCGGCTGCCCCAGGTGTCCCGGCAGGCTACGGCTCCAGCACCACCTCCACCAGCAAGCGTCGTCGCCCCTGCTCCGCGCCAGGTGCCTCGGCAGGTCGCAGCTCCAGCGCCTCCTCCGCCAGCCGGCCCTGTCACCCCTGTCCGGCAGCGGTTCGGCATCCACTACAGTCGTCGTCAGCCGACTCCGGCTCCACCGCCGTCGCCGGAGGGACCTGCGGCTCCAGCACCGCAGGCAGTGGTGCCTCCGGCCCCAGCACCGCCTCCGGCTCCAGAGCCTCCTGCGCGGGCGACTCGTTCCCAGACGGGTTCCCTGCCATCGCCCGTGTAGCGGTATGGCTTCACCGCGGCGGCCTCCGGCCTGGCTTCTCCGTTGCTAGGCAACACTCGTGCCGCGCTCGCCGATGCAAATTGGCGCGCGGCCATGGCTGAAGAATACAAGGCGCTCATGGACAATGGCACCTGGCGTCTCGTTCCTCGACCGCCTCGCGCCAACGTCATCACCGGCAAGTGGGTCTTCAAGCACAAGTATCACGCAGACGGCTCTCTGGCTCGACATAAAGCCAGATGGGTCGTTCGCGGGTTCTCGCAGCGGTACGGCGTCGACTACGACGAAACGTTCAGCCCAGTTGTCAAGCCGGCCACCATCCGGGTCGTCCTCAGCATCGCCGCTTCTCGCTCCTGGCCGATACATCAGCTGGACGTGAAGAATGCTTTTCTTCACGGCCACCTGACCGAGACTGTCTACTCTCGGCAGCCACCTGGTTTCGTCGACCCGGCGGCTCCCGACCACGTCTGTCTCCTGCAAAAGTCCTTGTATGGGCTCAAGCAGGCGCCCAGGGCGTGGCACTAGCGGTTCTCCGGCTTCATTCGACGGATCGGCTTCACTGCTTCGACCTCCGACACGTCCCTCTTTGTTTATAAAGAAGGTGCCGACATCGCCTACTTGCTACTCTACGTCGACGACATCGTCCTGACTGCCTCGTCGCCTCAGCTCCTTCGTCGCCTCACCGAGCTTCTCCACTCTGAGTTCGCCATGACAGATCTCGGGGACCTTCATCATTTCCTCGGGATCTCTGTCACGCGTTCTGCTGATGACCTCTTCCTGTCTCAGCGCCCGTACGCTGTGGACCTGCTCCAGCGCGCCGGCATGGCTGAGTGTCATTCTACGGCGACCCCTGTTGATACTCACGCCAAGCTCTCTGCTGTGGACGGCGCTCCGGTGGCAGATGTCACTCAGTACCGTAGCCTCGCAGGTGCTCTACAGTATCTCACGCTGACTCGTCCGGATCTCGCCTATGCAGTTCAGCAGGTTTGCCTTTTCATGCACGACCCGTGAGAGCCTCATCTGGCGATGCTCAAGCGTGTCCTGCGGTATGTCAAGGGCACCCTGTCCACCGGGCTTCACATCGGCACAGGTAGCATCACCAGCTTGACTGCTTACTCTGATGCCGATTGGGCTGGTTGTCCAGACTCTCGACGCTCCACTTCAGGTTACTGTGTCTTCCTCGGCGACAACTTAGTCTCTTGGTCCTCCAAACGACAAACTACGGTTTCTCGTTCGAGTGCGGAGGCTGAGTATCGTGCTGTTGCGCACGCTGTTGCTGAGACTTGTTGGCTTCGTCAGCTACTTCAGGAGCTCCACGCACCCATATCTTCGGCAACGATCGTCTACTGCGACAATGTTAGTGTTGTCTACATGACCGCCAATCCAGTTCATCATCGTCGCACGAAGCATATTGAGATAGATATTCACTTCGTCCGTGAGAAGGTTGCTTTGGGACAGGTTCGGGTGCTTCATGTTCCATCGTCTCATCAGTTCGCGGACATTATGACCAAAGGGTTACCTGTACAGTTATTCACTGACTTTAGGTCCAGTCTTTGTATTCGTGACACTCCCGCTTAGACTGAGGGAGGGTGTTAGAGTATAATTATAACAGCCCATATTGGGCTTACGGCGCATTGGCCTTGTACTCCTAGTCTGACTTGTATTAGTACCACATTGTAACTTGTACATGTATTGCAAGCCTTCCAGGCTATATATATGAAAGGTCACCCCCCCTATTGGGTGTGCGGTGTTTCTCTACAGTATCAATGACTGGAGTCGTTTCCTGCTTCTGACACAACTTTCAGACCACACACACATTTTCCAGAATAGGTTCATCAACTCTGAAACAAAACAGTAACTGTTTGTTCTACTGACAATGAGATCAGATTCTTCTAACGAACTTTATATGTAGTACTTTTTGTATACCTAAACGACATGGGGAAAAGACTAGGACAGTTTGAAGTTAAAACAACAGTGTGGGGAACATGTTGGCACTGACCTTGACCATAGAGTAATTAATCAACGAAATCAAAAGAATGTAGACAACACTGCCACGAAAACAAACAAGTTAGAGGATTTACAAAAGGCACGACAAAGAAGCCAAAACAAAATGGGCTGGCGAGTGGCATACCAGGCACCATGAAGATAGCACAGATAGCTCAAGGACAGCACAAGCCACAACAGGGCAGTCCCTCGGCCCTTCAAGCCATAGCAGTATCGCAGTCCATTAACTAACACCAGAAATGCTCCCATTACAGCGGTCAGAATAGGCAAGTTCCCGCGGAAGTTTCTCCATTGCGCGTCGGACAGGTCCTACGACAGAAGGCAACCGAAATCAAACAGGAAGCTCGGTAGTCTTGAGATGAGAGACAGAACAGTAGCAGAGCAGGGACTGGCGAAACTTCACGCACATTCAGATGCCCCGCGAGTGATCCCGCGCGTAGTCCGTAGAGCTTCCCGGAGTAATCTGCACCACCCGCGAAGCATCTGTGAGACCAGCGAGCGGCAATCGATGACTGAGAAGAGAAGGTAACGGGAGGGGTTGTGAGGGCTGCTGCCGCCGCCGCCGTACGTACCGTGCGAGAGGCGAAGCGATTTCCGGATCACGACGAGGTAGAAGCCCAGCGCGTAGAGGACAAGCGCAGCGAGTTCCACCCGCTTCCAGGGCACGCCTGCGCCCATCTCCGCCGCGACCTCGAGCCTCCCACCGTCTAGGAAATTGGAGCAGCGGCCGGCGAGCTGCGGGAGACACCGGCGGAGGAAGGGCCCCCCGCCTAGAGGGGAATGCGCGGCTGTGGCCGGGAGCAGATGCAGCGGGGCGACCGAGATCCGGGATCAAACGGCAGCAGCGGACGCCGCCGACGATCCAGGCGGAGAGGCCACGGCGAGGCCTGCTGGACTGGGAGGGGAGGGGAGCCTCGTCGCTGGCGAGACCTCACGTAGGCCCCACCGGATCATCCGACTCGTGGGCCCAGTGTTACGGGCCTTGTGCGCCAGAAGAAGACGGGATAGAATTAGAAGGAACCTGGTGGGCCGTTTGGGCCTCATTGGCCATAAAGACAATGTAACGAGCTAGGTCTTAATGGGCTGTGTGCTGTGTTAGGATGATTTGTGAGGTCCTGATTTGTGACGCCCTATTTGATTATTATGGTTCCCCTCAAAAAAATGATTATTATGGTTCTTTAAAAACGATTTCACTCGAGAAGATAGAATCCCCTCAAAAAAATAACTTGAGACCATTATATCCTTTTCATTCAACGGATAACAGTTTTTCTCACTACTTTTAAAGAGTAGCACGACTTCACCCAAGAAGCTTGAGCTAAACTCCTCCAATACCTCACTCCGTCCCCATCTCCCTTCTTCTACCCACACTACCCACACTAATCCCTCTCATGTCCTAAACTACCCATTCACTTTCTCATGAATCTAATCGGATCCCAAATCCCCCCTCCATTGTCGTTCTCTACCTTCGGCCTGGCTTTGTGCCCACCATGGTTCAAGATTTCAGTGAATTTTAGCTAAAATTTCTTGTTTTTTTTGGTAATTTCAAGGCCAGACAAAAGAAAATTCCAAATTTCAAATTGCGCTAGCACGTATGCTTTATTGTAAATATGTGAATCTAGGATAATGTTTTTATTGTTCATCATGCTAAATATTTTTTTAGATAAAAAATTAGAAAACTATATACTCTTGTAATAAGAGCCTCAAAATAATTTGGATGACATTTCATGGATCCCGATAACTGAGTTGGAGTCTTAATTCCATGAGTTTTATTTTTAGGCCTTGGAGTTGCTCAAGTCGTGTACGTGTATGCAACTATCCATGTCGATGAGATTAAGAGAAAGAGAAAAAAAAATGCATGTCGCTGGGTATGCTGCTGTCACGGAGTGCTAGTGACATGACATCATCACCAAACCGTAACACCCTGCCGGTGGCCGGTCGGGGCTCCCCATCTGAGCTTGACGTCACGCCACACGCCACGCGCCGTTGACAAGGCCGCCGTACGGGCTGCGCGCTTGCACCGCCGGCCGCCAGGTGTCCGCGCGCCTCTCCGTCCTCCCCGTCCGTCGCTGGACGGGCCACGCGACCGCGCTCCCCGCCGCACGACGGCACGCGCGCAAGTCCCCGTGGGTCCCGCGTGCCAGTGAGCGCGGGAGAAGAGCCTCGGACGCCATCTCTAAGCCCCCGTGCTCTCCCCTCTCGAGTTCAGTTCAGTCAGGCTCCCAAGAAACCGCGGCCAACCACCAAAAACCCTCCGGCCGCCACGGAATCCAGCCCCGCGGCACACCGGTATGGTTCCACTGTTCCAGCCTTCCAGGGGACAAAAAAAAAATCTTCTGTCCATTTCTGCAATCGCTCGGATTTTCCACCGTGCTTTCAGGGGAGGAGCGATGAACACCACCTGATATTTTTGTTCTTTTCCGGCAAAATTCAGTGATCCCTCAGTCCGTGCTCCGACTCGCCTGCTGCTGCTGCTGCTGCTGCTGCCAGGAGCGGCCAATCGCCGCCGCGAATTCCACGCCAGGCCCCGGCAAAGAATCATCACCAGTTCTTTTCACGGGCAGGAAGGATGCGCGGAGTGCGGCGGAGCGCGCGCGGGGAATCATCGTCCCGGAAGAAGCCGGCGGCGGACTGCGAGGTGGAGCGGTTCACGCTGTGCGCCAAGATGTCCCACCTGACACGAGCCGCGTCGGAGCCGTCGTGCCGCAGGGCGCGCCGGCAGAGGCCGTTCTCGGCGTTGGAGCTGGTGTCGGCGAGGGAGGCCGGCCGCGCGCGCGCGGGCGGCGCCGGGTTCTCGGCGGCCGACCGGGCCTACCTCGGCAGGCAGCACATCCCCACCAAAGGGCCCTGGGGCATCGATGACGTGGAGAGCGAGGCCTACGTCTCGCAGTTCTCCGCCGATGGCTCGCTGCTCATCGCTGGGTTTCGGGTAGGTACCTAGGTGGTTTGGTTTTGCTGATACAGAAGTGTTGTGTGGTGGCTGACAATTCTCCTGTGTGCGGAAATGTGATGTGATGGTAGGGAAGCCGCATCAGAGTCTACGACGCCGAGAAAGGGTGGAAGGTTCAGAAGGATATAAGCTGCAGAATGGTGCACTGGACGATTTCAGACATTGCTCTCTCACCTGACCAACGATTCCTTGTAAGCATCTTGAACACCAAAGTTTCCTTTTGAATGGATCCTGGACCTCTTACTGCTATTATGCGGGCACGTTTTGCACCGTGTTTGATCCTTGACTTGAAGCTACCTATTTTGATGCAACATCTACCAGGTTAAATTTCTGAAAAGCTTCCTCTGAGGCATAATTTTGGTATCAAAATCACAGTGCTTCAGCCTTCCACAAACTTAATGGTCTTTGTATATGACTGTGCGATGGATTTCGGATTTGCAACATGTTCAGCGTGTCTAGGGCCGCCAATGGCATACTTGCTGGGTGCCTGTATAGCATAAAATTCTCCTAATATTGAACTGCTCATTGAGAATTCTAGTAGCATGGGAGCTATGGGAACATCAAAATGGTTGTGTCTTTAACAATGCTTCTCCATGTGCATTCTTGATCGTGCGGAATAGAGTACCCTTTTTTCAAACTGAGTCTATCTCTGTCTGTAATCATTTATCCCTAGTATGTATTCCTTCTTCAAAATATACCACATATGGTTGTTTTGCAATTCCAGCAATTTCTTACATTTTTACAATAATCTTCACCAGGTCCAGGAGATTTTATCTCTATAACGACAACTCTAACTGGGTATCAGAGTTGCTGTTAAGTAGTCAATATGTCCATTTAAAAGAGTTGCAACAATTTATTCATAGCACTTACTTGACACCGATGTTTATTTCTTCTTGCCATAATAAGGTGATTTCGGATTAGTAAGAAAATAGGCACCCAAGAGGACTGCAACTTTGGTGCTCTGGCATGTTCCTGTTGTTTTAGTTTACCACTTAAAGTATATTTTTTAATCAATTTTATATGCACTGCTTTTTTCCTGGAAAGGGATTATCTCGTGGTTGTATTCAGGGTGTGTTGTTAACTTCACCAAGTTGTGTCTCATGTTTGGCACGCCTTCTTTTTTCATCGATGCATCTGATCACTTTGCAGGCCTATGCAAGTTTGTCGCCTACTGTTCACATTGTGAACGTGCAGAGTGCTGGAAAGGAATCACATGCTAATATTACTGTAAGCTCTATTCCCAAACCTTTTTGATCTGTTGGCATCTATTAAAAACTTCAGCTTTCATGCTTGTGCTGCGTTCTTAAAACGTCATTGATGTGCTTGTAATCCATATTCTGCAGGAAATTCATGAGGGATTGGATTTAACTGGTGGTGATGAGGATGAGGACTTTGGAATATTTTCTGTTAAATTCTCAAAAGATGGTAAAGAAATTGTTGTTGGGAACAATGAAAGGTCAATATATGTTTATGACCTTGCAACAAATAAAGTGTCAGCCCGCATCCGTGCTCATAAAGTATGTAACCATCTGATTAACACTATCTTTTTTTATCGAAAAACACAGGAGAACACTATATTATTTGATATGCATTGTTATGTTTGTTTTCCACGTCAGATGTAAAATTAGTTAGTCTTATCTAATTTATAAACCATGCACAAAATGCTAATATAAACAGCTACTCCATTGCAGTGCTTAGAAGTGTCTGGTGGCTCAAGAATTCATAGAGTCAATTAGAAGTACTCTCTAATGATGGCATACAATGTTAGTGCCTTATGCAAGAGAGTGATTGCACACTTCAGAAGTAAATATAATAGGACGAAGTGAAACAAAACTAGTTTCAAGTGGGCGATTGTGGTTTGCTGATCTCTAGTAATCAGCAAACCACAGTCCATTATACAATCACAGCTTAATCATTCAATGGACTACCTGTAAGGAAACTTCTTTTCTAATTTTCGTGGCGTGGTTGACACTTGTGAAAACTGGGAAGTACAAAGCTCATATTGCTTGATGATGGAAAACCCACAGCCATGCTTGAGTTAGGTGGTATAATTTTGTGATATGGTTTAACGCATAGGATTGGAATATGGCAGCTAGAAGTAAATAAATATTTATTTCTTGTATGGGTTGTGCTAGGGAAATCATTTTTGTGATCATTTATTTTCCAATTTTTCTCTAAGGCTGATGTCAATGCTGTTACCTTCGCTGATGAAAGTGGAAATGTGCTGTACTCTGGAAGTGATGATAGTTTCTGTAAGGTTAGTATTGTTTAATTATTTCTTATTCCTTTTTGCTTTCCTTGGTCTTACTTCATTAGAATCATCTGTTTCATCTAATAGATTGTAGGTTAGTATTGTCTGGATGTTTCTTATTCCTTTTTGCTTTCCTTGGTCTTACTTCATTAGAATCATCTGTTTCATCTAATAGATCGTACAACTACCACAAATTTTCTGTATGATACATATAATTAGACCTGAATATGTGATAGGTAAAACATTGCTTTATGGTATGGCTATAAAACTTCTTGAAGCAAACAAGTTTTAATACTTTAAAATGGCAGTTGGAGACATACCATCTAGATCCTAGAAGGTAATTATGAGGAACTACAGCAAAAGCAACTTCAGTGAATTGCCTATTAGATCATCAATATATTTTCTTTTGTGACAATCCGTTCATGTATTCGTCGTTAATCATCTATTTATAGAGTTTTACCTTCAGTGACTATATTTTGTGAATTATAACCCTCAGGTGTGGGACAGACGTTGCCTTTCAGGGGAAAAGTCAGCAGGTACTTTGACAGGTCATTTAGATGGAGTTACATTTATCGATAGCCGTGGTGATGGGCGCTATTTCATCTCCAATTGCAAGGATCAGAGAATCAAACTTTGGGACATCAGGAAAATGTCTTCCGTCGTGAGAGCGTAGGGTCTTGCTTTATAGCCATTTATTATATAGGATAATCCTGCTACTGGACCCTAAGCTTCTGTGAAATTTGCTATATTTATTGTAGGACAAGTACCTTCTAGCGAATAATTTTTTTTGACAGTACCAGGCCAAAATAAAAAGTTTGGACAATGTCTTAGGGCAAAATTATCCTATTATGTGATGTTAACTAAGTACCATCTCCTTTTTATTGTGGGTACTAATTTCTATCTTTTAAATTTGATTCTGTTGATTTCAGTCGCCCAGTGAGTCTAGTGGACTGGGACTATAGGTGGATGCCATTTCCATCAGAAGCCCACTATTTTAAGCATCCAGATGATCAGTCTGTGGCCACATACAGAGGCCATTCAGTTCTGCAAACACTTATCCGTTGCTATTTCTCCCCTGTGCACAGGTCAGGAAGGAACAGCAGATATTTTTTTATTTATATCACCAGCGTCTGGAATTTTCCTTTGAACTGCTTTCAAAAGGTTACATTTGTTAGTGAAAGTTGACCTTTGACTTGATTAGATTGTGGGGTTTGCAATGTTATCCTATTGGACAGTTGACATAACTATAATGTGGATATTCAGTATGCAGATTAGGATCTTGAGCCAGGTTAAGACCACACATCTAAAACAATTACCAATGATGAGTTTCTTTTCACTCTTCCCATGTGAGCCAGAGTTGAATAATTCAACAAAAACCATGATGTCTTCTGCTGGTTGCTCCTCTCTAGTCACAAATGTTCAGTAATTTAATATTGCATTTGCACCTTATTAACAGTGACATAAGGTCAACATGGCATATATATATCAGCACAGGATTATCATATATTAGAAGCACATTTAATTAGTATGAAAATGAATATCATGCACAAAGTCTATGATGTTCATTTCGTAAATTTAGGTGCACTTATTCAGATCATTCAACTAAGTTTACTTTGAACATTGGGTATCCAACTTTCGTGTAAGTTTACCATGTAGAAGTTAAATATGTGAACGATGGTTTATCTTGCCTGCTTAGAACAGCATGTAAATAGGGAACAATGTAAATTGAATTTTGGAAATAATTTACTAACATGGTAATATCAATCAAATATTACATGTTATCGTCTCTTGGTTTCTAGTGGGCTTGGTTGCTGTAGTCTTTATGCACAAATTTTTTTGTTTTTTGTTTGTTTGCTTCCTTTCTGTAATAATATGAGTAATTTCCCTATTTAAGTGTAGTAACAATGATCGGTCTATGTCCATATCGTTTCATCCACTGCTGTGTTTTCTGTTTCAGCACAGGGCAGAGGTACATATACACAGGATCCAGTGACAAGTCCGTATATATTTATGATGTGGTATGCCGCTTTGTTGCTCTCCTTGAATTACTCTTTTTATGTTTTAATTTTGTGGGAAAATTTAATAATTTCCAAATGATAGCCAGTCTGAAGTCTAGTACAGTTTTTGGATATACAGTTACATTACATCAGCATTGTGTTATTAACTATCAGTTATCAACTACAAGCAGTAATATCATGGTGATCTCGGTTAGTCCTTGTCGGTAACCAACCATTTTCCTCTAATGTGGTTATGATCATACGCACAACTAGATGGAGATTGGAGACTTAGGGGTTCCTTGGTTGATATCCCACGTGCATCGACACATTTGATCTTTCAGCATAAATACTTTTGTCCCTGGTTTCTTGCTTTGAACCGGCTGAACTTACTGCTCATGCAGGTAAGCGGAGAGATTGTCAAGAAGCTTTCGTGGCATGGCTCGATCATCAGAGACTGCACCTGGCATCCATACCACCCAACGCTCGTCAGCTCCTCTTGGGATGGCTATGTTGCCCGCTGGGAGGCCTCGGGCGATGATGACGACCCTTCAATGCTCGTCCACGACGAGAAGAGGGAAACCCCTTACATCCGGAGATACGCCGATCCCTTCATGGATCCCTTCATGATGTAGAGATGTTTGTTCCTTAGTATGCAAAGAGATTACACGAAATGGTAGTGAACATGGTGTTTGGGAATTGCAACTGAGCAACATGTACAGTGCCGTTTGGCTCATATAGATATAGTCTTGTTATAGTATGCTGCTTTTGTGAAGCCAAGTGTCTAGCTCACAAAAGTAAATGCTCAAATCATGTTGTGAAAATTTTCCAATAAACTTCCCCAAAGAAACATCCAAACAAGATACTAATAGAAACAGAACAGACGGGATCGAAGCGATCTTCCTCTTTACTTTTTGAATTTTGGTTGGACTGGAATACACGGGTCTGGATGATACAACACATCCACGTTGTTGATTCGTTAATATCCATTCCTGGTAATATACCGCATCCACGGGTGTGGATAATTACCCATCATATATCGATCCAGATTTATAAAAATTCTTTCCCATATCCTTGCGAGTCGGATTCGGAAATTATCCATTCCATTCCACTTGCACCCCCAATACCACACAGGTCCGAGCTTTGTCTGAGTCGCCAGCCCAGGTATACGAGTACACTCCAGATCTTATGAAACTAGTGTCAACAGCGAGATTGTGTAGCAAACAGCCCGCATCAACAAAATCAATACAGCCAACTTACTATCATGTATTCATGTCACATCTGATAAGTACCAAACAACTCCTAAGATTCATAGAAAAGAAAATAAAACATTGAAAGGGAGAAACATCCCCCTGCCCTACTAGGCACTGAACATGCAAAGGAAGATGTAAATGCCGTAAAACAAGCTCTTTTGCTTATAGCAGGGACTTCCCATGGTTATCAGTTCCAGTAAAGCCTCTTCAATCCCTCTGACTTGTCCTCGGTATTGTTGGGGGACAAGGTTAAATCACCATATCATCCGTCAAAACTGGAACTTGATTTCACTACCGATGTTTGCTGCACATGGATGAGTTTGTAGGTTATACATCATATATTGTAGCATAAAAGTACAATGTTAGGTGAACTCATATGAAAGAAAGATTAACAGGAAAAAGAAAAGCTTCAGATGCGGAGTATGAGAGACCGAGCCTCCACACGAGTGGCTAGCTACGGCAGTGGCCAAGCAGCCAGCGCAGGTTCGATTCCTGGGAACCACACCTGCGTCTCTCACCGGGACTTAGCTCCCATTTTTAATCTACAGCCTCGGCTAGCGTGGTGCCACAATGGGACTGCGACGTTCCCGTCGCTACGCAGCTACGTTGGTTTCGGTGATCTCCAGAGGGACGCGGTCTTCTACTCTATGTGTAGTTGTAGGTCTGGTCGTGCACGTGTGGTGTGTGTGGTGTGCGTGGGTGTGTGCGTGTGTGCTTGAACTGAGGCTTCAAATGAATGTGCAACAGATTGACTAACTTTTCAAGTTCTTAAGAATTATCCCTTCAAAACAGTGATAACATAACTTCCTAAAGCAATGTTTTTTTTAGAAAATAATGATTTCTGGACATCGAACTTAGGTGAATATCAATCTGAAAGATTTTATTGAAAATGATAATTTAACTGATAGCAAAAAAAGGAGCAGTTGCTAGACTGACCAGGTGCACAAGGCACTACTCAAACCCCGTGGCAAGACAACACTAAAACCATCAGACAGTGATGCAGGATGTTGAATAAGTATGTAGAAGTGGGAGGTATTACACAAAGGACAATACAAAACAAATGGACATAGTGGCTGAAGTTCAAGAAGGCTATCACAATACATAAGCCTTCATGTCAGTCAGTAACTTAGTATGGCATATTCAAAACTAGTAACCTAAAGTTAACAACTCTTTTCAGAGGAAAAAACAAAGGCAAACCTTATTCTCTTGCTTGGTGCAAGTATTCCACGTTTCTCAATGCTCTTGTAGCGATCTCTCGCAAGATTACAACAACCCTACATGAATTTCATAGTTAACTACTTGCAAAAAAAAAGAGAGAACCAACAAAAAGAGAACAGTTGTTACCTTCAGCTTTCTAAGAGAGCCACTAATCTCTTCTGTCAATAGAACTTGAACAGGAGCTGGTTCAAATCTGTTACATTTGGATTCATGTTATTAGTAATCGCTGATTATAAAACTAAAACATCAACAAAGGTACCAAGGACAACAGCTTGATAAATATTTCTGTGCCACAATATTCCCCAAAATCTTCCATCATATCCTACATATAACTAGTGTGATGATGTGATTTGCAAAGCATCTAGTATAGCATAGCTATTTTCATCACAAATGATTACTGGAAAACTAATTAGTTAGCTTAGAAATGTACTTGTGTCTGCCCAGACGAGGTGGGCCTGATTTACGCCTCTCCTCTTTAATGACAGTTCGCCGTATGCGCCTCTTCTCCTTTTCCTTGTCCTCTTTAGCTATCTCATCCATTATATTTGGCAAGCTGCAAAAGTAATGACAAAATTTCGGTTTTGCTAAGTAAATTTACAGTAACCTCGAATGATCCAAGAACATAACCACCTACCTGTCAATTTCTTTTGAAATACTTTCCATTTTCTTTGCTTCTGCTTCTGCTCTTAACCTCTCCTTCCGGCGAGCTCTTTTGTTCAATTCTACTCTTGTAACTCTTTTTATTTTGTTCTTCCTGAAAAGAAATAAACCAAAAATTTAAAATACAAGACCTTCAAATATAAATAGGTCACAATAAGAAACATCTTGACTCCAATACTTTTTGTGAAGGGGATATCTTCAAATTTAAACATTTCCAACAGAATGTTTGCCCAAGAATGCATAAGGTCCCTCCACAGATCAGATTACAAAATTTTAGGTTGCGTTTGGATGTTGGCATTCAGGCCTTGGAATTGGCATTGGCAACGAATACCTCGAATTCCGGTGTTTGGATGTCGTTGGTATTGACCGGTGGAATTGGGCTCCAATACCGCACTGCATTTAGCCTGCCTGTTCGACCGCGCTAACAATACCGAGGCCTCCCCTCCGTATTGACCAGAATCGTAACGCTTCGCCTTGCTCGCGACTACTCTTCCCCTTCGCCCGCAGCGCGACTCCTCTTCCCCTTCGCCGGGACGGGACGGCGGCACTTCTCCCCGAGCTCTGCTCGCAGCCGCAGCTGGCGAGATCTCCCCTGCCCACCCGAGCTCCTCCAGCCGGCGACGCGGGCTCCTCTCCTCTTCCCCATGGCCGGCGGTGCGAGCTCCCTCTTCCCCATGGCCGGCGGCGCGAGCTCCCTCTTCCCCATGGCCGGCGGCGCGCCCGCGCAAGCTCTTGTTCCCCTTCCCCATGGCCGGCGACGCGAGCTCCTCTTCTTCTTCCCCATGGCTGGCGGTGCGGGCTCCTCTTCCTCCTCCATGGCCGGCGGCGCGTTTCGTCTTCCCCATGGACGGCGGCGCGAGGTCCTCTTCCTCCCCCATGGTTGGCGGCGCGAGCTCCTCTTCATCTTCCCCATGGACGGCGGCATGAGGTCCTCTTCCTCCCCCATGGCCGGCGGAGCGAGCTCCTCTTCGTCTTCCCCATGGCTTGCGGAGCGAGCTCCTCTTCCTCCCCCCATGGCCGACGGCCCGAGATCCACCATGGCGAGCGGCGGCGCGACCACGCGCAAGGTCGCGTCACGCGGGCGGCGGTGTGAGCTCACGAGAGGAGGCGGCGACGCGACCCTCACCTCAGTGCGAGTTCTTTCTCTTTCCGATTCCAAATATCCTCTGCATCCAAACGTGATTTGGTATTTGCCAAGTGACTGGATTCCAACTTGCAATTTCGTGGACATCCAAACATGTGATTTGGTATTCTGGTCTATTTCCAAAGCCAGGCCGATTTGGTATTGAAACCAATTCAATGCCAAGCTCTCCAATATCGACATCCAAACGCAGCCTTAGGGTCATTCAGAAACTTCAAATGTCAATTCTGTAGTTTAGTTAATCACTAAAAGAGCATGCCTTGAATTATATATATAGATCTACAAAATACTAAAATAGCAATTCACTATGCAGAACATATAAATAACTAAGCAAAAGAAAAACTGATAAAAATTTTACAACCATCATTACCAGGTCATAAACATGAAAGCTTTTATGATGAATGTACCATATACCAAAGTCAAAATTTAGCAGCACTGTCCAAGATATATTTTGGGCTATATAACTATTCAACCAAGGGAATCGTTATTTTCACAATTAAGTTCGGACAGTTTTCAAGATTTTTTTATATTACTACTTTATTAAAAGCTTCTGGTAAACATAATGCAATGCAACCAGCATCCAAGGTGCATTACATGCAGTATTATATATATTGCCAAAACAATACCAATGTCACTTAGATTTTCAGGTCTAACCTTTGTCCAACCGAAGTATCAGCATCCTGACCTCCATCATCTTCTGCAGCATCTTCATCTCCATCATCAGCATCAAGAAAGAATTTCTGCAAGCCATATGTATGGTTAGTCAAACACTGCTGAAAAGTATTTATCATCACAAAGCACACAGTTTATATAAATAAGATGCCAAACAAGTCTTTCAAAGGTAATCATCAAAAGCAACCTGAACATGAAAAGAGAGCACATTTTCATGCTATATGTTGATGGACGGGCTTTTTTACCCAGATGAAACACTCAAGATATTTATATACTTCCTATGAAAAGAAACTCAATAGATGAAAACCAAATAGGCATGCAGTTAAAATCACAAACAGGGGCTTCTGCTTTTCTAGTAGGACAGGGCAATGTCCAAATTGCAAAACAGCTGTATAAGCTTCAGATATAAAACATACTTCTTCTTCAGTTATAGCTTCACCAGGAACTATGAGTGGTACAGGTGCTGGCCCCAACTCTTTCATGTACTCTTTACGCTTTTCGTCTGCTACAGCTTGAGCAAGAGAATCCTACAAATACCAACACAAACTGCATGAGTCAAATGACTTCACTTTTAACAAAAGCAACAGCAGGGTCCTCCTGTTAGGCTGTCACTGTCATCATTTAAAAATATAGGAGTATCTACTAGCAATTTTTTACTACTCAGGAATAGAGTACATTGTCCATATCAGGTACTTCTGAAAATAAATGTTAACACATACTTGATGAGCTTCCGATGGAGGATTAAATGAACATCCTGCAGGCTCAACTTCAACAGCAGGAATAACTGATGTAGTAGATCTCTGCCAGTAGAAATACACAAACACACATTTAGTTTGACCATATAAAAAATTGCCGATGCCACCAAATTCAGCATTTCAAAAACAGAGATCTGTATATGAACATCTTAATACTTTGCAAATGCAAATTTACATGCTTCAGGACACAAACAGTAGTGTGTATTAACGAGACTTCCATCACCTTTTTGGCCTTGGAATCACCTTTACCATCCACAGCCCAGATGTCAAAGTTCTTTACTACAGAATCATCTTCCTGTGGGGACAAAAATAAACAATCCCGTCACTCAACAAGCAGCAAGTAAACTGAAACAAGACAGTCATTTTATATGGTAGATACCATAGGGGCACTTTTCTCTCCCTGCGTCTCCTGCAATTCCTTCTTCTTTGCCGTCTTCTTATCCTTCTTGCTCACCACAGAAGATGGGATTGGCTGCACAAACGGATTCCGCTTCAACAAACTCTCATGGTAAAGAACCTTCTCCCTCTTCTTCTCAATCTTCCTTTTGACAGGAATATCTGAAAACAGTAACCAAAATTTCAGCTATGGCAGGGCATGAATTAGCCCAAAAAAGTTTTAAAGTTAAAGACGTGGCAGAAACAGTAATCAAGTAGATATGCTTTAAACTCCAATCCTAAGCTACTGTCACAATTACATCACTGACATGAACCACCTAGTTATGACGATAAGGCCTGGTTAAGTATTACACACAAGGGTCTGCAATTTGAAGATTGACTAGTTATCATAGCATCTTTAACAGATACTGTGCGATTCAGTAGCGCAACAGACACATTGATCACCATAAATTCATTGGATGTGTCACTCTAGCAAGTAGCAGTAACGTTTACCATGTTGCATCCAAAAAAGAAAATGAACTTTATACTCCATCTGTCTACCAGAAACTACCACGATAGTTCTGTAACTGAAACCAAGCGGAAGGGGAAGAAGCTAGTGGCGGCGTAAGGGACGGAGGTGACCTTTGGTGGTTGTGTCCGAGGCGGCGGCGGCGGAAGTCGACGCGGAGGCGGCGGGCTTGTCGACAAAGAAGAGTGAGTCGGAAGGAAGGGAGGGGATGGCGGCGGCGCCCGCGTGGGCATCGCGCGTCTGCTTCTCGAAGAACTCGTCGATGTCGTCGGTGCGGATGTTGGCGCGCCACGCCTTCTTCCCCTTCCGCGAGCCCTTGGACGCCTTCCCCATCGCCGCGGACGCTCTCCTTCACGCGCTCACGCGGTGGAGGTCCGGACGGAGCACGGAGGGGAAGGGAGGAAGCCGCCGGTAGGGAGGTCTGGGAAGGAAGGAGGCGCGGGGGAGAGACGGGGTGAGGGGTTCTGGTGGGAAGCTAGGGTTTCTGCGGCCTCGGTGCGTCACTGACAGGTGGGTCATAATAATGCTCGTTCCGCGCCAGAATTACATTTTTGACAGAAAATTGCATCCCTCTCGTAAAAAAAGTATAGTAAATAAATACAAATGAATTTATAAGAAATTTTTATTCTTTTTAGAAAGTTCACAATGGAAATTTTTGCATATATTCTGACAGACTCATTTCCACTTTTTTCTTTTCTGGGAATACCTCATTTCCACATTTTGAGGTAACACTTCCCAAGAAATTTGATGTTTATTGGAAAGGGTGCAATTTTGCAACCAATTTTCACACATTTTGCGTAGTTGTTGGCCACAGCTACATTGAATCACAATGACTTTATTTTGTCTTTCCAATAAACCTATACGTCAAGCACAGATTTGACCGACAAAAGAACGTACACCGTGCTAAACATATATTATCTTTATACAGAGTTACTTTTACATAAATTTTCTACAGTTGGTTGCATCCAGTCAGCGACATCAAATGGTTGCAATGAGTAATTTCATGTGAAATAGTGTGAAGGAAGATTGAATCTATGAGGATTTGGGTCTCGGCATAGATATGAGGTGGCGTAGGAAGATTCTTTTCAGCATCGATAATACTAAGGGTAGTCACAAAATAACAAGTGATTGAACCATGCCATGGAGGGTTATGCGGAGTTAAGAGTGTAGGAATGTGCTGTGCGGAGTTGATTAGGAGATTTTAAGTGTATGGAGTTGTTGGATGTTTTTGAAAATAAATTCAAGGAGCTCTTAGAGATACTCCCTTCATTCCAAATTATCAACATTTTAGACATTTATGATACATACATTTTATTTTATACCTAGACATGATGTAAGAGCATAGCAAAACAAAAACTTATATATCTAGAAAAAAACATAATATCTCACAATTTAGAACAGAGAGTACTTGTTTTAGGGGCTGCTTGGTTTTCTTTCCAGCCTTGCCTTGTTGAGTAAGGTTAGTTGTTTCACAGCGTTGAGAAATCTAGCTTCCCAGGTCGGCAAGGTTTTCCTTGCCCGCAGAGGAGAGCCAAATAAACGAGCAAAGACATCGCTCCCTCGGACGTTCGTCGTCCCTCTCAGCAGTCAGCAATGTGCGCTTCGAGCTATCCTCTGGAACACCATGCTGCCACAAACGGACCATTTCCCCACCCAGATCAAGGTCCGTGGAGTCGAATCAAGTTCCGCACCGGCCAAAATGATTGTTCACCCGAAATCTTCCTCACGCATGAATTGAGCTCACGGTCTGCAGGTAGAAGAAAGGAACATGAGAGTAAGGGAAACCAAACAAGAGAAAGCAAACCCATCTTTGCTTTTAGCGATGAGGTGAGTCGAGGCTTGAGCAAAGGTTTCAAGCAACCCTTTACTCCTCCATTTTGAGGACCTGACATCGAAAGGTACCAACGGTTTTGTTCGCCAATACACCAATTAAACCTGTTCGCCAAATACAGCAATAAAACCTGACCACAATGTCTTCGATTAACCAAAACAAATGTAGGCACGGCATGATAGCAAAATTGAAGTAACCAAACACCACCGGTTATTTACCAATAAATAAGCAACCGCCAATTTCTGTTTGATGTGTAACTAAATTATGATATTTAAGGAGTTATACAAATTCATGGCAACAAGTCCATACACTATAGTAATCCTAATAAAGTTCATAAGCTTGAAGGTACTTCTCAGTCGCAGTCGGAGCCCTGCTACCTAGTCTACAGGGGTACTCCAATGTTGAAGGACCTCCATCCAACAAGCAGGTCGAGGCCATAACATTCACGTATGCTGACATTAGAATGATGGACGCCCTTTCGAGTCCGACGACGAACTGAAGTGGCTTGACCTTCTTCTTCCAAGGGTATTCCAGGTGAAACTGTTTCCCTTCTGTAAGCCGCTAGTAATGACTTCGTCTTCGCCATCATCTTCAGTCTCGTCCTTACTGTATGATGAAACTCCAGCCCTTCCTTTGTCAGGTGTCCACGTTGGGTTGCTCGCACCATCTGCGCTGTTCTCCACAGACCTAGGCCTTTTCCTCCTTTCACTAAACTCAACTTGGATGTCAGATGAGTAAGCAATCCTCTTTGGCCTTGGAGTCGCCTTTGGAACGTCTTCAAATCCCTCATCAGATTTCATCCACTGATCACCAAAAGAGTCAGAATAGACAACCTCCTTTCTACGTCGCTTCACACCAACCACTATATTCTGGAATTCATCTGCCACGGTTCTCTTGGGTACATCATTATTGTTGGCAAACACCCAGTCTGGAACCTCGTTCCCATCCATAAGTCTAGATTTGTAACCCTCTCTAAGCCTCCTTTCTTCATCCATCTTCTCAAACAACCAGAATTCTTCATCAGTTCGTGCAGCCAAACGATTTATCTCACGCTCACTGGGGATATCTGTTCCCAGCGAGCTTGTACCCCTCCTGAGGATCTCCTGCAGCAATGCTCGTCTGTCCTGTGCTGTAGTGGGAATGAACATGAAAATATGTCACGCGAGTTCCAGTACAAAGTCTACATGTAGTAAACAAAAATAAAATAAATTTTAGAGCCTTCAAACTCACCTGTGGAAGTTGTGTTAAACAACCCAGCCTGTATAACCTTTGCATCGATACCCATCTTTTGTTTTGCACGGTCAAGGATCTCTTCTTCAATTGAGCCAACACTAACAAGAACAAATACACGCACTTCATTCTTCTGCCCTATACGATGGGCACGATCTTCAGCTTGTTGATCCATTTGAGGGTTCCAGTCACTATCAAAGATAATGACAGTGTCCGCCGTCTGCAAGTTCAACCCAAGGCCTCCAGCACGTGTGCTGAGGAGAAACATGAAATATTCTGAATCCTTCTTATTAAAATCTGCCAGTAACCTTCCTCTTTCTTCAGTCTTCGTGGATCCATCAAGCCTCATGTACTTGAAATTGTACATTTGCAAATAGACTTCTAAAACATCAAGCAGTTTCGTCATCTGAGAGAAAAGTAGAACCCTGTGACCAGCTCTCTGCAGTTTTGGAAGTAGACGATCAAGCAATTCAAACTTCCCTGATGCTCTAACAATTTCCTCCCGCTGGTACATGTTATAGTGCTCTACAAATAGGTAGGGGTGGTTGCAACATTTCCTAAGTTGCATTGACAGATTTTGCAGAGCCTTTGATCTGAGCCCTGCACACACACACAAATATAACAATAAATAAGCACACTACTAACACAAACACAAGGAAAATGGAAGTGCAAGACTAACACAGCAATAAGATAATGTACTAATGTACTAAATAAACTAGCAATACAGATAAATCCAAATCGCAGTAACATTAAAGTAGCTTTATACTCAGAATTACAAATTTTATTTCACTCAGATATTAATTCTCTAGAGGGGAAACGACTAGTAATACTAGAAGGTGATATTTTTCTACCAAGCAGACATGTGACAGTAACATACCAGATCCTAGTGCAACCCTTTCCCTGCTTGTGACTTGTTCGTAGTATGCTTTTTGCCAAGCAGACATATCACACTTGAGAATTACTTGTGTTTTCTGTGGGAGATATTTTTCCACTTCATCTTTCTTCCTCCTCAGCAAAAATGGACGCAAAACCTGGGGAAAAAGAAAGGGAGCAACAAATAAATCTAGATGTTCCCAAATACAAAACTAGCCATCAGCTTCTTTGCATCCGTTATGTGCTACCAACTCACATTCTCACTAAATGGTTGAAGTCAACTAAAAGTATGCGGATGCAAGTGCAGGATCATGTTGCAACATCTGTGGGGATTAAAAGAATTGAATAACTGGAGGACATATATCAGAGGCAGCATTACTCACTTGATGCAAACGATGTATGATTAGTAGCTGTTCCTCATCATTAAGACTAACATCACATGCAAATGGTGCATTAAACCATTCCTCAAAATTCTGAGATGAATTGAAAATATTGGGCAGAATAAAGTTAAGCAAAGACCACAGTTCTTGTAGGCTATTTTGGATTGGAGTGCCAGTTAAAAGTAGTCTGCGGCGGATCTGATATCTGTAAATCAAGGATAAGTGATCTGTAAGTATTATTGTCAAATGGCCCAGATAAACTAATTTGCTATCTTTAAGAAAAAATAAGTAGGTTACTGGCAATCACTAAATGAATGAAGAATGAACAAGGTAAAATGGAAAAATGAGAGTAATCAACTAGCGATGACAAGAGAATAGTAATGAAAAGTGAATAAAAAATAGTGTCTCAATCATATCAGTTACACTTCCGCAAAAACTTTTGTTCCCATATATTTGGTAAATTTGGAATAATACCTAATAGAATGATTACCATTAAAGCTGGTAATTATTTAATTAATCACAGCACTTATATAATATACAATATCATGGTAATTCAATATTTTTTTAGACCACAACTTAACCAATTATGAGCCAGCACCAAAAACTATTTGATCAGTATAAGGACTTGTTTACTGAGTTCCCATTATTTTTTACTATCAAGGATAGCCTTCTTTACAAAGGCAGAAGGTATGTCAATGTGATAACCTGCCAAGACAAGGCATTTAAGATCCATCTGTGAATCTGTGAAATGCTACAAGGTCTAGACCCATTGTCACCACATATGAACAAAGTTACGTGGAAGCTGTCTGACAAAACTAATTTAATGATTGATCAAGAGGATTCACAAGGTTCTGCGGCAAAGTACTAAATATGAAACTTGAAGCTGTTCAGTTGCAGGTATTTCAAGTGTCAATGTGACTATTAAGCCATTTACTGGCAATCAGAGCGTAAAAAGAATAATGAATAAATTGTATACCCTGAAACTAGTGTTTGAGCAAGAGCGCATTCATGATTTTTCAGACGATGGCCTTCATCAACAATCAAATAGTGCCAGTGAACTTTCTTTAGGAACTTCTTATCTTTCAATATCAAGTCATAATGCGTGAGCAAAACATTAAATTGCAATCCATCAAAATTCTTTTCCCTTAAAAGCTTCCTCTCTTCTGGACGACCATCATACAGAATTGTCCCAATGCTGCAGTAGATAAAACCATGTTGACTTAGGATGGCTCTGGTATGCAATGAAATGTACTCGCAAAAAAATGATTACAAAATCCAGTCAAACGTTACCTGGGAGCCCAGGTTTTGAATTCATTAGACCAATTTGGCAATACTGCTTTTGGAGCAATTATTAAGTGTGGTCCTGCAACCTCCTTTTTTTCCAACAGATAAGCGATCAAAGCTATAGTCTGAATTGTTTTACCCAAACCCATTTCATCAGCCAGAATGCCATTCAAATTGTTGTTAAACAAAGAAAGCATCCACTGGAGACCCTCCAGTTGATATGGCCTCAATTCCCCACCTTCGAGAGCTGATGGTTGTTCTGTTACCTGTAAGTGCAAAGAGCACAAGAGAAACATTAGAGTTACTACTTCACCAGAATAACACAGAATCAAAGATTACACTAGGATTTTTGCAAAAAAAAAAGGGCAAAGGTACTAAGAATGAGGCAGCAATTGTGGGCAGTTGGATCCTACAGAAGCAAGAACTCCCATAAATCAGCACATTATCTACTAGTAGCAATGATCCCCCTGCTGTATTCCCTAAATAACATTACCTACTATCATAAGGGTTACAACTGAAGCAAGCACGCATTGCAAGAGAACACCAAAGCTGTTTGGTTACGGATATGGTCACAAAACTGCGTTCGTTCTAAGTAGCCAACGCAACCAACAATCTGTCAAGAAATAAGTTCAATATATAGCTAGTGAAATTTTGCTATACCTTTTCTTCAATGGAATGGACAGTAAAATCAAGTCTACGGCCTGCATTGAATTTACTTTCATCTGCAGGGCCAGCAAAGTCTGCATCATCATCTGAAGTCGGTGATTCACTCTTGACACCTGAGATTTGAGAACAATCCTCAGACTCTGACCCTTTTGGCACTTCACTCACTTCTGGCTGACTAACATGCTCAGCATCTTTTTGTCGCTGTACAGCTTTTCCAATTCCTTCCAGAAGCTCATTTGTTTTGTCAAGGAGCATTTTCAGACGTTCGTTCTTGCTCTCCTCGACCATCTTCATATATGCTTCTTGATCACCAATTTTCAGAAGATTCAACCTACTTTTCTCTTGCCGTGTAATACGTTGACGTGCCCGAACATGCCATGCCTACAATTGGCAAATGAAAAAGGCTCTCAAGCACTAAAGTGGCACAACCAGAACAAGTATTTATAGGATAAAATTGTAGTACACAGGAATGTGGTTTATTGTGGAAAAATGCAACGATGTGCTAATAAAGTAGAAATTAGAAAACAAGATGGTGCACATATTTTCTAAATATTTAAATTTCGTTCTTAGGATTAAAATATTAATGTTGAAATTTGCACCTTCCATAATCACTAGTGGCAAGCTATCTACTGATGAGGTTAGACAGATAGCTGGTTTAGACTGTGGGCCTTAGCCTTTTGGATGTGAAGGACATAGGACCATGCCACATCCATAGATTGATTTAGTGTTAGGCAAGGATCTCTGTGATTGGCGTTATTCCTATAAACCAAAACCCGACTCCTAGAGCATCCTTGCCTACATAATCATGTACTATATTCTTTCAATCAATCTATTATTTGCCGCCTATTATCCTAGCTAGAAGATTTCAGATAGATAAACAGATAGTCAAAAACAACAAGGTGATGCCTACAGAATATTTGTTTGAATTTCAAAAAATAGACGGTTCTAACAAACCATACCTGAACTCCATCATTCCGCTGCTTTCTTTGCTTGAATGTAGTACCTAACTGCACCTGATGTTCCCTATAAGCATTTAGAATTTCTGCAAAGAACTTCCTCTTCCTAATATCCGCCAGATTTTTTTCTTCCTCTTCAAGTCTTGACATCCTCTAATAAATTTTGAAAGCACCAACATTGGGATCATGGTTTCAACCAAATATAAACTGCCAAAAATATGCGAAGATATATTGGACAAACCTCTGTAAATCTCTTTTTGCGGTGAACATCATCAGCATCCATTGAAAGGATATCTCCTATTCCATACATGGATAAAGGATACCGTATCCGCATCAGTCCCCAATCAAAAAGTTGCCTCTCCGGATACGCACATTTCTTGTGTAGCCAATATTCTGCACTGATATCGGATCGCACTTTCTTCTGCAAATCTAACAACTGCATAATATATAAATAATCAGCAAAAACTGACGCTGCATATCACCACTTATGGGCACGTAAAAATCATGTGGCAATAAATAACCCATATATTTCAGGTTGTATCAATGGTTGGTAGTAATCTATACATTCAGGGTTAAAAATAAATATCGAATGAACAGCCAGTTAGAACAGAGTCATCTCTGGTTCTACATATTGCATTACAGATTTTACCTTTAGCCCATACAATTCAAGCAAACACTTCATTTGCAAGTCTTCACCCCTAGTAGAAGGCAATCCTGGCAACAAAAAAAGAAATGAGTGATGATGTAGCAGCAGAGAGACAATACTGATATCCAACAACTAAAGTTCTTTAAAGAAGGCAAGAAATAAAGAAGCTTTAAAGGCAGCTGCAAGGAAAATAAATGCAAGAAACTGTATTTTCCATATGATGGATAGCGTCTATTTTTGTACAATCAAATAAGAAAATGTAATTCTAAATTGCAGTTCTTAGCAGAACAGTGATTCGCTAGGTTCAAGGTGCAAGAGGGTGAGCGTGGGTGCAGGCGCCAAGTCAAAAAATTATTGTGGCATGCATGCGTGGGGCCTGGCCATGGCTCCCTTGTGCGAGCCAAGTTTGGCAGGGAAACGAACCAAACGCACCTCCCCCCCTCTAATCGGCCCTAGTATGCTCTGTTCACTCCCCACACAGAACACAGCCATCTCAGCCAAAAAAAACAGCGCAAGGGAGATGGGACAACAAAGGACACTGCAATGGGGACACGTTTTTTACTCTAAAGGTGTGAACAGCACCATGGGCAACCAATGGCGAAGCTAGGTACACGTACGCTGTTGTGGGTGCCAATGCACCTACAACAGATTTCAATACCAGTGAATAGGGTCAAATTTTCACCATGGTTGCGGATCAAATTCACATATCTACAAGGTAAGTGCACCCCATCCAGTTTACGCTAGCTTCGCCACTGATGGCAACCTCACTCTATTGGAGAAAGGCAGTGGAGTGGAGGTGCAAGCATCCCTCTATTATCCATGGTCTATCCCAAGAACTAGTGCACAGCGGCGGGAATCAGATCTCAGCATCTGTCTTAAATTTTGGTTTGGCAATGGGCATGCACAGCCTGCCAACTCAGGGCTAATCCGACTGGATCAGACACCACAATTTGGTCCATGGAACCTGAACCACAGCACGTGACCTCTTTAAATGATTCCTATATAACTATGGTTTCACCTTTCCAAGTTCCATTGTGCATTCTTTTTTTTACCAAGTCAAACTTAGCAACAGAGCTGGGACCAAGGTGGGCACAAGACCAAAAGAAGGCTTAGAACCAATGCCAAACCAAGAACCTTCATAGACATTAGACTTGACATGAGGAAGGCTAAAAACGCAAATACCCAGCCAACACAACCAGGTTTTATAAGACCATAAAAACGAATTTGGAAAATGAAAGCTCAAAAATCTGTTTCTTAAAACCAATGTGACCTAGAGAATTAGATAGCTAACAGAGTATCAAAAATATAAGACCTTCAAGTTCAGCTAGCCGATGCTGGATGGATGCATTGAATCGTCCTTCTTTCAGAGCTGCCAACTCTGAGTAGGATACTGGTGCTTTTTGATTCTTATATATTGCATCTTCAAGCTCTTCGATCAAGGAGCCCCCCTGTAAGGTAATAGCTTTACTCTCAGTGAAAACATTAGAGGATAAGATCATTCAGAAGCTATTTCAGAGAAAGCACTTCACGTCAACCAAACCAAAAGGAGGTAAAGTACCCAGTTATCACAATGAAAAATATGACATTTAAGGTTTCCTCAGAAATAATATGGCAAATACCGCAACAAGTAATGAAGATGGCACTTTTTATCATTGTTTCAGTGAGTAATCAAATCCTAAACTATACATTTTTAAGAAAAGAAAAACTGGATAAGTCAAGCCATCCACCAAGGGCAAACAGGAACTAATAATTTATCCCTAGTCAAACTTCATCTGATGTGTAGATTAGTTATTACTAAAACAACACCCTATTCATCCATTCACAACAGATCAAACTTCAGAGAGCACAAACTCCACTCACCACAAATTATACAAACAGCGGCTGCAATCACAGACGTCTCTGAAGATTCCAGAGCATACATTTTTCTACTCCTGGTAACAAAAGGGGAATGGGATATGCCCATCACAGTTCCCAGCTAACTAAACAGTGATGGTTTCAAATATGACCTAGGTGAGATCCAACAGATGTTACTTCAACAGAAAATCAACCACGCTCAGCAAATGCATATAACTATTGGAGAAAAAAGTAATGCAACACAAAATGCAATGCCAAGAGAAGTAAAGCAATCGGCATTCCCAACAATTTGTCTTACCAATAGCTAAGGTTAGAAAGTTGTACCGAGATGTTATGTTATTAATTAGTTATAAATTCTTCCTTAAAAAATAGTTATAAATTCAAGAATATGTGCCTAATAAAAAACAAGAACTAAAAGCAGCCTACCTGAGCACAGGTGACACCCAAGAGAACAAAAGAATAGAATGACATGCTTATTTCAGCATATATACAAATATAATCCATACCACAGTAGCAAAGAACAAAATATAAATTTACGACAAGCGATATACAGAATTATGTTTATGTATTTCCTAAAGTAAGCAATATGTTGCTGGTTCCAACACAGCATCAGAAGCAAGTAGAATTCCAATCAACTGGAAATATAAATGCTCAATCCTACATTATTCCAACAGAGTTGCCTCATCTGGATCTCAAACAGGTAATTGTATTAGAAACCTTGTCCCTTGCAGCATAATCAAGCAATTCTATTATACAAAAAAAAAATATTTCACCTAACGAATATGAAGACCCCCCAACAGAGAAATTTGCAGAACCTCATACAGGCGCATCAGCCCCTAACTCCGAACCATCAAATCTACTAATGCAAGAGAGCAACCAAGTGCAAGCAAAAACAACGCTCAGGTGCAGTCCACAACCCCTATCACGAAGCTCGCTCGAATCTAGAAATACTAGCAAAAATTACAAGCCAAATCACGTCGAATTTCACAACCCGTAACAAGCAGGGCCCCAACAGCGTCCAACACACAGCCCGTGAGCACCCGAACAGAGAGGGGGAGGGGAAATCCCCACACGAACCGAAGAACCACCCGCACGCACCTTGGCCGTCGTCGCACCGCCAGCGGGGTCCTCCTTGGCCTCCGTGACCGCATCCGCGGCCGCCATCTCCGTATCCCCATCCTCCTTCGCCTCCCCATCATCCTCTTCCTCTTCCTCCTCCTCGGCACCCCCGTCGTGGTAGATGGACGAGACGGCGCGCAGGACGTCGGGGGGCAGCGGCAGGTTGCGGGATAGCAGGTTGAGCGCGCCGATGAGCGTCCTGGCCTGCTCCACCGCGCCGCCCGCCTCCTCCACGGCGGGCGGCGGCACCGCAACCGCAGCGTCCACGGACGCCGCCATCGCTAGGGACCGACCTAGGGTTTCGCCCCGCGGGGCGAGACGGGGAGACGGCGCCGGCGCTCTCCCCCGGCGGGTTCGAATCGAAGCGCGGCAAACGGTCCGCGGGGTTTTGAGCGGGGTTTGATTGTTTGGCGCCGGCCTTGTGTGAGGCAGGGGAAGCCGAAGCTTCGATCGATCGGGGGAGACGGGGCGATGGCCTGTGCAGCGGATGGGGAAATTTGGTGATTTCTTTTTTATTATATTATTTTCTTTAACAGAGGTCGGGCCTCGGGGTATATATTGGGTCGGTTTGCGCGTGGACGGGTGGGGATCCGATTCGGTGGTTGGGTGTGGAACTATGGATCGGATAGGGTGCAGTTGGTATGGGCTGGTCTGCTGTATAGTGTAAACGAACATGTCTTGGGAAATAAAATGAAAGTTTTCCCCCCACTAAAAAAACTGAGAGTTTCCACAGCATTTTACGTGGCTTGGTTAATGCTAAAATCAGTAAAAAATGATGAACGCCTTCATCAGCTTCGTAAATGCCTAGGAGAGAGAGGAAAATAATAGTAGAGATACGAGATTAGACTATAGTAAACAAAATTAAAAGGGAAAACCTATGTTCATGCTTTAACGTGGTGCAAGATCTCTAAAAAATGATCCCTTCATTCCAAATTATTATATGTCACTTTAAAATTTTTTGTGTATCTATTTTACTATGTATCTAGATATAAAAATATGTTTAGATTCGTAACAAAACAAATGAACCAAAAAAGTTAAAAAAAACTTATAATTTGAAACTGAAAGAGTAAAATTATAAGAGTATAAATACCCAAAATACAATTGGAGTAGTGTTCCTGAAAACAAACATAGAAGAACAAATATGTGAGAGTAACTCCAAAATTACACTTCTCAAGCACTATGGAATTCATCACCAATACTGTACATATTTCTATCTATTAGATTCATGCCCTTAGTATTTGGGACCACTAGTTCAGAATTGTTGATCCGTGCAATCATGTCGTCTTGATTACCATAATGTTTAATATGGTTGTTTGGTTGTTTTGTTGACAAATTATATTGATTATAAATTATGATCCTTCCATTGAAAAATTATATGAAGTATTACTGTTCTTGTGACAAACTATATTAGATTCGGTTGTTTCAGTATATATGTACGAGGAGACACTTTGGATTGCTGAAAAATAAAAGAGCCCACACATTGTTAGGGAAGAAACTAAGGAGCAGGCATCACGTAAATTACGTCAATAGAAAACATTTATTTATGTAAAAGACAAAATAGACAATATTTAATTGGACCTCAATTAGACATTAGTGTAGATGTGGCTCCTTTATGAAATTAGATATTTTAATAGTTCACTGGGAAATAGATGAGATTAGATATTTCAGTATTTGCCTAGTCCAAAATAGTGTTTAGATATAACTAGCAATGTTTGAATGAGGAAGGACATCGAGAATACTGGAAACCACAACCGTGTCGAAAGTACTAGAAAGAAACGCTCGACTTTGTGATCATTGAAATGCTTGATTTCATGATCATTGTGCTTATAACCAACTTCAATTAGACTTGATTCAACATGTTTGGCATAAGTTGGAGAATTCCTACAGGTATTTAAATATTTTGGTTGAATAAACTATTATGAGTGTATTTATTGTGCTCCGTGTCCATTTATATTATATGTGGTAATATACAAGTATTCATTTGTTTTGCTAAAAACTCATTATTTAACTTTTTCATTGTAGATCGTGGCTTTGGAGTCATTGTGGCGTCTATGGAGGTACTATGCGTCTAAAGTACATGCCCGACGAGAGATGGATTGATGATATATAGCTATTGTACCAAAAATTTACATTTACTATACACATTCTCATTACCTATCAACAGAGAGATTGGATGATGGATACCTATCTAGTTTATAATGTTTGTATATTGTAATGCTTATGAACATGGCTTGTTTTGTTACCAAATATGGCACCTATTACTTATGAATTGTTATTTTTGTAAATACACAAGAGAGTTGTGTATCTTTGTATTATATAGAGAGAAAATGGCCCATATACATTACCAACTTGCCGTGCCATGACCATATATACATGAGAAGGTTGAAAACACTTTACAACATGATCGCTCGAAAAATACTTTTAACGAGGTGCAACAACATCAGCATGCATATATTATAAAAATATGTGCATATATTACGATGGAGGAGAGCCCTTCCCTCTCCGCTCCGCCCCCGCCCGGCGCCTCCGGCGCCCCGCCGCCTCCACCACCTCGTCCCACAGCCTCCAGCCCTCCCGCAGCCTCCTGTCCGGCGTCCGCTCCCGCCGCTCTGCCACAAAAAGCTCCCGATGTGTGCCCTCCTGCCCCAAGCTCCAGCTATGGCGCCCCCGACGACCACGACCCCCTCACCACGACTGCCCAGGTACGTCCTTCGGCTCCGACCATTAGACCAGGCATCCTTTTCCAGGACAGCATCCTCCATGATTTCTACTCCTCCGTCCTCCCCTCCGTACTCGGTGCGCTGCGTGGCCCATCGGCGACTGTGTGGATCTTCCCCACCGCCCCGGTGGAGCTCAAGCCTTGCCAGGTCACCAACGTGCTCTCCTTCAACCTTGTTGCCCCTCCTTCCTGTGTGCGCGCCCGCAAAATTTCCTCCTTCATGTTCTGCTCGGAACTCGCCAACGCCTCCGTCGCCACCATCGTTGCTATGAACAGGCCGTACAAAGGCAACTGCTACTTTCTCTCTGTCCACGTGTCCCGTGACGAGGCGTTCAAAGCGGCCTCCCTGTTGGGTCAACCGCTGATGGCGTCTTCTCCTGTTTTCGCTTCCCGCCCCTCCTCCCCCGGCTCCAGCGCTGCGCAGCCCGAATATGCCCCTGCCTCCCCCTCCCACTGTAGACGCTGACTCTCACCACCCGTAGGGGGAAAAGGGCGTCAGCCGTATCCTGCAGAAAGGCATGTCTGCCAGAGGAAAATCTGCGGGGATGGATAGTAACACTGGGCGTGCAGGATATGCTTTTGTCATTTAGCTATCCCCCTCTCTCCCCCTTGCTCCATCCGCCCCCTTCCCTATCTCGTCTCCCGATGCCATGCAGCCCACGGCCCCCGATGCCATGCAGCCAGGCGTCGAGCCCAATGCTGCATTAACTCCTCCTCCCTCCCCTCCTTCCTGGCTCCCCTCTCACCCGAGTGTCGTGGTCGGCAACGACGTGATCGCTGCCCCGTCCGCCATCACGCCTCCCTCCATGGCCACGCCATCCGCTGAGGCCTCCGATGGCAGCCCTGCTGAAAGGTCCCTATGTGGTTTTGGCAATTGAGTGACAACTTTAGGTTGAACTAATATGTGGTTGAGTGATATACACAGGAAATTAGTCCATTAGGTGAATGAGCAATGGAGGAGCTTAATTGCATATGTGACATGATATGGAGTCATGTGACCGAGATGGTGAAGATCGAGATGAGGCTTGGCTCGATGGACCGGTGGATGTGTGAAGGGCAAGTCAAGGTTTTGAAGCGATGGACCATAAGCTGGTGAAGCTTGGGCAAGACTTAGTGCCGATGGACCATGAAACGGGGAAGAGCAAGTGAGGTCAAGATCGATGGACCAAGAAGGTTGCATGATGATATGAAGTGGATCATATCATTTGGTAATCATGTTGGTGCATGCGTTGCAATGGCACATTGGAGGCGACGGTGGAAATGAAGATGCAAGGCAAAGGTATAACTGAGGGCATTTCATTTCACCGGTCATGAGGTGTGTAGAGAAGTTGATGACCGGATTTAGGATTGATAGCCGTACTATCAAGAGGGGCAAACTTGTTTGCATATCGGTCATCTAGTGCCACTTGAGCGACCTAACTTTGAGACATGACAGGATCGAGTGGCGTTGTGAGATCATGAGAAAATCCTTTGAAAATGATTATGAAAATGCTAACACGCACGCACATTGTGATGTCACTTGGTGGTGTTGGCATATTTTGCAAAGGTGATGGTGATTGCAGGGTTGAGTTAGGTTTGGTAACCGCTCATCCTCCCCCCCGAGCAAGCTCGGGGGGATTCAGCATTTTTGGAAAAATGTGATGCATATTTTCTATTGCGCCGGATGCAAAATGTTGTTGAAATCATGCTATCAGTCAGCTTCAAGTTGGTATACTTGTTTGGTAGCATGGTGGTTGAGATAACATGGACGGAGGCTTGGAATTAGGCTTTCAAGGCAGTCGCAGACTGTCCGCAGTGTGTTGCCTCACTGAAGGAGTTTTAGGGCAGTTGCGGACTGTCCGGGCTCGCGGCCGTGGACTGTCCGCGTGGAGCGTTGGACGCGGGTGATGGTGGCATCTGGAGCCGTCTGGACGTGACTCAGAGAAGTAGGCCGTTCGGCCAGAGCGCCGGACGTGCTGAGTGCCGCTTCCGGTGGTTCTAACGGCTAGTTGGCTTGAACTAGTTTTGAACTGGCCGGACGCTGAACAGTATCGAGTAGGCGTTCGGCGCGTTGCGTTGGACGCATTCAGAGGGTGCCGTGGTTGAACTGCGAACAGTCCGGGCTGAGACCCGCAGACTATCCGCAGGTGAATATTTCTCTGCGAACAGAGTTGCTGCCATTCTGTTGGAGGCGCTGGGGTACAACGGCGGACAGTCCCGGCTTGGGACCGTGGACTGTCCGCAGGTATCGAATTTGAATCCAACAGCTAGTTTCTTTGAACTGTGAACTGTCCAGGCCGAGTACCGCGGACTGTCCGCGAATATCGCAGAGACACTCCAACGGCTCTATTTTGCCTTTGGGCTATAAATAGAGGGGTGTCTCGGGCTTGGCCGATGTTGAGCACCTTGGGGACTTTGTGTCCATGCTAGTGAGTGCTTGGAGAGCCCTCTACTCACTTGTTCTTGATAGAGTTCATCCATTTGAGTGAGAGAGCGATTCTAGTGCGTTGCATTGAGAGATTACATCAAGTGGCACTAGGTGATCGTGTTGCAAGCCAGTGGGCTTGTTACTCTTAGGGGTTGCCACCTCCTAGACAGCTTGGTGGCAAGAGACTCGGTTGAAGCACGCAAGGAGATTGTGCGGTGCTCCAGAGAAGAGATTGTGAGGGGTTCTTGAGCCTTCCCCACGAGAGTCGCGAATTGGCTACTCTAGTTGAGCTCGTGGCTTGGAGGATCCCCATCTAGTGTTGATTCATCGCACCCAGGCTGTGGGTTTTGCTAGGTGACGCCAATTAGCGAGTGAATCTCCAAGTGGGTGCATCACCACAACAGGACGTAGCTTGGTGGCAACCAAGTGAACCTGGTGAAAAATCGTCGTGTCATCTTGTTCCATACTTCGCGGTGGTTTGCATCTCCCTATTCATAAGTGTGTATTTACATTTATATATATTGTGCTTGTGTTGTTGCACTTGCAATTAGTTGTCTTGTGTAGCTATCTAGTTGCCTTCTAGCTTGCGTAGCATAGAAGTTTCTCTTGTGTGGCTAATTAGCTTGTGTAGTCTAATTAGTTGTTTTGCTTAGTTTGTGTACCTAAGTAATTTGAGCTCTTGGGTTTGGTTTGTGTAACCTTGTCCTTGAGCATCTAGTGAGCTTAGGTTGGCTTTGTGCTTTGCTCATTAGAATTGTGTAGGAGCTCCCTTGGTTGCTAAAGTACTAGTTGCTTAGGATTGTATGACCTTGCAAGCTAGACTTGTTTAGGAGAGCTCAAGCTAGATCGGCACCTTGTTTTCTTGTTTAGGATCTTTTTCAAGGTGTGTCTAGAGTCATAGTTTAAAGGGGTGAAGTCTTGGCTAGACCGATAATTTTAATTTCGTATTTGTTTCGGTTAGCCGGTGCGATAAGTTTTTGAAAGGACTATTCACCCCCTCTAGTCTGCCATCTCGACCTTTCACCTGCCATCCCCGCCACGATGGCCATGACAACGGCGCCCATCAAAGACCGTGCCACAACCCGCTCCTACCGGGAAGCCCTCCTCTCACCTCCCCTTCCCCCTCCTATTAAATGCCCGCAGCGGCCTCGCCGTTTTCGCATTCACCCTCACTCCTGCTTCCACTGCTTCTCCCTCGACCACCACATCCATTCCTGCCGTGAACCCATCCGATGTCGTCGGTGCGGTGTCTCCGGTCACATGGAGAGGCACTACCGCTCGATGTCATGGTCGCCTCGCCCTGCCACCCCCTACCCCCGCGCCTCCTCCCGTTCCTCCGCCCAACTCTCCCCCCTTCGAGTTCCCCGCCGTGGACTCCACTCCTCCATCCGCAACCCCAGTCATCTCTCCCAACCCTTCCTCCTCTGCCTTCCTTCCCTACTCTCGCTCCCCCGTCCTACCCTGGAGCTAGAGTCCATCTCCCCGGTAGCCCACCCCACTGCCGTCTGCGCGCCGGGTCACTTCGACCACGTCGCGGCCTTGCTTGCGGGCCTGGCCACCCCGACCACGTCGCGGCCTTGGTCATCCCAACCATGTCACGGCCTTGCTTGCTTGCGGAGGTGGAGCCTGCAGCCGGCGATGAAGTGGAGCCTGCGGCCGACGCCACCGTGGATGAGTACTCGTAGTACACCATCAACACCACTAGCGATGAGGTGGAGGAGGAGGTGGACACCGATGGCTCCCCCTTCCGCTTCAATCAGGCTACCAGAGGGGGCATGGAGCGCCTCTGGATGTCGGAGGGGGACATGGAGCACCTCTGGAGGATGGCATATGCCCACATTGTCGGCGTGCCTGAAGATGCCCTGGCCACCTTCCTCCACCTCGCCCTTCTCGCCGCCGCGCCGCACATCCATTCTCATCCCCTCCGACCATGGCAGCATGCTTCTCCAGTTCGACTCCGTGGCCGATAGGGACGCGGTTGCCAGCCTCAGCCCTATCGGCCACCAGGGCGTCTTCGTCAACGTGGAGCATGCCGAGGCGGCCTCGGACCGCCTCGTGCTCGAGCAGAAGTGGCTAGTAGCCCTGTCCACCAAGCGCTTCCCCCGCGAGCACTAGCGCCCCTCTGGCATTGCGGCCAGCTTCAGGAAGCTGGGCATGATGGTAGAGATTGACCTGGAGTGCCTCCTCGATGATGACTACTCCGCCCTCTGCATCGTGGTTGTCGTGGTTAAGCCGGACGGCTTCAAGGTTTGCCAGAAGCTTGGCAACCCCGGCCAGGGTGCATCGGGCCGGTCCTTGGGCTCGCGCTTCTCCTTCACTGTCCTTGACGTCTAGCCTAGGGAGGAACGCCTAGATGCTGCCGGTAACCTGCAGCCCTTCTTCCTACGCCCACCTACTCCTGGAAACGACGGGGGGGGGGGATAGGGGGACCACTTGGCCCACCTACTGCTCCAGGCCTAGTGCTTCATGGCGCTCTAGTTGGGGCTCCCGGCCCTTTCGGTGGCCCACCCTTCATCCCGGGCTACGGCTACTACTACCTACGATTTGCCATTCCCTCCTCTCCTCCCCTTCTCCTTTGTCAATTCACCGATCTCATCTCCTCTTTTTCCTAAATCCACAGAGGCACGCTGGACCAGCCGTGTTGACCCCTCCTCCTGCCATGGATGCACGAGCGTGAGATCAAGGAGCTGCCCCTGTCGCCCCCTACTCCCCCGCCTTCACCGGCGGATGAAGGCCTTCGCTTCCGCCGTCCCAGTGGATGCCGCCCGTGCCAGACCATCGCGTCACACGCCAGTGCCCGTCTGGCTGAGCGCGAGCCGGTGAATTGCATCCTAACGGCAAAGGCTAGCAGGCTTAGGGCCCTGTGTGACGGCCTCACGACGTGCTCCTTAGCCCCTTAAGAAGCAGGTGAAGGGGCGGAGGCTGCTGCGTCGTGGCTCGGCTCTGGGCGCGCTAGACATCAAGCGTCTGGCCAAGGCAGCAAGGATCGACTACATCAAGGCGCCAGGCGCCACTACTGGGGGCAGTGCCATGTCTCCATGATCTTCATCGTGTTCCGTCCTCAACAGTCGTGTCTTTTGCTAGTCTCCAGGGCTGACCTCTGCCATACCTCCGCTGCTATCGAATCGCCTTGCCTTCACCATGGCGATCATTTTGCCTCCACCCGCTCCGGTTGCATCCGTGATGGTGGCTTTTATGGTACCTTTTGTTTCAATGGTGGCCGCTCTTGTTATTGTAATCCGCTAGCTCTATTCTGGGGCCTGTTGCTTGGTATCACTCTAATTTGCTAATGAATCGCAATCGTGATCAGTTCGAGTACCTGTTCTTGTCCTTGAATGTTCATGGCCTTGGCCACAAAGACAAGTTCGATGTTGTGCGTGACTCCCTCTCCCTTGCTCACTCTCACATTGCTTGCCTCCAAGAGACAAAACTACATGCCATTAATCAGCACAAAAGCTCCTCCTTCCTCCCCTCATTCTCGATCGCTACGCCTATGCTGCCATCGATGGGTCTCGCGGTGGTGTCCTCACTGCTTGGGACTCGAGGGTGGTCTTTGCGGGTGCCCCCATGATCACCCCGCACACTGTCTCCATCCCTTTCCTCTAGACCTCCTCTGACCACACCTTCATTGTGACCAATGTCTACACTCCATCAGACCACAGGGAGATGGATGCTTTCCTCTCTGAGCTCTGAACGCTCCCCTAGTGCAGTGATGAGCGATGGCTTGTCATTGGTGATTTCAAGCTCACCAGGTCCCCCTCGACAAAAACAATAACTTCGACACTAGGCTTGCTGCCAAATTCAATGATGCGATCGACTCCATGGCTCTCATCAAGCTACCTCTTCTTGATCACCTTTTCACCTCGACGAACAAACGGGAGACTCCCACCTTGGCCCACCTCGTCCGTGCTCTTGCCAGCATTGGCTTCCTCCAGCTTTTCCCCAACGCGAACTTGCTATCCTGTTTCGGCTCCACCTCGGATCGCGTCCCCCTCTGCCTCACCGCCCCCACCACGATCCCAAAGTCCACCCTCTTCCGCTTTGAAAATGCCTGGCTCAAACATCCTTTCTTCCTCCCTTCTGTTCTGCCCACCTGGTCCAACGCTCGGGTGCCGTCGGATGCCACGGGCGCTCTGGTGTGTATAGTCAAAGCTCTACACCATGGCGCAAAAGCTTGGGCCAAGAAACACCAGGCGCAACCCATTGACCTATCCAACTCATCTTTTATTGTTATGCTGCTTGACACATATGAGGAGTTCCGAGCTCTGTCTGCAGGTGAACGGGATCTACGCGCCCGATGCCAAGAACGTGTCACCATGCTCATCGCGCAACTAGCTGCCGACTAGAAGCAAAGGGGGGAAGTTCCATGCGCTGAAGAAAGGGACATGAACACGAGGTACTTCCATGCCCGCGCATCCTGCCGCTCGCGGCGCAACACCATCCGCATGCTGGAAGTAGATGGGATGCAACTCGTGAGCCACGATGCCAAGGTAGCCACTGTCGATGAGATATCATCGGTTGTCCATCGAGGGGTAGACCTAAGATGGTAGATTGATCGGAAGGGGTGCACGTGATCAGGAACTGGATGGTTACAGAGACACAAGACACAAGATTTATACAGGTTCAGGCCGCCAGCGTGGCGTAAAACCCTACGTCGTGTGCTCTGTAAATTGCATTGATTGGGTATGAGACCGTGGTGATCTGGTAGATCAGATGACCTGGTCTGTCTAAGGACCTCTGCCCCTCCTTATATATGCTGAAGGGACAGAGTTACAAGTAGAATAACCTATTCGGTACTATTACTAATCTGTGCGGTGCACGTCGTGTGCCGCACGTCTTCATCTTGGGCTGGACCGTCTTCAATGGTGCGGCCCAAGTATAGCCGTGAGGGTATATGGGGGTCATATCCCCACAGCTAGTCCCCGAGCACCATGTATCTTGAGGGAGTCGTCGTCTTGACCTGTGTCGAGCAGTGTAGATGCAGACCACGTAGTGCCAACCAGTGAAGGTGCTGACCACGTAGTGCCGACCAGTGAAGCTTCATCCCGAGCAGTTCATAAGTCTGCTCCTGACCACGGCTTCTGTCAAAGAAGGTGGTCTATCAAAAGATGCGTGGTGCTCCAAGAAAAAGAAAAAAGCTTTTTACGTCTCTAGGATGTGGGCCCATGCTAACACATGATACAGAGATCACTAAAATGCTAAAGCGAACAATCCGAGAAAGGATAGGCCCAGTCATCGTGAGGTGACATGGGCCCACATAGTCCCCAAGCTTTATGGAAGATGGAACATGTTGTATCGAGCTTTTTAAGAAAAACTCAACATAGCACTAACTGGTTCATAGTCAGTGCCAAGTGAAAAGTTGATGCGTAGTCCCCAAGTAAGTCCTGGACAAAGCACAGGCTCAATCGGGTCAAGGGACACCGAGAACCGCTGGTCCGTAGACACCTCTCGGTGGCAAGTCGAATGCGTAGTCCCCAGATAAGTCTTGGACGGAGGACAGGCTCAATCGGGTCGAGGGACACCGAGAACCGCTAGTCCGTAGACACCTCTGGGTGGCAAGTCGAATGCGCAGTCCCCAGATAAGTCCTGGACGGAGCACAGGTTGTGCGGTGCGTGGCACTAAGCCGAGCGACGGAGGCAAGGCTGTATGGTGTGTGACACCGAGTCGAGGCGACGATGATGAGTCCCCGAGAAGCACGAGGTCGGAGACGAGGATGTGCGGTGCGTGGCACCAAGCCGAGCAACGGAGGCAAGGCTGTGTGGCGCGTGACACCGAGCCGAGGCGACGATGATGAGTCCCCGAGCATCGTGATCGGAGACGAGGCTGTGCAGTGCGCGGCACCGAGCTGTGGCGACGAGCAGTTGGACCAACTGGTTGGATGTTAAGTCCGAGTGCCAGGTGGCATGACCACCTGGACGATGATCCTTGATCCAGTCCCCGAGCGTACGTAGTGTTCTCGGCAACCGAACCTTTTCCTTGAAAATAAACATGAAGAGCGGTAGTACATGATGTACAAATAATTAATCTCCGGAGAAAAAATCAATAGGTTGATATTTTTTTAAGTACTCATGTTGTCATAGAAAAAATGTTGACAATTAAGTTTTGCTCCTACCCTCTAAGCGAGCTAACTTTGTTATGCGACATAGGGATACGCTAGTGAACAGTGTAGGACCGCCAGGATCACTAGGTATCTAGTACCGTTAGAGAGCGACTGCTGAATCTCCTAGTGCTATGTAGCGCGGAGCTGTAACACATCGTAAGAGGATCGAAGCAGTGCCTTATCAAGCCGTTCTCGACGGGCAAGAAATAAAGTTTAATCGTGACTTATCAGGGCGCATGTATGACAGATTGGTACATGGACGTAAAGCTGTAACAGGAAAAGAGGATGATAAAGAACTTTATTAATTTCTCAAATAAACTTAGCTTGTCTTTGGAGACATGTCGTAATCGTTGTGGCCGAGTAGACAATCATGGTTGATCTGTTGTAGGCTCGACGTGGCGCTTGTGGCTTGCTGCAAGGTCCGGAAGTTGCTTGACGTGGTGAGACAGCTTGTCGGACGGGTCCGATCTCCCGGTGTACACTTGCCAACGTCGTGGCTTCACGGACTCCTTGTTAGCTTTGTTGCACGTACGGCACCGGGCAACACGACAGCTCGCCTCTTGCTGACCACTTGTGCAGCCGACGAGATCCATGTCGCTAATGTGTGACGACATGGGACGACGATGAGTCAAATTCCTGAAACAAGCATACGTATATGTGGATACCGAGATATATACTATATAGGACATAAGATCGGAAATTAAAAACTTGACTTAGCTATGCATGCATGTCCCGATAGCTTGCATGGATTCCGTAATTAGCTTGCGTGACCAATGGGTTGCATGGAACAGATCATGACGTCTTGGAGAGTTGTAGATGCGTTTACTGCTTGTCCGTGACGTTGATCAGGTAGATGTATTGGTGAAGCTGGCCTAGATATCTTCGATGGATCTGCACGTGGTGCATGCTCCAGAGTCTCGCATCATCTTCACGTCATGGCGATGTGGATCACGTGCAGTTCGTTGCTTGCATCCATCTTGCTTGTTTGTCTTCGAGATTTGTTGCAAGTTAGATCGGATCACATATGTGCCCAACGGAGAAGCGGCGAGGCCTTCCCGTCCTATCGACCACGTAGCCTAGCGTTGGAGTTGTAGCTTCTGGAAGTTGGAGTCAAAACCAGGATGGACACGTCGAGCAGGTCAAGGCGAGCGGGTCGTTGGTTGCTCCTGGCGAAGTCGACGTTGCCGCCGGAAGCTGGTTACCAGATGATCAGCGCGTACCCCTACCTGGCACACCAACTGTCGATGAGATATCATTGGCGGTCCATCAAGGGGTAGACCTAAAATGGTAGATTGATCGAAAGGGGCGCACGTGATCGAAAACCGGATGGTTACAGAGACACAAGATGCAAGATTTATACAGGTTCAGGCCGCCAGCGTGGCGTAAAACCCTACGTCCTGTGCTCTATAAATTGCATTGATTGGATATGAGATTGTGGTGATCTGGTAGATCGGATAACCTGGTCTGTCTAAGGACCTCAGCCCCTCCTTATATATGCCGAAGGGACAGAGTTACAAGTAGAATAACCTACTTGGTACTATTACTAATCTGTGCAGTGCACGCTGTGTGCCGCACGTCTTCATCTTGGGCAAGACCGTCTTCAATGGTGCGACCCAAGTATAGCCGTGAGGGTATATGGGGGTCATATCCTCACAGAAGAAGCTACTTGGGAATCGGAAGATTTCTTATTGGAGAACTTCCCAAAATTCTATGCTTATGTCTAAGTTATAATTCCCTCTACGAGTTGTAACTCCTTTAGTGTGAGTTGTAAAACCCCTTTTCTTTATGTATTTAGTTGAAGTGTGTTTTGTTGACACATTTCCTTTTCCATTACTTTACTCAAGGCTTTAAATCTCGGGACGAGATTTCTTTAAGGGGGAAGGGCTGTAACACCTCTGGTGTTATATTAACTAAAACCTGCCATGTCATCATATGCATTGCAAAGCATTCATGATTAGTTTACCTTTGATGTGCATCAACTAAAACAAGTTTATATTTCATAGGTTGCATGTGTTTCTGAAATATTTTTGTCACATGAAATCATAAAACTCTACTTTCGAATATCATCTCAAATACTTGGTTTATATTCTATGTACTTGAGGTGTAAACTGTGTTTACACTAGTGTCAAGCATAGTGTATAAATCTAAGTCCAACCCTTAAAAATGATTTCTACATTTGAAGTTGAATTTGAATTTCAAAGCTTATTCCTAAGTCTTGCGATTCAAATTTAAATTCAAATTAGAAAGCTATACAAATGATTTTTGAAAGTCAACTTGGTCAACCAAGGGTACTATTAGGTCATTGACCTAAAAATGTCCTTGAATGATGTTTGTGATCACTAATGACCAACCAATTAATTTAGAAACCAAATCGAGTTTGAATTCGGTCTCAAAAACCCTTTATTTTAAAATCTTATTTTATCCCCTTTTATATAATTCAAAATATATATAGAATTTGGAGATACTCTCAAAATGTAGTTTGTAGATCTTGACAAGAGTTACAAAGTTGGTATTCAAAGTTTTTTAAGTTTCCAAAAAGAATTTCAAATGAATTTAAAAATACAGTTTTCTAGCATTTGTCCCCCTTTGATTTTAAAACCATAATTCAAAAATTATGCATAATTTGGAAAAAAAACTTTATATATGAAAAATGTTTGGTTTGAAAAGTTGAATATTCCATAGATTTGAATATTTTCAAGTTTTATTGAAAAATCAAAAGTAATTTCAAATATTTGTTTCTAGGGTTTTATTCCCCTTTTTAATTTGAATTCTCAAAAACTACGTAGAATTTCAAAATGTTTGTTAAATAAAAAGTGTAGCTCTTGAAAAGTTATGCAAATGATATTTTTGGATATTTTCAAGTTCCTATATAAATTTTGGTGTAATTTGGAATTTTTGATGAATGGCAGTTTTGTAATTTTCACGAACAGTACCGGGACCTATGAACTACAGCCATGGCCGGCTTTTCAAGCCGCGCCGCCGTCCACCGGCGCCATACCGGCGTGCCGTGGCCTCCAGCTTGCCTCGCGCTCGAAGCATCCTCGCCGCGTGTCGCCCTCCCTTTCCTCGAGCTCTGGCTACAAGTAGAAGCGCCGTGGCCGACTTCTTCTTCTTCTTTGCTCTGCCGCCGTCGACGTTGTCCTCGTCCGCCGGCAAAATTCGTCACCTCTGAGCACACCCCGCCTCCATTTTCATCTCCATCAGCTCCGCCTCATCCTTACGGTTCGATTGGGCCTAGAAATGCAAGCTCTCATCGACTAAATCGCCTGCACGACGTCGTCTTCCTCGCGGCCGGTCGCCGGACCACCGTGACTTCGTCTTCGTCGTTCGTCCTCGTCCGTGATCATTTTCTCAATTCCTTTGACAGTCACAGTCACCTTGAACTGCGGCACTTGATACGCCCTTCGTTCCTTTGTTTGCTGGACAGGACACGCCGGAACACCGTCCGAGCCGCCGGAGCACCGCCGCCGCTATCCCTGCCACCGCTAAGCTTCCACCTCCGGCCACTCCAGGCCTTCATCTTCATGTGCATCGCGACCGTGGTGAGCTTCTGGTGCTCATGGTATCGTTCTTTGGGTCAGGCGTGCCTTGTCGTGGCCGGCCATCGCGGGTCGCCGCCGGCATGCCTTGCCAGCGCCGTCACGCGCGTGGCCGCTTATGCTAGGAACCTGGTAGGGCTTCATCTTGTTGTCTAGCATGTTCGTGAAGGTGTATAGATCATGTCCAAGTGCTCACGTCGCTGGAGAAGCCTCCGGTGGGCTTTGCCGCTATGCCCGAGCTCCGCCGTGCCGCCATGGCCGCCGGCGAGCCGCCTGCTCTAGCTCCGCCGCCGCATTAGCTACCCCGTTAGGCTCGCATCGTCGCGTAGAGCTCGTAGGTTCAAGTCCGGTCATCGGATACCTCACCGCCAGCAAGCAATTGCCGGTCAACAGCCGCCGCCGTCTGGTCAACTCGGAAAAGGATTTTCCTTTTCTTTTATTTATTTTAGAAAATCCAGAAAATGCCCTTTACTTTGGAAATTCATAGAAAATTATTTATGCATCCAAAAATTCTAAAATTTTTTGCGTATGCTCTTTATGATGTTATCTATATAGAAAAAATATGAAATACTAAATTTGAGTACTTTTTCATAAGTAAAATTAGCCCTTTTAATTGAAAAATGCATCTTCTATGATTTTTAATAAATAAAATAATTGTTTTTATTTCTGAAATTTATTTTGCCATCTGATTAGGCCAAGAGCTTTTCAAAATAAAATTTTGAGCTCAATTAGACAACTTTAATTTTATGCCTTAATTTTATGCTTTTAAATAATTAATTAATCCCTTTTAATTAAGCTTAATCATTATAGGATTGTTTGACTTTGGGATTGATTGATGACCTTGGGTAATTAACCCTATGACCTTTGGCACTTTAATAAATTATTTGCGCTTACCTGGATCATGTCATTAGGGTCTAATCAATGTTATTTCATGTGTTTAATAACCTTATTAAATGACGTAGTTAACCCTAATAAACTTAGTAAGTAAGTTTTGGTTAGCTTACAACTTTATCGTGAAGAAAAGTTGTACTCAAGTCCTTAATCTGGTCATGCATCCATCGAGCATCATGTTTACTATTCTATCATGTTGAGACGTATCATGTTATTGTGTAACTTCCGTTAACGAAGAGTTTAATGTTGTCGCACCAGATCCTAAGGAAGAGCAGAACCAGGAGCTGGGTGTTGATCCAGAGTTCGAGACCATCTACCCCGAATACCAAGGCAAGCCCCGGATGCATTCAAACCCTATTCTATTTTATAAAAGTTTTATCGCTCCAGCTATGAAATATTGCATTAAGTAATAGGAGTTGAGTGATAAACCACCAATTGCATTACCTGTTTTACCCCCATATTCCTTGTTACCTGTTAATTGGGAAATGCGTAGTAATGCTTAGCCCTGCTTAATTAGCTAGGTGTTCAAAAGTTAAAAGAATAAAAAAGATGAGAATGACTTTGTTTGTGGAATCATGATAATAGTTAATAAATCGAGTCCGGACGGTTAACTTGCATTGAGAAAGGAGTCCCTCTGTAGTGTTTTCGTCTGTTGATGCCTTAGGTCCCGTGTCGATGGTGAATCGGTGATATCGAGAAATTAGAAATCCACATGCATGAAGTGATATACAGTGGGCCAGAGTCCCCACTTATGTCATGGAGTGATGTATAGTAGGCTAGAGTCCCCACATATGTCATAGTGTGTTATACTGTGGGTTTAAGTTCCCATGTATATCGGTACACTGGGTCGAAGTGTTCATGTGTATCATGTGGTGATATATGGCTGCGGTTGTTATCCCGGTATATCTGTGATCTGGTATGCATCGGAGTTAAAGTCTTCGGTATCCCAGTGATCTAGGTCCCAGCTGGGTTTGAAAATGGATTCGAATCGCCGTTGCTTCTCGAAGAAGAAGACTCGATTGGTGTTCATCATCGTAGTAACAACTTGAATGATGTTTAAGGCTAAGAATGAAGTTGGATGGTAATCTCGAGCTAGATCGAGACAACTTTACTTTCTTTCAAGCTTTTCGGCAAAAATTTCTTATCTCCTGCAAGCCTTACCTTGTCCCTCTAGCCTGCATTTCCTGAGTCTTCACCCCTCTTTTTCGTCGGGTCAGTCTTGTTGAGTACTTTTGTACTCAGGGTTTGTTGAACCCTTGTTGCAGGTGAGTCCCATGGGCAGGAGTGCTTCGCATCCTGCTTCATGACAGTCGTTGCGGAGAGTGACGACAAGTAGGATGTCTGGCTCTTGGGCAGAGCTTATCGCCTGGTATTGTAATAAAATTATCTATCGCTACTCCACTACTATTATGGTATGTATAAATTAAACTTCTGGTTTGTAAGGCTTGAAAACTTATGTTATTGTAACCCTTCCACTGTTTACTCTGATGTATATTATTTGTATAAAACTGTTGTAATACTGCAATGTCTCTTTGTAATGATTGATCCTGCTCGGAGAATCGTGGATGATTCGGGATTTACCCGACAGACCTTTTAAAGTCTTATGGAACACATTCATGGTTATTAGGAGTCTGTTAGACAATAATCATGCGTGTGGGCCATATGGTTTAGGAGATTCTGCCATAGAGGTGTGCAAAGATATGGAAGATGGTGGACTCGGTGTGGCACGCCTGGACACTCACAACGCCTGCATGCTCCTCAAGCTCATACACCGGCTCTACCACCCAGATGGGTCAGCATGGGCTACCTGGGTAGCGTAGCGCACCGACCCGGCCACCCTGTGTGGAGGGGTCGACGGACCACATTGGAACGCCCTCCGGGAGCTCCTCCCCGCCTATCAACATATCACCAAGGTGGCTGTGGGTGATGGACGCTCCACAAACTTCTGGGAAGACTGCTGGCTGGGGGGACTCCAAGCTCTCGCAGCAGTTTCCAGCCCTACACTCCCACTACGACGCACGAGCTGTCTCGGCGCATGATGTCATCTCCTAGATACGCGAGATGCCTTCTAGCGCCGCCTCACCACCCAAGCCCGGCATGAACTCGAAGATCTCAACAGTTGTTGTAGGGAGTGTCCCTGAATGCCGAGAGCGACGAGAGAACTTGCTTCTTCGCCGACCATTGTAACAAATTAATGTCCGGGCTGGTTTACAAGGCATCGATGCGAGGCGACCATGACTGTGCCATGTTTTAGTTTGTCTGGAAGAACTTCTCTCCCCCGGGTCAATTTTTTTGGGTGGCTTCTCACAAAAGACATAATTCAAAGCCGCTGCAACCTCGCCATGAAGAAAATCCTCGACGATGCCCTTTGTGAGATCTGCCATGGCGCCGAGGAGACAGCTGACCACATTGTAAGTGAGTGTACCTTTGCCGTTAGCTTTTGGACTCTCATTGGCTGGTGCTCCTCCAACATTGCCAAAGTGCGAGAGATAACCCCTCTTCCTCATGTCTTCAAGAAGATCCTAGACCCTCTGCTCTTACTTATCTGCTGGGAGCTATGGAAACATAGGAATGATGTGGTCTTCAACAACCTCCCACCAAGCCTGGATCGCCTCACCGCTTCTTGCAAGACTGCACTAAAAGATTGGGCGTGCCGGATCCCCAGGAAGGATGTTACCTTAGCGCAAAGTTGGAGCTCTTGCTTTAATAATGTAATCTAAACCTCATCCTCTCTCTGTAACAACTCTGTAATTGGGCTATGCCCCTCCATTGCCGTGGGTTTTCCTGCGTGCACATGTGGAATGAAAGTTGCAGGTGGGTATCTTGTTGATCTCCCCGAAGTTCCCTAAAAAAATACTTTTAACGACCAAATGTCAAGACAATGACTGATTTAAGAGCTATCACCCTATTCGGTCTGAGAGCATGAAGTTTCTTAACTCCGGCTAGGCACGAAAACTTATACTCATCACTAAAATATCACAAAAACTAACTAACAAAAGGGGAGTCTCCATAAACGCCTAGGTATTGTGGTGCTTCCATAGCAACCACGCAATCAAAATGACGAGATAATTTGCGCCTTTCCAATGTTCCTTACTAAACATGTAGAATTAGCAAAACAAAGATCATATATGTGGAAGCTTTGCTTCGCTATCCCAAAGGCGACAAAATATCGAACCAAGCTTGTTGTACAAACACACAACTAATAAGCAAATGTTGAATTGTCTCCTCTCGATCACACAAAGGACACCTCCTCAAGTGTGAGAATCCTCGACGTTCATATCAAATACGGTACCTGTTACTCATGAGTTGCTATTATTAATATATAGTTTGTTGTCGATGTGTTGCATGAGATGTATTGTATGTGTGAGTGAGATGTACAAGATGTATATTGTAGGCTACTTTGTTGCTACCACATTGATCCATCATTTTTTGTTGTGTATTTAAGTGTCATTTTGTATAGAAATTACTATAGAAAGTATGAGTCATGAAGGATATACTTAGTAAAGAACATTAATTTTTCTCCTCTCTTGGAAACTAGAAGCCATGAGTGGAAGACGATGATAGATAAAAAAACAACTCAACATTATTCTAATACTGATGAATATGGCACCAAGTAAATCTTCGATAGCAAACAAGCAAATCTTCCAATCCCTGAGGACCTGTTTGGAACAGGCAAAATGTAAAACAAAGGAAATGAAGAAAACATAAAAATAGAAAATAGGTGTGGGTAGAAAACAAACGATTGAAAAAACATGAAATTTTATAGGAATTAGTGTCTCTAACACACAGATAGAAGAGCATGCTTATACCTCCATTCTAAGGGCTTGCTTATCTCTCTAAAAATTTTATAAGAGTTTGAAGTGAATATTTTATTTCCTCCATTCTATCGAGTAAATCAAGCCTTTTCAAAGGAAATAGAAACTTCATTCCTCTATTCCAAACACCATACGATGTAAGCAAAACATATATGAATTGATTATAAACTTCTCCATTCTAAAATTGTTTTGAAAGAGAAATTTCGGCCTTGTTTAGTTCATCAAATTTGGCCACCAAATTCACTATGCAGAATTCCTATTTCCCGTCATATCAAAATACCAGCACATACATGGAGTACTAAATATAGATAAAATTAAAAACTAATTGTATAATTTTGTTATACTTTATGAGACGAACATTTTAAATATAATTAATTAAAATTTAAATAATTTTTACTAAATATAAATAAAATACTACGGGAATTAGAATTCAACCCAATAACTAAACAAGGCCTCCGTTCGTAAGGACCGGGAGAAGCCCACCGGATCTGGACAGCAAGGCAGAGAGCCCTTCTGGTCTGGAAATCGGGACCTGCTGACCTGCACCTATCAAAGCCGGGCAGCGAGACGGGGCCCACACGCCAGTTCCCGGCGGCCGCGCCCGCCATTTACTCCGCTCCGACGTACTCCTCCCTCCACCCCTGAGCTGTCGCTGACAACAACCCCCATTGACTCCCGACACCCACGGCCGCACTTACCCGCATGCCCCCGACACCCCGGCCCCACCATATTAACCTCTCTCCCACCGCCACCCGGGCCCGGCCTCGTTCCCCCCACCTTACCCGCGGCCGTCGTCTCCCCCCTCGTCCTACTACTATTCCCGAATTCCGAATTCCACTGCGCTGCGCTGCTTCTGCAGTTCTGCCTCCTGCTCCCCCCTTTTCTCCCGCCCCCGGATCCCACGCGGAGGCCGCAGGCAGCTGCGGCGGTGGCGGCGTCCGAGAGGCGTAGGGTTTAGCGCGGGGGAGGAGCTTAGGGTTTTGGGAGGAAGAGGAGGAGCGGATGGGGACGGCGGGGAAGGGCGCGTGGGTGGTGCCGGCGCCGGCGTACAGGGAGGTGGAGGGGTGGGAGGGCGTGGGCGAGGACGCGCCGGGGTTCCGGTGCGGCCACTCGCTCACCGCCGTCGCGCCCACCAAGGGCCACGGCCCGCGGCTCATCCTCTTCGGCG
>CM041641.1:40142371-40234016 GCA_023333625.1 Bothriochloa decipiens | reverse complement strand
CTTTTGGAGCAAGGAAATACTGACCTGGGTTATGATGCTGCTAAAGGCGAATACGTTGACATGGTGAAGGCTGGTATCATTGGCCCGCTAAAGGTGATCAGAACTGCTTTGGTGGATGCTGCTAGTGTGTCGTCCCTGATGACCACCACGGAATCCATAATTGTAGAGATCCCCAAGGAAGAGGCACCGGCTCCAACAATGGGTGGTATGGGTGGAATAGATTACTAAGACATCACACCCACGATACACATCAAAGCAGGACGTGCAAGCTCATCTTTACAGTAGTTTGTTCGATGAGTTGGTTGTCAGGCGGATACAGTTTTGCTGGATGGATTTTCATCCATATATCTATTTGTCATTGTAAAAGGGAATACAATTCAGTAGCTCATGAATTAGCAAGGCAAGCTTTGTTAGAAAATAACTCTTATGTATCATGCAGTTGCTTGTAAACAGTGCAACTATCTTATCAAATCAATAGAGTTTGCCTGATTACTTCAAGGAATCAAACCCAACAAAAGAAAAAAAACAAGAGAGTCACAGCCACGTAATGAGGCGCACCTGCCCATTGATGCGGTGTACGAAGTGTGGAATTTTTGGAATTTTTCTTTGTGGAAACATGATATATGATCTCTCTCGGTTATGTTGAATGATCAAACCCGTGTGAAACACAGTAATGCTAATTGGCGTGCATCATGAGGTTTGAACCGATGCTTCAAACAAGTTTATCTACCACCATAAAATGGCTACAAAAATTTTTGTACAACAGTACCCAATAAAACCCTCTTAAAGACTCTCATCTCATCCCTGATTCTACATCTCCATGCCGTCCTGCGCCATATTCTGCAGATCCTCCTCGGTCAACAGCGTCTTTTTGCCACCGCTTCCTGTCTTGTCGTATGGCTGTGCCATCCTCCGGAGAAACTGTTGCAGAGCAAGTGTTAGAGCATCAGTATTCAGTATGACAAGCAACAGAGCAGGTTTGGTCAATGCTGGTGATAAAGAGAGACGAAAATGCTAACAATTTGATACAAAGTTAAATATATAGTGGCATCGAAGCTGTGTTAGGATAAATCTTATTCTTATACATAGGGGGCAAGGAACCTTGTAAGTTGTGAACACCAAATTGGCAGCAAATTGCATTGCGAACTGCAATAACCGAAAGCAACAAAAGCTTCCAAGGAAAACAAATTTGTAAAGCATACCTCACGAGCTATATGGAGAGCCATATCAGTGCTCAGATTTAGGTGTGCATCATGCAAATGCGAGAGTATCCACCCAGGCAACTTAGACCGTTTATCATGCCGACTGTATCTGTAAACAACAAAGAAATTTACCGAAGGTGAAACTTAACACAAAACATAAACATAGCAAGGAAATGAGCACAGGAAACAACATTATGTATGGATGCAATTTTGCTGGAATTCAGATCTAACAATAACTAAAACCAAGCTGCCCACTTATGGTCCATAAAACCCAAAAAAAAAGGAGGATGATATGCATAAAGGTTCATAACACATAAGTATCAAACCAAGCAATGGTTAAGAGAGTTGTTGGTGAAAAAAAAACACAGTGATCAAATGCACATTTTTTAGTTGGAAACTTCACGTTCATGCATTACTTCATAAGCATGTCACCTCTTGCTGATATTTTAATAGAGGTTTAAAGTTTAAACAAAAGCATATTGTTTCCAGATGTCTATTTATAATCCACTAGGTAATAAGTCGGCACAAGATTGGAGCTGGTTCGTCAGCATACAACTATACATGCAGGTTTCTTCATGCTTAGCTATGCTAGAACTCAGTGCGTCAAGGCAGTAATCAAGTACCTTTTGTCAGCAAATATCATCATCCCATAATCAGCTTTGGAGCGAATCACACGGCCAACACATTGGGCTGCTTGCCTCTGGCATTAATGAGATTTCAAATTTATTTCAAGAAATTTTGTTAGAAATATCTTTACAACATAAGAGGTGACAATCAAAAGGAGTTATTTCTTTCCCTGAAAGTAATAATGTTATTACCAAAGCATCAAATGTTAGGAAGTCACCCTCCTTTATCTGGAAAGTTTCCCGGAGGTACTCCAACCTAGCAAGCAATATCCTGCAAATCGTATAAAGACAAACAAAGGCAACCATTATGAAATCATTAAGCCACTAGCGACCACAAATTGCAACTATGTACATGCAACAAACTACTTATGCATATGGAGTAACCATAACTTGGCAGCAAAATCAAGGGGCAGAGAGGATTGAAGCTAAATGTGAACAGAACTCACCGGCTCAGTGTGTACTGGAAAGGCACACCAAACATGATAACTAATCTGCCATAGTGCCGATCAAAATCAATACCTTCAGCAACTTTGCCCCTGCATTAAGTGTTAGCAGTAGTGAAACTATAGCTTCCAATGGTGACAACAACATTATTTTTACTATGTTATGTTACAGTCACAGTCACATCACTGAATTTAACATGATCAAATATAAAATTTGGAAGGTTGCTTTCAGATTGCAAATAATAAGGTGGACCAACCTGGCAACAGAGAAGAAAATGGCACCTCTTCCACAATCACATGCCTTTCTGTAGTTATCGAGAGCCAATGTTGTCTCAACGACATCTGGTGTTTCGATGAAGACTAATTTATGTTGCATGATGTCCTGAAAAACAGTAAAACCAGCTTTTCATTATTGGAACTAATGTATATGTATCTTACTTATCTGGGTTATAGAAAATTTACAGGTATTTCATTTTCATGACACAAATGACTAGCATATCTTTGTGGATAACAAAAATTAGCATTGATACCTGGCATATCTGTTTAGATAACAAAACTGCAGATATGATAGATATAATTCTTTGTCCAAAGATTAGTATCTATTAGTACCAAAGGTAAGACGTAAAGCAAATTATCCAGTTCTATATGCATGTTGCTGATGTAATAAATAATTCGACAGTGTCTATATGAGTGCGATAGTACTGGTAGATACTTTTAAGTCTTAATTAATGCAACTTGAGACTCTTATTATCAATATAGATAACTGGATGGAACATCCCGAACATGCAATGAAAATATAGCATTAGATGCTTAGACACCATTTCATATACTTACTATAAACCAATGATGTTCTGGAGGACCTGAAGCTACTTGGCTGAGTAGCATAGGTGATACACGATTAGACCTGTTCCTTGTTGCTATATCTATATTTTATCTGAATTGTAAGGTTTATTTGAGAGAAAAATATACAGGTGAAAGAAACAACCTGCAGAATTCCCATTTCGTGCCAGCTGTTGACAATGCCATCCATATAGGAATAACTGACAAAAAAGCAAACTACACCATCTGGAACAGCAGAAGCCATTTCCAGCAAGAGGCGTCCATAATTCCTCACAACACCAGGATCACTACGCATATCGAACTTTGTACTCACAGGTAGCTGATCACTGAAAATGACGAATGACTGATGTTTAGACAAAAGTGTACAATGCTACCAGTAATATGATATATGAAATGTTGGAAACAACAAAAGGTGCCATAAAAGCTTAACATAAGTGTCATATGATCTTCAGGAATAGAAAGGTATCATGTATATGCAATACAGTGTTAGCATTTCCAAACCTAAGAATATGTTTGCAATGCTAACATTTAAAAAATCCGGTATGCTACAGTAATTTTTGAAATATGAAGTTCATGTGGGACCAGCTCATACCTTCCTCGAGTCAAGACCATGGGACAAATACAATCTCTTGTTAAGGACATTGTGAAGCTTCTGCTTATAACAGGATTAAAATTCAAGAGACGAGGATAAAGATCTATTGGGCTGAGAGTTCCAGAAGTGATCACAACTGTTTCGAAACGATCAAAAACAGGTCTTATTGCGAGTGAAGCATCATGGCAACTCAGCTGCAAAACAGATGGGCTCATTAGTAGCAGGTTAAAGAAGCAGTGCCGCTATAATTTCAGCATGATCATAATTCATCAAGATTAGTCTGGGTACCTGAATAACAGGATCACGAATATCAGGCATTCTCTCATCATAAGGCTCTATTATAATGGAAAAGCCCCGTGTGTAAGTTCCAATCAGTGTGGCAAAGTCACATACGGTCTGAATGTGCATGAACTCATCAGTATCAGTTATCTCCAATGTCATCATTAGGGAGTGTAGCCTGTCATAACAGAACCTCAGCATTTTTTGATCGATTCCAGCCTGGGAATGGATTGTAGTAACAAAGGAAAGCGGCATTTCATTCTCAACATTCTCTGTTTTATCAAGCCGGGCTTCAAGGAACCTCACAAGCCTCCGCAAGACAGCAAGAAAATGCTCTGCTCTCCTTATGTTTCCAGGAACAGCTTCCTTCAGGATGTCCTCAGGCAAAGCCGGATTCGCGAGCCAGGCATCCGATACTTCATCAAAAGAAGTACAATACTGTGAGGATAGGTGTCTGTAGAAGGCTGACAGTGTGAAATGCAGTAGTAGTGTCAAAAGGCAGTGCTTACTTGGTAGATTTCCTCTCTGCGCCAGCCCATCCACCAGTCTGTTGTATTCAGCACGAAGCCTATTGGCATCTGTGGCCTTGAACCTTCCTACCAGATAAAGCAGTTATCAAGCAAGCTTAATAACCCATCACAAAGTTGGATAGTTGTAAAGAAACAGAACCTATCATTCAGTGAGTATTAGTGTCGGAATACATCCAACAGATAAAGCAGTTAGCAAGCAAGCTTAATTACCCATCACAAAGTTGGACAATAGTTTCTAAAGAAACAGAACCTATCATTCAGTGACTACCACAAAGTTAGATAGTCCTAAAGAACAGAACCTATCATTCAGTGACTATTGGTGGCTGAACTTAAGTACATCCAACTAGTGAGAGCATTACCTGTCGATCTCTTGCGAGATGCGCCCCAGATTTCGCTTAGCACCATCCAACGTCTGCTTGCGGATGCTGACGCTCAGCGCCTCTATGCAGACATTGTCGATGTTGTGAGCCTCATCGAAGACGACCACACACTCCTTCTGCATCTCCCTGGACACAATGCTGGCCACCTTGGGGTCGAGCAGGTACTGGTAGCTGTACACGACTACATTGGCATACTTCACCATCTGCCTGGCGAGGAAGTAGGGGCAGACCCGGCGCTCCCTGCCGAGCGCGCGGAGGTCGGCGAGGGTGTACACCCCGGGCGGCATGAAGGAGGAGAGGTCGCCGGCGGCAGCGGCCCGATCGAACGTCTCGTAGAACTCGCACAGCGGGGTGGACTCCGGGTCCGAGGCGGCCTTCTCGCGGACCCAGGAGGCCGTGAGGCGCCGGCAGGCGGTGTCGACGGAGTCCCGCGCGGCCGCGGCGGACGCCTGCGGGTGGATGCAGAGGTTCTTGCGGGAGGAGAGGCCGAGCGCGAGGAGGGAGCGGGAGGCGGCCGGCGGGAGGTGCGCGAAGAGGAGGCGGAGCTCGGCGAGGGTCTTCTCCATCTCGTGCACGGTGCGGGTGCAGTAGATGAGGCGGAGCGGGCGGGCCGGGTTGGCGAGGGCGTAGGAGGTGATGAGGGAGATGAGCGCCGCCGTCTTGCCGGTGCCCGTGGGCATCTCGAGCAGCGCGTGCCCGCGCGCGTCCAGGGCGCGCTTCAGCTCCCCCATGTACGCGTGCTGCTCCGGGTAGATCGCCGCGTACGGGAAGTGCACGGGCAGGCCGTCCAGGTCGAACCGCATCGTGGCGGGAGGGGAAGGGCGGGCAGACGCGGGGGCGGCACCGGAGTGGGAGGGTTTGATTCGCCGGAGCCGAAGCCCGCGCCGCCGCCGCCGCGGGGAAGAGAGCACGTGAGGTGCTCGCTGGAAGGCCCCCGTGCGAGGAGATGCCGCTGGTGGGCTCGTCACGAGTATATTGGCTTCTGGGTTGGGCCGCAATGGGCTACAGAGGAGTTGCCTGCGGGCCTCGGATAAATGAAAGAGAAAAAAGGGCCACTTGATTTGCCTAAATTAATGGAATGCTATAGATCACGTACAGAGGCTTTTACTTATGTGTCATTTCAAAAGTTTCATCTGCCTATAAAAAGTTGGTTCGCACCTGTGTGCCGTGACATAAATTTGCTTTTATCTGTGTGCCATTTTGGACGGAATGTGCACTAACAGAGCCTAACGGATTTAGACAAAGACCATTTTACCCTTCTGTTTCTCATGCTGGACCGTGACATACGGGTAAAAGAGTTTGTGTCATGGCATATAGGTACGAACTAATTTTTTAGTAGCACACAAGTCAGGTGAAACTTTTGTAATGACACAGAGGTAAAAGCCTCTCACATATAGGCTGCTGAGATAAATCGAAGTTCTTCTAAAACAAATCGAAGTGACTTGATCGCATATCTCTTGATGACACACAGAACCAACTCCCCCCCCCCCTCTTTTTTTCTCCCCCTGTTTTGGACATGTTTCTTCCAAAATGGAGCATTGTTTTCCTCTACAATGGAGATGTTCCGTTTTATTTTATTTTATATTTTTTTGGCTCGAAGCTTACCTTGAGATATGACGCCAAATTACTTCCAAAATCCTACACGATGACGTCCACAAAATTTACGTAGTTAGGGAGGCTTAGTTTGATATTTATCTATACTTTTACCCATACATATTATATGCAGTATTCTGTCTTTTTAAATTGTAATAACCTGTTTTTGTGTGTGTGTTTGTGTATACAATTCTTTACTATGCATCCAAATCTAAGATATGCATATGTACATAGTAAAAATAATGTATCTAAAAAGGTTAAAGTAATTTACAATTTGGAATACAGGCATATTTGTTAGAAGAAATTTATGTGAAGATATACAATCTATGGTATTCACTAATTCAGTAATAAGGATGTTGTAGAAAAACAGTAATAAGGACTATGTATGTATGCGGTTTCCTCTCTCCCCTGTGTTATGCGGAGTGACGGAGCATATGATGGGCTTGTTAGGAAACATAACGTGACATATCTCGTAAACGTGCAACACATTTGTACCAAGGCAATGACCTGGTGGTGTGCATGGTATATAGATACAATCGGTTGAGATAGATATAGGTTGTTATCAGGTTGTTGTTTAGATCAGGATCTCCTCAACCGATTGCCTTGTAACTCAAGCATGTAATGGGTATATAAAGATTAACATGGAGACGTGACCAGCCAAGATAGGCAGTCACGGTTGCCATATTCTTTGCATGGTAATCAGAGCTACTCTTCCAAAACACATCTAGCCATGGCGTTGTCATCTTCTTCCTCCAACCATTCCCATCATTCTCCCTTCGGCCCATCCATCTCCGAGAAGCTGACGCGTGACAACTTCCTCCTATGGAAGGCGCAAATCATGCTGGCATCAGGGCCGCGCAGTATAAGGGTTACCTAGATGGAACCCAATCTATGCCAGCCAAACTGGTGGAGCTCGTCAAGGAGGACAAGACGAAGATCACCACCATCAACCCCGACTACGAGAAGTGATTGAAGGAGGACCAACTTCTGCTCGCCCACATCAACAACTCTCTATCAAGGGAGGTGTTGGGGTAGGTGGCTACAATGACCACTTCAGCATCCGTCTGGGCTGCGCTCAACAACATGTATGCCACGTAGTCACAGGCCAGGGTCACCAACCTTCGTATGCAGCTTGTCAACTGCAAGAAGGGTGGCCAAACCGCTGCCGTCTACTTCGCCAAGGTCAAGGCACTTGGTGACGAACTTGCTGCTGCTGGTCGCCCGGTTCCAGATGAGGAACTGGTGACTTTCATCCTCGCTGGACTCAACCTCGACTACAATCCGTTGGTGTCCTCGGTGGTGGGGCGCACAGATCCGATATCCCTGAGCGACCTCTATGCTCAGATCCTCGCCTACGACATGCGCCTCCAGATGCTGTAGGACAACCACCACGCCAGCCAAAACTCCTCCATCAATGTTGCTTCACGTGGCCGTGGAGGTGGTCGCGGCCGTGGACGTGGCGGTCCCGATCGTGGCTTCGGTGGACGTGGCTTCGACAACACTCCACCGCCTCAGAACTCTGGTGGGCAGACAACTCCCAAGCCGATCTGCCAGGTGTGCAAGAAGAAGGGGCATGGGGCCGACATCTGCTGGTACCGATTTGAAGAAGATTATCAGCCCTACACCAAGAACGTCGGGACAACACATGTGAATTATGGGGTTGACACCAACTGGTATGCTGATAGTGGTGCACCAAACCATATCACATCAGAGTTGCAGAAGCTCACCGTCAGGGACAAGTACAAGGGCTGCGATCAGGTCTACACTACAAGTGGTTCAGGTATGAGGATTAGTAACATTGGTCATGCAATCTTACATACCCCAAACAAAAATTTGCATCTATAAAATGTCCTTCACGTTCCTAGCGCAAATAAAAGTCTTGTCTCTATTCATCGTCTTACATCTGATAACAACACTATATTGAATTTCATCCTCATTATTTTCTCATCAAGGATCGGGCCACGAAGAGAATTCTTCATCGCGGCAAGTGTGAGGGCGGTCTCTATCCTTTGAGGCCTCAATAGGGAGAAGCACAATGCCACAAGCAAGCTTGTCGTGTTAGTAGGCCGTCTACATCAAGATGGCATAGTCGTTTGGGTCATGCGTCCTTTCCAATTGTTGAGGAAGTTATTAGAAACAATTTGCTTAAATTTTTCTGTTAGTCATGATGATGTGTCGGTGTGTGACTCTTGCCAAAGAGCAAAGAGTCATCAATTTCCTTATTCCAGCTCGATCAATAAAAGTTGTGCTCCCCTTGATTCGATACATTCGGATGTGTGGGGTCCTGCTGGCAATCATGCCTTTTATGTGTCATTCATCGATGATTTCAGTAGATACACATGGGTCTACCTCCTTAAACACAAATCTGAAGTATTCCAAGTCTTTAAGAACTTTCAGAACCTCATTGAAAGAAAGTTCAATAGAAAGATCATTAGCATGCAGGCAGATTGGGGAGGAGAGTATGAGAGGCTAAACTCTTTCTTCAATTAGCTAGGGATATCTCATCGGGTGTCATGCCCGCATACACACCAGCAGAATGGTAGAGCTGAATGAAAACATCATCATATTGTTGAAGTCGGCTTATCGCTCCTTGCGCAAGCATCCATGCCCCTAAAATATTGGGATCAGGCCTTTCTTACTGCCACCTACCTCATTAACATCTTGCCATCGAGAGTCCTAGATTACAAGACACTAGTTGAACTCTTACTAAAAGAGAAGCCACAGTATAACTCTCTTTGTGTGTTTGGCTATGCTTGTTGGCCAAACTTGGGACCTTACAATGCTAGGAAATTATCTTTCCGTTCGACTCAATTTGTATTCCTTGGATATAGCTCTCTTCACAAAGGATTCAAGTGCCTAGAACCCAGCACAGTACGCATCTATGTTTCCAGGGATGTGGTTTTTGACGAAAATGTCTTCCCCTTCTCCTCCTTGCATTCAAATGTTGGTGGCAGATTACAAAATGAAATCTCCTTGCTTCCTGAAAGTCTATCTCCTTTTGTTCCTGGGGATGTAAGCTATCATGCACCTAATGCTACTAATCCCATTGCTTCTACTTATCATCATGAAGTGCAGGAATCAGGAGAAGATGTGCAGGAAGTGCATGAAATAATGGATGCAGGGGCTATAGATCCGGTGAGCACAGAGGATCCAAGCACCGGACACTAAGACGATCCACCTGCGAAAACAGCGTCGGAGTCCAAGGTTGTCGCGCCCATCCAGAGTTCACCGCGTGGGGGGACATCATCCACATCGGGATCCATCCCAGTCTCTCCGCGCGCGGCGACAAATCCACTGGCCATGGGATCTTCTGCGCCTTTCCCCGGATCTGATGCGGCTATGGACGGTCAACAGGCTGAACCGGTTAATCAACAGCAACCACACACTCGACCCCAAAGTGGCATCGTTAAACCAAAGGTATTTATAGATGGCACTGTGAGATATGCAAATGTGTGTGCAGCAGGTGAACCACAATCTATTGAAGAAGCACTCAAGGTGGACAAATGGAAGAAAGCTATGAAGGATGAATTTGATGCATTGCAAAGAAATGGTACATGGACTCTTGTGCCATCGTCTCAAGGCAAGAACCTCATTGATTGTAAGTGGGTGTTCAAAATAAAAAGAAAAGCAGATGGCCAGATAGATCGGTACAAGGCAAGATTGGTGGCTAAGGGTTTTAAATAAAGGTATGGCATTGACTGCGAGGACACATTTAGTCCCGTGGTGAAAATTGCAATTGTAAGATTGATACTATCTTTAGCAGTCACTAGAGGATGGTGCTTGAGACAGCTAGATGTGCAGAATGCATTTCTTCATGGTGTTCTGGAAGAGGAGGTTTACATGAAACAACCACCAGGGTTTGAGAATGCAAAACATACTTATTTTGTGTGTAAACTCAAGAAGGCTATTTATGGGTTGAAGCAAGCTCCAAGGGCCTGGTATTCAAGATTGAGTTCTAAGCTTATTAGCCTGGTTTTGTTCCCTCTAAATCTAACATGTCATTGTTCATTTACAAAAAGGGCAGTGTAGAAATATACATGTTGATTTATGTTGATGATGTAATTGTCACTAGCTCATCACAGGATGCGGTGAAGGTTCTATTGACAGCTCTCAAGGAGGATTTTGCCCTCAAGGACCTTGGAAATTTGCACTATTTCCTGGGAATTGAAGTTGAAAAGAAACAGAATGGTGATTTACTCCTGACACAGAAGAAGTATGCCAAGGATATTCTGTCAAGGGTTGGCATGGTAAACTGTAAGCCAATGTCTACTCCTATGTCTTCAGCTGAAAAGATGACACAAGCTGATGGTGTACCTCTTGGTTTTGAAGACAACACTAGATACAAAAGCGTAGTGGGGGCACTGCAGTACATTACTTTGACTCGGCCTGATTTAGCTTTCACTGTTAATAGGGTATGTCAATACTTGCATGCACCAACTACGACGCATTGGATAGCAGTGAAGAGATTCATTTGATATCTCAAGTTTTCTGAGAATACATGTCTATTGATTCACAAGCACTCACCCTTGATTATCAGTGGATTTTTTGATGCAAATTGGGCAGGTTCCAGAGATGATTGACGATCAACTGAAGGGTTTGTGGTGTTTCTTGGATCAAATGTGATTTTTGGAGTGCTAGGAAGCAGCCCACAGTCTCTAGGTCTAGTACTGAAGCTGAGTATAAATCTATGGCAAATACTACAATAGAGATGATATGAGTAGAACAATTGCTTGGTGAGCTTGGTGTCAAGTTAAAGGAGAAACCTCGACTTTGGTGTGACAACCTAGGAGCTACTTATTTATCTGCTAATCCAGTGTTTCATGCCAGGGCAAAGCACATAGAGATTGACTTTCACTTTGTACATGAAAGAGTTGCTAGGAAGCAACTTGAGGTTAGTTTGTACCAACCGAAGACCAGATTGCAGATGGTTTCACCAAAGCACTCCCATACCGTAAGTTTGAAGAATTTAAGAATAATCTAAATCTTGTAGAAAAGACAAGTATAGATTGAGTGGGGGTGTTAGGAAACATAACATGGCATATCTTGTAAACGTGCAACACATTTGTACCAAGGCAATGACCTGGTGGTGTGCACGGTATATAGATACAATCGGTTGAGATAGATATAGGTTGTTATCAGGTTGTTGTCTAGATCAAGATCTCCTCAACCGATTGCCTTGTAACTCAAGCATGTAATGAGTATATAAAGATTAACATGGAGACGTGACCAGCCAAGATAGGCAGACACAGTTGCCATATTCTTTACAGGGCTGGAGAGCCCGCGAAGGTTGGCATGGCCGATGGAATTATCGTCGTGCCGGACATGTGGCTAGATGATGTGCTCAACACCACTGATGCATATTTTGTTCTAAAAAAAGATGGGGTTTCTTTGTCATGTTGAGCACCCTCATCAATACTCTAGAACGCCCGCTAATATGGCCAAAAAAAGAGCTGGAGCCTGGTAAAACAGCGGATGAAGTATTTGTCTGGTGTGAAGGGTCATAGTAGAGTTAAGTCACTGTAGGATTTTTGTTCAACTCCTTCTAAATTTTTTCTGGCTTCGTCCATGCTTGCCGATGACCTTAACCTATGCATTAGTCATTGCTCAAAAAGAAAAATTAGTTCATTCTGCTACTATGTTGTCATTCATTCGGTGGAGACAGGGGAGGTGATGGCATGACCGTCATGGTGTACTGATTAGTGATAATGATACAATTGCTTTGCATTTTGTGGTAGTATTGTCATACTGTGCTCTGAATTGTTATATATACATTGGTTTATGTGCTATTTTTTTTCCTTGTCCCGCGATTAACCAGGAACATTCTTGTGGAACATCGGTTCCTGAATTCCTCGTACTGACAACCAATGCCATATCCTTTATTCCAACACTAGAATTGTTCCACTCTTGTCTAACTTTTATTTAAAATAAAATATATTAATATTTCAACTTCTGCATCGATCTATACATATAGCTATTTCTTACTACACAACACTTCAAACTCAAACATACTCAAACCCAATACACACCAAAGTTTCTCGACCTAATTAACTCATCAAAATCTAGAAGTGGTACACACATTTCTCGACCTAGTTCCACTCTTGTCATCTTGTCATCGAGCCTATTACACATCCAGGTACACTGTTCATGAGGCACACATTTTAGTTCATTCATTCTGCTCTTTTATGTCCGAGAAAAGAAAATTACATTTTTCTTTCAGCTTGCACAAACTCTATGAAGTTATATTGGAATTGGATGATGCCAAATTGAAGGATTCGATTCTGCAGCAGTTGTTTTTAAGGAGACATTCTGCATAAGCTGGTGGATTAGGACGACACCACTTTGGATGGAACTGGTGGACCAAGGGCCCAAGAGGCCGAAGATGTCAATGACCTTCATCAGCCTAAAGAGTTCTGTTTGAGCCCGCGCGAGACCAAATATGGACCGACCGTCCCGGAATTTGTAAACCTTTGTTGTGTGTTGCTTGCGATTTGGTTGAGCTTAAGTCTAGTAATACAAGGCCATAAAAGCCTAGTTAAGGATAAACCTTGATCCTCTGCATTCATGCGCGTCGCTTTTTTCTCCACGGTAAAAATCAGCCCACCCATCTCGCCGTGGTTTCAGACTTCCAGTTTTTTGTTTATGAATTTTCATCACGTGTCGTCCTCACTCCTACTCCTACTAGGTACTACTCCTATCCTACCTAGGAAGGGTCTCAGCTCGCGGCTTTGTTACTAGTCAATCAACTGGGAAATCTTGAAAGGGAAAAAAACGCGCCAACCTTCTAACTAACAGACAGAAATATCTGCTTGAGAGAGGTCTACAAAAGATCAAAGAGTAGTCAACAACTTGTGAACTAGTTGCACAAAATTTTTGGCCGCTTTGGTGGCTACTAGCGTGTAAAGTGCTCTGTGTTCATCTTTTCTCCCCTTTTCTCTTTTGTTCCTAAGGCAGGGCCGTCCATTTGTAAACTCTTTATTTATTTATCGATACTATTTGGCACATGATTCTAAAAAAGGTACTGTAGGCACATTTTTGTGCCTTTTTTTAATAAAGGCTTTTTTCGCATTTCTATTTCTATGTTTCCGGAAAAGGCAGAGATATTCTCTGCTCCATCCTGAATATAATTCAGTTTTTTAGATGTCCTTGGTCAACTAATCTAAATTTGATGAAGTTTGTAGAAATAATATCAATATTTATGATGTCAATTATATATATTATGAAAATATGTTTCATGATAAATCTATAATCTACTTGATATCATAAATGTTGATTTTTTTTTGGAAACCTTAGCCAAACTCATGACGATTCAACTTACTAGTAATACACTAGATTTTTTTTAAAAAAAAGGATGGCAAAAGATTTGACCATATGTAACATATCTACACTTCTAAAGCTAGTGTCAGCAAACAAACCAAAGGTTGAAATGTATATTCTTAGGGGTAAGAAGTATGAAGTTATGTTGTCCTGTTCAGTTAGGGATAGTTCGTTAAGGGAATTATTTGCTCATATCTTTGTTTTCAAATAAGAAGACCATCTAAGCTTTAAATAATAAGAAAGGCATGGTATGATGTTTTTATTTGGATCTCATGGTTTAAAGTTTAGTTGTCTAAGGTTACATGTTAAAAATTCTAGACCACTTTAGTTCAATTGTGTGGTTTAGTGAACTAATATCTTTTCGTGAGGTTGTGTAAACTTTAAATCATTTGTTTGGAGCCTCAATATCGAGTTAAAGTAATCTAAATTTTAGTGCTAACTGTTAACCATGGGATTCAAGAAGTGTCAACTTGGTTTACAAAGTTATGTTGGTGATACTAGCTCATGGGTCTATTTAGATTCTTGAAGATCGTAGAACTGACCTCTAGAATCTAAGTAGAGCTCCAAGAGCAGCCATATCATCTAGCTAGCTTGTAATCCCTCTGTCTTAAATTGTAAATCATTCAAAGAATCTTAGAGAGTCAAAGTATCTAAAGTTTGACCAAAATTTTGATAATAAGATAATAATATTTATGATGTTATCTAAGCATCATTAAATTCTTTGTTAACTATATTTTCATAGTATACTTAGTTGTTTTCATAATTTTTTGTAATTCTCTCTATAATTTTGGTCAAACTTAAGATACTTTGACTTTCCAAGATTCTTAAAATGACTTACAATTTGAGACAGAAGGAGTAGATAGAGACCACCAGATTGATTTCATAATCTGGCAAGCTTAGGAAATCTAACTTCAATGCACAAAAGACTATTATGACCCTTTGTTTCTTCATAGCTGAAGGACCAGATTGATGACCAGAGGGGGGCGAATGGGAGCCTCAAAATTTCTTTTGAAACTTTTAGGTCCTCAACTCAACAAACACCCCAAGAAGCAAACACACAAGCCGGTGATGACCATGACCCTATTGAGAGGGTGGATGTTCCCAGTAACATAGCGAGTCATCACAAGAACCAAGAAACAATTCCAAGAACGATCGAAGAGCACACGAGCACGAACCAAGGGAACACAGTCTTCATGCATAGGGGTGGACTGTCCGCGGTATTAGACCAGGACTGTCCGCGGGTATGGACAGGTTCAGGAGCAGTTAGTGGCGTACTGTCCGTTGTTCTAGGCATGGACTATCCGCGGGCAAAGGTTCACAAACCGAAAGATCTAAAACAGTTCTGGAACAAAGAAGCTCTGAGCCCCAGACTGTCCGACTGTACGGACAGACCTCTCAGGTTGATCAGCAGACTACCCGCAGTTAGCAGGCCGGACTGTCCGTGGGCAAACACCAAAAACTCAAACTTCTTGAACTGGTTCTGGACAGAAAACTTAGTAGACCTGTGGACTGTCCACGGTTGGTACGCCGGACTGTCCACGGTTCAAAGATCCAAAACTAAACTTCTGGAACAAACTCTGGACTGCTGACGCAAAACACTGTCGGACTATCCGGATTTTTAGGCCAGACTATCCGCGGGTCAAAATCCCAAAATTAAAATAGAAGTCGAGACCTCGGTTTTGATCTGGAGGAGTCCCGGACTGTTCGCGGTGTGTACTGCGGGCTGTCCGCGCTCACTCAACAGAGCAGCCACGAAAGCCACTAGCTCGAATTCCGCCCGCCGGATTGTCCACGGTAGAAAGCCCGAACTGTCCGTAATAGTAGACAAAAGCCACATCAGCAAAGAACATGAAACACTTCGGCCGAACCCCGATCCCCGGACTGTCCGCCGACCGGTCACCCAGAAAATCGCCCGAAAATCACCTCTCACCAAGAATCAACCCGATCTCTTTCGAATCAACACCAACTGCAACAAGATTTGGAAGGGATATTCCTTATGCAGCTGGGAAGCTATCCTCAAAGGATCATGGCTCAATTCAAAAAGAATCTCGAGAAATCATAAAGGGGGAAAAAATGATCAACAACTCTCCATGAACACAAAACCGTCCCGATCTACGCGCTTGTGAGGAATTAGCTCAAACCCTTCGGTGGGATTGATCCTCTCACATCATAGCACGAATCAACGCAAGAACAATGGAGTCAAAGGGCAAGAATCGAAGAATCCAAGCTCGAAATAGAGAGGGGGAGAGGGAGCTTGGGATGAACAAGCAAGAACACAAAATCCATCACAGGAATTCCATGAATCCAAAAGTCCAGAGGGCACGAGCACACTATGGGGGTGCTCTTCTCACGAACAAACACTACAGAGTTGCAGTGGACCTCACTCACACAGAAGAACTACAGACTTGAAAACCCTAGGAATGAAAAACTGGAATGAGAGAGGTGAGGGGATGGGTGCCTCTTCATCCTTATTTATTTGTCTTGGGCTTATTGCATATTCCCAGTTTACCCCTGGTTACACATGAGTCGAACCATTTAGCTTTAGGGGCGTAATGGTCCAACCCTTTAGAATTCTTGAACCGACGGCCACCGCGCCTTCTCACCGGTAGCCTTACTTTGACACAATCTCCCCGATGCCGCCACGTGCCGTCCGTCCGCATCGGGACCTTCGCCCGGGTTTTGAGGCCCAAACCCGTGAAACCCGCCGCCGGTGGTCTTGAGGCGATACCATCAAAACATCGCTGATGGTTTTGAGGACAAACCACTAAACCGCCCGCGAGTAGCGTACCGCGTACGCGTCCCTCGCCATGTACACTTGCATTTGTCGATGTCCCAAGTGTCAGCCACCGCGGCTGGCCACCCGGCCGTCTGGTCCGTCAGTCCAAGCCTAGCGTCCGCCCTTCACCGCACCGGTCCGTCGGCACGACACGCCCTATTTGACCTTCTCCCGACCATTGCCACCGCCTCCGGACTCCACATCTGCACATCACGAGCCAAGAGACACGTTTCGACAATAACCCTGTGCCAAGGGATCAGAAGAGCCACCGAATCAACCACACACCAAAGTGTTGGCATGTTGACAATCGCTTATCACAACAACAAGGATACTCCACAATGGTTATGTAAAAATCATGTGTTCGCAATATCTATAACATAAAAATAAAAACGCCGAGGGCAATGTGGTAATGTTGAAAGGTTGTCCTCAGCTTTTTACAATCCATGACCGTGGATTAATTTACACGGCCTCACAGTTTATTCAGCTTTTGAATTGTGGAAGCTGGCTTGTGAAGTTGGTAGATGTATGGTGACCATCAAGTTAGATTGTAGAATATGCGAGCTCTTGGGGTGGCACGTCCTGTGCCAAATATTCTTGTAATTAACATTCTAATTCGCTCTTATGGATCTTTTAAAAAAAATAATTGTAAAATATGATACCATCCAAAATAGGCCTATAGCCTAGCTTCCAATAATCATGCACTTTAAAAAATTAGATTCCACAATCGGCGGTATCCAAAGTTCCAAACATGGTACATCGAGCCGATTGTGCTACAGAACGTATAGGAAACTGAAACATTGGCTGCATGTGCTCGTTCTAGTACTACCTTTTGTTTTCTATTTGAAAAAGATATGACTTGGTTATAGACGACAAAAGCTGTTTCGTGGAAGCTTCGTTCTTCATTGCTGTTTCAGATTGGCAGCCAAGTACAGCATGATCGGCATCCCGATCGATGTGACTTGTCTGGTCTCCTGGATCCTGCCTCTGAAAAGGACCATTGGCATGAGGCCACACTCTGCTGTGGCCAGGTCGGCCAGGAGTCTCCATCTTGCACACCCGGTCACCCGCTGCCAATGATGGGTGGGTCCCGGCGGGGAGAGCTTTGCGAGGCCGACGTCAAGTCAAATGGTGGTACTATCATGACATTTTGCTTGTGTGGTGCCTTTATTCGCCACAGACCAGTTGATCAAGGCGTTTGGTTGGCACTCCGCTGGAGGTTGTGAGTTCGAACCCCTGCTGAAGCGCTCGCTGTGAAAAATTTATATATATTTATCCTCGAGCCCTCGCGGGTAAGTTTACTCACCTGCCAAAGGTGAAAAAATCCTCTCGTCTGTCCCATGCCAAAACACAAGTCTGTGGCCAGCCCAATCTTACGAGAGTTGTGGTGCCGCTGTGTATGGGTGGGGCAGAGGTTTGAGGGTTATTTCGACCTGCGTGAGAAGATCTCCTGCCAGAGGTGAAAAAAATCTCCTCATCTGTCCCATGCCAAAACACAAGTCTGTGGCCAGCCCAATCTCACGAGAGCTGTGATGCCGCTGTGTACGGGTGGGACAGAGGTTTGGAGGTTTTTTCGACCTGCGTGAGAATATCTTCTTCTTAAGGACAATGCCCGGGGCTATCTTTCCCCCATGGGTCAAGTTTTTTAGAGTTGAGCAGTACTTTACGTACTGTATATATTCATAGATTTATAGAAGAGGCATGGAAAGTGCGGCGAGACCCATCGATGTCGTGTTTGGCCATGCTCGATTGTGACTTGTGAACCACCGATTTGTCCATTTCTATGTCCCAACGGATAAAAAACATGCCGGATAGTTTTGTATCAAAACCCTGTTTTGGATCATAAGCTGATAGTTTTGTATCAAAACCCTGTTTTGGATCATAAGCTGGTAATAACAGTTAGCCAGTTAATAGTTCATAGCTAGTATTAGCTAGTTTGATCCAAGGTGCAATGACATATTCAATAATTATCTTGACATTAACTATTAGCTCTAAGAATCCAAACAAGTGAGGTTAACCATCTAGCTGGCTAACAACTAACTGAAGGCTTGGTTAATGAATTAGCCCACCTATTAGCCTCTTGATTGGATAGATTAGAACAAAGTTTGGCTTCTCGCCTATAGAGAGCGCCAAAGTGTGAACATCTAACAACTTTCCAACGTCGGTGACATACTTTGAGTTCCCACTATTAGCTACCACGCTATGTCTCAAATTATAGGAGGTTTTAGATTCTCTAGGTATATAGCTTTTGCTATGTACCTAAATATACGATATGCCTAGATATATAATAAAAATTGTATATCTAGAAAAGTCAAAAGTTTGTATATTGTTCTCTCTTCTTAGACGTGGTATGCTATTTCTTCACGTCATAGCTTGTGAGCCCTGAATATGGTCATTATCCCGACCCTTTCTGGGCTCATTGGTTCAAGTTCTGGCCTAGGATGCTCCAACTAGACAGATTCATGTGATCTAGGCGTCCAAGATAGGATGTCTGAGATGAGGAGCAAAACTATAGCTAATAAAAGGGATGTATACTTGTTTTGTGATGCATAGATTTTTATTGTAGGATACATATATGGTGAAAAATTGACCATAATTACCACTTTACTTCACTTACTAGTCAAGAAAAACGTATTAAATTGGCCTAAAATCTAGTAAATTCTTACATCTATGGAAGAAGTGAGATAACTCCTTTTTTTTATAAACAAAAGATAATACTCACGTTGTTTCAAACAACGACAAAAAAACCTTTAATCAGATACAAATCAAAGACAATAGATCTTGACTTTTAACTTCTGTTACATATATTGTTGTTTGCTAAAACGAAGTTCATTTTTAACTACTTTGACAAATATACTAATGTAGGATTCATGTCCTATATAATTTAAATAACTATTGGCTATTTATAAATTATAAAGTCTGATTTTTTCTCATCAAATACATCTGTCATTTGAGGACGAGGAGAGTATGTTTTGTACGAGAAAATGGTTATTTTGCCCTCGTCGGGAGTAGGTTTCGCTGGAATGCCATTAATATAGTGGGCTTCGCCGCATTGCCCTTCTCAAGCGAGTCACGCCCGCTAAAATGCCCTGCCTGCGTTTTAGTACCAAATTTAATGTTTTTTATTGTGATGCCTTTTTTCTTCCCCGGATTGCCCCTGGGCCTTATCAATTCACGGTCTTTTGTTTCACGGTCACGGTGACGGAGGCTACAGCCTTATCTTCTTCCCGACGCGGTCAGCTGCCGCCGGTGCCGACCCCGTCCTTCTCGACGCGGTCAGCTGCCGCCAGTGCCGACCCCGTCCGTCCACTCCAGCCTCCTCCGCCGCCCCGGCAAGACCCCGCCGCCTTCCCCGACCATCCGCGCCAGGAGGCTGCGGCTTCCCCGTCGACTGCGCGGGAGCCCGACGGCTGCCCACTGCAATCTTCCCTACAGCTAGGGTGAGCCTCGATGGCCCCATTTTCTAGATTGATTTGTGGATTTTGTGGGTGAAGTGTTGACTTAGGGTCTGACAGGAGTAAGAAGCAAGGACTCTGCTTTTGCTATGGACTGCAATTGGAATGATTTAGTTACAGGGTATGATGCATCATAATTTTCTCTTTGTTGTACAAATATATCTAACTATGACTAGATGTATGGCATGCGTGTAGTGTTCTAACTCTGTAATGGGTTTTTTTAGGCTCGATGCGGAGCCTGAGCTTAGTTTAGCGGCTGTAGATGGTGCCATACCAGAACAGCAGAGACATCTGGTTAACTGGGATGAATTACAGATTTGAGGAAAGGCAAGATGATGAAGGGGAAGGAAGGATAGAAATTTTTGATGAGGATCAGCTGTATTGTCTTCTGGGTCTAAGAACCGAGGATGATCATGGCCAGAGTGCTGCTAATGCTACTTCAAATGATGATCACGCTACCGCAAACAATGGTAGTGGCGCAGCTATCCCTGATATTGATACTAGAGGTGCAGCTATCCCTGATATTGATACTAGAGGTGCCGCTATTCCTGTTGATGATGCAATACCAGAGGAGATGGTGATGGTGCATGACCCAAACAACCCATGCATGGATATTGGCACTGTGTACCCCAACATGGTTGAGTTTAGGTTGGCTGTGAGGCAGTTCGCCATCAAAAAACAGTTTGGACTACACACTGTGAAAACAGACCCAAAGAGGTTTATTGGGAAGTGCTTGGGAGAAGTTTGCCCATGGCATATTAATGCTCGAAAAGAGCGTAATTCAAAAACTGTTAGGGTATAATTTTTTGCTATATGCATTCCTTTTTTGCTATATACATTCCTTTTTTTTAGTTGTAGATATGTTTTCTAATTCCTTTAATTTTGCAGATTACAGCTTTGATTGACGAACGTAATTGTACATCCAGTGCGAGGAGATTTACTACTACACCCATAGCTGCTTGGGTTGCTTCAAGGGGTATGAAGTACCTTAGAAAGGACCCAGGTATGGGCCCTACTAAACTACGTGAGGAGCTAGAAGGTGAACATGGTTGTCAAATTGGATATGACGTCGTGGCAGATGGGAGGAATATTGCAATGAAGATACTGCATGGTAGTTGGGAGGACAGCTTCCAATTGCTGTACAATTGGAGGGCAGAGGTTTTGAAGCGCTCACCAAACAGTGTCATTGAGATTGACACCCTGATGGTTGATGGCAAGGTACACTTCTACAGGTTCTTTTGTGCTTTGAGTCCTTGTATTGAGGGTTTTTAGAGGGCTGCAGGCCTTACCTTAGTATAGACTCCACTGCATTGAATGGTAGATGGAATGGACACTTAGCAGCAGTCACTGCTCTAGATGGACACAATTGGATGTACCCTGTTGCATTTGGCTTCATAGATGGCGAGACAACTGATAATTGGCAATGGTTTATGACTCAGCTGCATAAGGCCATAGGAGACCTACCTCATCTTGCAATTTGCACTGATGCATGCAAAGGCCTAGAGACAGCTGTTAAGGATGTGTTCCCTCATGCTGAACATAGAGAGTGTTTTAGGCATCTTATGCAGAATTTCCTTAAGAAGTTTGGGGGTGATTCTTTTTCAAAGATGTATCCTGCAGCTAGAGCATATAGAGTTGAAGTATTCCAATATTTCTTCAATTCTGTTAAAGAGGCTAGCGATCAAGTGTTGCCATGGCTTGACAAAAATCATAAATTGCTGTGGATGAGAAGTGCATTTAACCCTGTATTCAAGTGTGATTATATAACCAACAACCTCGCTGAATGTTTTAATAATTGGATTAAGGACTGGAAGGACCTTCCTGTTTGTGAGCTTGCTGAAAAAATTAGGGAGAAGCTAATGGTACTGTGGATGAAGAGAAGGCAGATTGGACAAAAGCTTAATGGGAGGATTTTACCTACAGTTGTTCGTCAGTTGAAAATGAGAACCAGGGGCTTGGGTCACTTGACAATTATCAGCTCTGATAGTATTGCTGCAGAGATATGGGATGTTAATACCATCCATAACAGGCATGTAGTGAAGACTTATCTCCATGAGTGCACATGCCTTGAGTGGCAACACACTGGCAAGCCATGTCAGCATGCTTTGGCTTTGATTACAGCTCAACAAACAGTGGATGTGGATCTTGAGCCATTTGTCCATGAATACTATTCAGTGGAAAAATTCAGAACTGCCTATAAGAGATTAATAGAGCCACTTCCAGATAAAACTCAGTGGCCAATTGTGGAACTTTCATTTAAAGTTGTGGCACCATTGGACAAAAAGGGTGCTGGAAGGTATAGGAAGCTGCGGATAAAAGGTTGTCTTGAAGGAGGAAGTGGTGGCAAAGGGAAAAAGGCTGCCAATGAGGCTGATAATGCTGCTGCTGAAGAGGAGGCTATGCAAGCTGGTAAACCTAAGAGACAATTAATAAGAGGGAAAAGAATGTGCAAGGGGTGTGGAGAATTAGGACACACTAAAAGAAGCTACAAATGCCGGCTAAATGGGACAAAGAAAAGGTAACTTAGTTTCTATCCATTATTAATTCGTTTCTAACAAGCTACTATCCATTATTAATTTGTTGTGACTCACAGGTAGAGGAAGCCTAGGACAAATACTACCAAGTATGAGAATAATGGTGAAAGGAAATCAAAAAAAGCTGCTGAAAATTCTCATGTCGATGCAGCTGAAAAATGCTCCTGTGCAGCCAGACAATGTCGCTGAAAATGCTCCTGTGATTCCAGAAAATGCTCCTGTGCAGCCAGACAATGTCGCTCATGCTGAAAATGTTGTCACAGATAAGGCCATTATTTTGGCAAATAGTCCAGAAAGGTTGACTAGAAGGTACTGCAATTCTTTCATGAACCATTATAATTGTTTCATGAACCCCTTATAATTGTTTCATGAAATTCTTTCATGTTTTTATGTTGCAGCCGACTTGCTGAAATACTTGGAGAAGGGCCAAGTACATTGCTAAATCGTTTGTCACCAATCAAGCAAGCTAGAACTTCACCAAAACAAAGGAAGAAGCCTATAAATTCACCAAAGAAGGCAATAGCGAAGAAGTTGACTCCAAGGAAGCTGAAGATAACCTGAAATTGATTTGTGTGAACTTATGTTATCTATGTATCTGGACATGTTATCTATGTATCTGGACATGTTATCTAAACCTATGTCTCAAGTTATCTGGACCTGTGTAACTTAAATGGTACCTATGTATTGTGTAAACCTTTATGATCATAAACCTATGTTATCTATATATCTAGACATGTTATCTAAATGGTACCTACTATATTTCTGGATGTAATTACAAAGGACTTAGATGTCATTACAACGAGTCTCCATTACAACGAGTCTCCCATTACAACACATGCTTCACTTGAAAAACACATAGGTAACTAAAACACCAACCATGACACCTACAAAGCCCATAAAAACTGAATAGTCGATCACAATTTGATTCAGAGTTGGCTTTGGATCAAGAAGATTCGCCTCAGCTATTGGCTTTGGATCAGGAAGATTCGCCTCAGTTGTTGGCTTTGCATCAGGAAGATTCGCCTTCAGTTTCCACACTTCAATTACAACACTGTCAAGTGTTTGCCTCAAATCTTGAATTTCTGCTTTCATATCAGAGCAACAGTCACCAGATGACTCAGCCTTCAGTCGGTGTTCTTGTGCTTCCAACTTCAAAGTCGGCACCTCAGGGCGAATGTAACCACAAGTAGTTGGATCACCCTACACTCAAAAATTGCAATCAGAGTAGCAGCAAGACAAACAGTGAGGTCAACAATGGGAAGAATCCTTACCCAGATGTTGTACGGGCACTTGAGAAACCATTGCCCATAGGTATCTCTCTGCTTGCTCTGGATTCGGACCAATGCAACATGGCAAAAGGGGCACTTACTACTGTGGCTCGAGCCTGCTGAGGTGCGCTTCGTCGGGGAAGCCATGGCGACGAGATGTGGAGCTGGTGACGGACGGACGGGGCTGTGGCGCACGGACGGACGGGCGCGGTCCTCCCGGGGCGGCGGCGGCGGCTGGCTTGGACGGACGGGGTCGTCGTCGTCGGCGGCTGGCGCGGACGGACGGGATCGGCGACGGCGGCGGCGGGTGGCGCGGACGGACGGACGGGGCGGCTTCGCTGGGACTGCGTCGCACGAGCGGATAAGGCCGTGGCGGTGGTTTCTCCCGTCGTTAGCGTGACCGTGTGAAACAAAAGAACGATAAGGCCCAGGGGCAATCCGGGGAAGAAAAAAGACATCACAATAAAAAAACATTAAATTTGGTACTAAAACGCAGGCAGAGCATTTTAGCGGGCATGACTCGCTTGAGAAGGACAACGCGGCGAAGCCCACTGTATTAATGGCGTTCCAGCGAAACCCACTTCCGACGAGGGCAAAATAACCATTTTCTCGTTTTGTACATACCGTTAGTCAAAGTGTCATCTGATATTGCTAATGGACACGGAGGAAGTAAATTGAAAGTTTATGCGCAAATTGGCCATATTCTCTCCACTTGGTGTAATTTAATTTCTGTCTGAAATTTGATACGATATTGGAAAGCGCCAAGCAGCAGCAGGAGCATTTGTTCTTTGCGCACTTTGGCCACGTACTTCCCTCTCCCTCCCTCCAGCCCAGTCCTGATCTCTGTCCAGCGCCTCCAGCCGTCCAGCCAGCGGCGCGACGATTCTTCCTCTCCCCGCCCAGACGCCGCCGCCACCGTCCGTCCGGCCGCCGCCCCTGGACCCAGGTGAGACCTTCCGCCCCTTTTCCATTATTCAACCTCCGTTTGTCATGTACTTGTGTGGATGCGCGCGGCTTCTTTGATTTCTTTCCATCGTTGACTTCAATCCTCGCGCTCAACCAACGCATTGTGCAATCTCGCCTGCTGCGCCCGTGAATCTGGCCCGTACCGCCGCCCAGATTGGGCCGCGCACCATCGCCGCCGCACGGCTGCATTTGTTTGCTCTGCAGTCTGCACAAAGCCAAAAGCTTGCGCCCGCAGCCATTAGCTAGATGGCGATCTTGCTGTTTGCTAGCATCTCACATGGGGTGGCGGTATAGTATAGGTGTGGTGGTGGGGGTGGGGATTGTTGCTTAGCAGCCGGAAACGTGAAAACATGGCCACCTTCCTCGTTCTAGGAACATTCACATTTCCATTCTGATAGCATTTACGTTGCCATATGGTACAGAAACAGTATAAAGTATCGCTCCAAGTTCCCGTTCCCGGCTGCTATGGATAGATGCACAGAGTTTCCTATATGTTCCACATATACATACTCAGCCGTCAGCAATGCTTATCTTCTCCTCGCCTTCCTTATCAGTAGCTACTAGCTAGGACAGTGGCTTGTGTGGATGGTTGGCCCTGGTTGTCAAAAACAAATGATGGTACAGACGTACAGTTGCTTCTAACGAGTATATATATATATATATATTAAGGTGGGAGGAAATACCACCTGTCGATGTAGTCATCATTTACTTCTTCTTTTTGCCTCCCCACAAAGCAAAGACTTTATCAGTTGCTGACCAAATGCAGGCTGAAAAATAAAGAGCACATTGTTGTGTTGTGTTTGCCGTGTTTGTTCAGGGAAGTGTACAGTCAAAATCACTTCTTCTTCTCCATCTTCCTCTTTTACAGCTGAGTTGTGCCACTCTGCCAGATGGATAGGCTCGACGCTTCTGCCCGCCTCGTGCTCGTTTCCGATCTCGACCAGACGATGGTGCGTGCGTGTTTCTGTTCAGATTCAGACCTTGCTTCAATTTTCCAGCTTCAGTATGAGCTGAATCATACTTTTCAGTTGTGTACCTGATCATCATCAGTTCTCGAACTTACTGATAATTTATTTGCTCGCAGATTGATCATCAGGATCGAGAGAACCTGTCCTTGCTTAGGTTCGAGGCAGTGTGGGAGGCCGAGTTCTCCCAGGATTCTCTGCTGGTCTTCTCGACTGGAAGAACACCGATCAGTTACAAGGGCTTGCGCAAAGATAAGCCTCTGATCACACCAGACATCACTATCATGTCTGTGGGAACCGTGATAGCATACGGTGAAGAGATGATCCGTGATGTTGGTTGGGAGGAGTATCTGAACAACAATTGGGACAGGACCATTGTCGTTGAGGAGACAGCTAGGTTCCATCAGCTAAAGCCTCAGGCATGTCCAGTTGCTTTGCTACAACGATATCTTTTTGCTGGTCAGTCCCATTTTGATGGCTGAACTAGAACTGTGTAATTTACTTTTTCATCGTGTGGATGTGGATGCAGCCAGAGAGGAATCAGGGTCCCCATAAGGTTAGCTTCTTTGTTGACAAGCAGGGTGCTCAAGAAGTAATGGACTGTCTTCCACAGAAGTTGGAGAAACGTGGGGTAAGGCACATGCATGCCTTCTACAGTTCTCATTCAGTTTCCAGATTTTTTAATGCTGGTGCAGGACTTATTGGCATCTTTTGTTCTGACTTTCTGCTTCCTTAACTGTGATTAGCTAGATGTGAAAATAGTCTACAGCAGTGGTGAGGCCCTTGATGTTCTACCACAAGGTGCAGGCAAGGGCCAGGCCCTTAAGTACTTGTTAAATAAGCTCGATTCATACGAGAAACCGCCGAAGAATACTCTTGTTTGTGGCGACTCTGGAAATGATGCAGAACTATTCAGTGTCCCATCTGTACATGGAGTCATGGTCAGTGATTCAGTGCACAAGGAGTCCCTTGAAACTGTCAACTAAATTTCGTTGGTGACAATGGCTACTCTGATAAGCTTACCAAAGGGTTTTCGTATCATGTTCAGGTCTGCAATGCCCAAGAGGAGCTGCTTCAGTGGTATGAAGAAAATGCAAGGGATAATCCTAAGATAATTCATGCAACTGAGAGATGTGCTGCCGGTATCATGCAAGCTATTGGACACTTCAAACTAGGACCCAGTGTTTCTGCAAGAGATCTTGAATTCCCTTATCTAAAGGCAGACACCGCTAAGCCTGCGGATGTGGTGGTGAAGTTCTATGTTCTCTATGAGAAGTGGCGGAGGGGTGACCTTCCAAATTCTTCATCAGTTATGCAGTACTTGAAAAGCATTACTGTAAATATTTCCTCTTTTCAGTTCTCAGATTAACTTGGTTTTTGTTTGTAAATGTCCACTATTTTTATATCATGATCACTTTCATACAGTGGACAATACACAAAGTAATTACACATTTCAGAGCTCCATTTTTATTCTTTTCTCTCTTCAGAAGTTATTCGAGATCAAATCATGCAACTAATTTTGTGTCTGAGAAAAAAACACACTTTGCTGCCTTATTAGTTAAATTTGATTCTTTGAAGTTTCTTTAACATCGTGTTTTTTTTATTTTGTAGCATTTGACTGGTACAGTTATTCATCCTTCTGGATTGGAACGTTCTCTTCACGCATCTATTGATGCTCTAAGTTCTTGCTATGGGGACAAACAAGGCATCAAGTTCCGGGTATGGGTTGACAGACTAGTTACATCACCAATTGGTACAAGTAACTGGTTGGTGAGGTTGGACAACTGGGAAATGGAAGGTGTGCCCTCAGCCCTTCACATGATAAACTTATTGAGGCTCTTAAGCCGTACCAGTGGTTGCCACTTCTTTCATGTAGCTTCATGACATGTTTTACACTAAAATTTATCATACCATGTCTCTATTTTCCTTGATTTTTTTATCCTTGGATGGTCTGCACTTCAGCATTTCATTTGGTTTTATTCAAGCTTCAGTGTTAGTGCTCCTACTATTTTCAGGTGCCGTTCGGTATTGCTGTCGCACTACTCTTTTGCTGAATATCAAGGTAGATTCTCCCGTTCTGCTGTTGCTTAGTTTTGTGCACCTGTATATATAGTGTATGTTATAATTATTTCTATCTGTTTCAACTCAGCCTGAGACTCCAGAGGGCTTGGAGCTGACACACATCCACAAGACCTGGATTGAAGGACACTCTGCAGGGAGCGAGCACACATTCATCTTGTAGGTTAATTTGTCACTTGCGAAGCACAGATAGTCATAACACATATTTTGTTCCAAGTCCAGATAGAGTCACAATGTACTTCCAGACTGTCTTAATGCTCGGTAATTCCATGTACAAGAAAAGATGTTCCATGATTTCTTCTCATGGATTTCATGAGTTCCATAAATTAGCTGAAGCTCTTGCCTCAAAATTGTCTCTGGATTTTCACATGATTCAGTAATATGACCTTTTGCCTCTCTGTTGCTTGGAGAATTAAGTATGATACCTGGAAAAGGCTGTGTGCAAATTTGCCTAACCTGGGCCACGGTCATTCCCAGAAGTTGCAGCTTCATTTTGTCTGCAATTCTTATCAGCCTGGTCCATGGCCATGTGCCCAAATTACTGCATCGCACAATCGCTGTCGATAGTGGCCTGAATTCCTCCATGCACAAGCCATAATCACCTTCTCTTCTTCAATTTAACATAAAACAAGACCTGGTCACGGGTTGACCGAAGGGTAGGTGAAGAATACACGAGGAGCACATTTCTGTTGTTTGCCATGTTCATTCAGGGAACCCAACAGCAGAAACACCCAACATTCCCTGCCAGCAATCTTATCTTGGCAAGAGCTTCAATGGAGAAGTTCGATGATTCAGCCCGCCTTATGATCGTCTCGGATCTTGATCAGACCATGGTGTGTAAACCTTCGATTTCAGATGAATCCAGACCATGCTATGTTCTTCAATGTTTTGGATCATTTACATGCAGGTTGATCATGATGATCCAGAAGACCTGTCCTTGCTGAGGTTCGAGGCGCTCTGGGAGGCCGAGTTCTCCCATGATTCGCTTCTCATCTTCTCGACTGGGAGATCACCAATCAGCTACAGTGATTTGAGGAAAAACAAGCCTTTGATCACTCCGGACATCACCATCATGTCTGTGGGGACTGTGATAGCTTATGGCGCCGACATGGTTCGCGATGTTGCCTGGGAGGAGCATTTGAACAGCAACTGGGACCGAGATGTCATCGTTGAGGAGGCGGCAAAGTTCCCTCAGCTGAAGCCTGAGGCAGGTTTCTATCTTGTTACATGCATGATCATGTTCGCCTTTTGTTTTGTGCTAAATGCTGAGCTGAATCCTCTGTATGCATACAGCCAGAGAAGGATCAGGGTCCCCATAAGGTTACATTTTTGGTTGAAAACCAAGGTGCTCAGGATGTAATGCACGCTCTCCCTGACAAGTTGAAGAAACGTGGGGTAAGATCAATTTTCTTATATTAATATTACTGAGGCATTCTCCAGTAGAGCCTTGTCTTGTTGAGCTTTGGCTTCTTTTTGCTGTGTAACAGATACATGTAAAAATAATCTTCAGCTATGGGGTGCTTATTGATGTGGTACCGCAAGGTGCAGGAAAGGGGCACGCTCTTCAGTATTTGCTGAACAAGTTCACTTCACAGGGGAGAACACCGAGCAATATTCTTGTTTGCGGCGACTCTGGAAATGACGCAGAATTATTCAGTGTCCCATCAGTCCATGGCGTCGTGGTCAGATTTCCTCCACAAGACTTGCTCTCTTAAACTCTTTGATAAAATTTCATCGGTGACGATGTTGCGATAACATTGATGAAAGTGGCAGTTACTATCTGTGTGTCTGTCTCATAACCCCTAAAATTACTCCAGCATTTTGAAACCATGTTCAGGTCAGCAATGCCCAAGAGGAGCTTCTTCAATGGCGCGAAGAAAATGCCATGTGTAATCCCAAGATATTTCATTCAACTAAGAGATGTGCAGCCAGCATCATGCAAGCTATTGGACACTTCAAACTAGGACCTAATGTTTCTCCTAGGGATCTTGAATTTCCTCAGACAAAACTATCCATCATGAAGCCTGCAGATTTGGTGGTGAAATTGTACGTTATCTACGAGAAGTGGCGGAGGGGCGAAGTTGAAAAGTCCCCATCAGTGATACAGTACTTGAAAAGCATTGCTGTAAGTACTCCCCTTGTTTAATTTTTTTTTTAAGAGCAAGCAACCTGGTTTTTAAGTTCAGTGGCATCATTCATTTTCACATCTATAATCTTTTATATGAAGTAGACAATTCACGTTGGGGGGTGTGCAAAAGTTAACAACATATGCTTGTGCGTTCAAGTAACATATACCTGATCAATTTGTACATTGTCTGACAAAATGCACATTTTCCTTTCTCTCATTGTTTCCTTGTGCTTCGTTTAATGTTCAAGCTGATGTTTTTTTTTTCTTTCTTAGCATTTGAATGGAACAATAATTCATCCTTCTGGATTGGAGCATTCTCTCTATGCATCCATTGATGCACTGCTTTCATGCTATGGTGACAAACAAGGCAAGAAGTTCCGGGCATGGGTGGACAGACTTGTTACATCACCGGTGGGTACAAGTAACTGGTTGGTGAAGTTTGACAAATGGGAACTCGAAGGTATGTCCCCATGCATAATTGTTCTCATGATGAACTGATTTTGGTATTTTTAAAATTTGTTATATTTGTTTGCTTGAGCTGGTTAGTATTCCTTTTAATAATTTCAGGTAATGCTCGGTATTGCTGCCGCACAACTCTTCATCTGAATATGAAGGTAAATTTTCTCGATCCTACCGTACCGGAATCCTCTACAGTCCTGCAGTTACATTTATTTGTGTTCATCTGAATAAAATCACATAGCTTATGCTGTTACTATGTGATATAAATAACAGTCAGACACTCCTGAGGGATTGGAGCTGCTACATATCCACAAGACATGGCTTGAAGGACACTCTGCAGCAAGTGAGCACACATTCATCTGATAGGTCACTTTGTCTGTTGCAACGTGCGCATGGCAATGCACTCTCAAGAGGGCTGGATGCTACTGGAAAAACCATATATCAAACAATCGTTCAGTGATTCTATATCGTCAAGTTCATGAGATCCATACTAAGTAGTCTGAAGGTCATGCTTCAAATTTCTGTATAGCTTCTCACATTATTATTCAAACAATGTCGTCTCCTCCCTCTGTTTATATATTATATGAGAGCTGCAAAAGCAATTTTTTTTTTCTCAAATACACGTATCTTTGTATTTAGTTAGAAGAGCTTTACAACCACGCTTTTGCGCGTTTCTGAAAGTGAAGAAATTACATGAAGCGCCGTTCTCGCACCTTACATCCTAAACGGATTACTCACTAATTAGACAACCTAGATTGCGCGTCCCGGCTTCGATCCATAGATTAGTGGTGGCGTTCATGCGTGGTCGCCGCGTAGCCTGCAAAGTTGTTCTGGGCGTGCACCATCGGGGAAGAGCTCCCGCGTCGCCTCGGTGTCGGAGGCTGCGGGGTCGTCGCCGAACATGGCCTTGTACCCCTGCTTGGCCTCCTCCGTCGTTCTTACTTGGAGTAGTCTCAAGCGCTGTATGACGAGTGTCTCCCCGCGCTTGGCGATCGGTTGTGCCGCTATGAGTGTGCTCCTAAGGGAAAGTTTGGACGAGAAGTCGTAGACCCTGGTCTGAGGCAGAGGTGTGGCGGCCTTCTTGAACATCCGTTGGGTGAACCTCTTGATACGCCTGGTGAGCGATGAAGAACGGTGCACACTGGTTGCTGCGTCGGTGTCATTGCACAGCGCGGCTCGGTTGACCCCGGCGGCTGGCGGTGGGGCGAGGAACTGGTCCTCTGCCTCGCCCCCGACGAGGTGGCCTCTTGGAGGGTCTGGCTTCACACACCGTTGCCGACCCCCCCACTTGGTCCGGTACGCCCCCATCAGTCGGGCCCGAGTCCGTGGCCACCGGTACCACGCCCCATCCTCGGGTGTGTCCACGCCCCTGCCGGTTCCGATAGTGGGACTGTCGCCTTGACCCGTTGAGCATACACCCTGGCAAGCTTGGCTGGAGCTGAAGCCGGCCCGCAGTCGAGCCTATCGCTGGGTGCAACTTCTCTTTTTTTTTTTTTTTAAACAAGAGCTGCAAAAGAAAGAAAATCAGAAGAACTGTAAGAATGCTGTCACTGCACAATAATATCTTCGACATCATCTAGGGCTAATCTTGATGTCCTTTGTCTAGAACGTATATCCCGGTATATTCTTTTGATTCGTATAAAGTTAAAACAAAATAGAAAAGCTAATCTATTTTAAAATTAGAAATTAATACGAGAAAAATGCCAGTCGAATATAAGGCGCAGAAAAAATAGTTCTGAAGAACATCTTCTAGGTGCCTATATTCTGAGGTAAAAGACAAGAATTAAAATGTGATGAGCTTACTGGTGTGCTCGCTGCCGACGTGAAGGAGGTGTTCGCGAGGGAGGCAGTGTGTACTCCGGCACACACCAGACTTTTCTCCTCCCTTTTCTTTACTCCAGTGGGCCGCAGCCGCTACAGCTAAGCCCACGTTTCCATCGTGCGGCGCAGGCGTATGGCGTGAGTGGCCGCCCACCGCGCCGGCCGATGGATTCTGCTGCCTCGATAATAATATATAAATACAGACCCAGCTCTCAGCTCTGACTGCGTCGGCTTCTAGAAGACCAAACGTGTTGCGTTAGCTTGTTGTAATCCAAAATCCTAGAACTGGAATGCCAACTTAATCCATAATTGGTATAACAGTAAGTCCACAATTACATTCTTTTCAGGATAAGATTTGAAATACAGGATTAATTGCTCAAATTTTGTATGTATATAGCAAGTTTCTAAAATTAATTTTGCTCAAACAAATATCTAAATTTACAATTCTTGGTCTGAGCGCGCTACATACACACCAAATAAATTTGAAAAAGATTCTTTCATGAAAATGACATGTATACTTTTTTTTTTGTATTGTAAGATTCCTTTCTAGATATATAGATGGCTGCCTGCACGCATGCAAATGCAAGCGTCCAGATGGTCTGAATTGGTTTTAGAAGGCACCGAAAAGGATCGGATGTGATGGAGAAAATGCGTGGACGAAACCGGCCATATGCATGTAACCAAAGACAACATACATAGCGCCGGTCAAAAAGACCGTATATATGAGATGAGTTGCCATGCATACAGTATATAGACGATAAAGCACCATCATCACACACAGTTTACGTAGGAGTACTCGGTCCACTTTTTGCTTGAAACGAGACTTTGTTTAGCGGTACGATTTTACCATCCAACACTCCAAGTAGCCTACTTTTAATTAGTAACCACACGGCGGCTTCTTTTCCATATCTTTCGCGGACAAAGTCGCTAGCTAGTCACTGCAGACATATCGATATATCTGGCACGTCACGTTCCATTAAGATAAACACCCTTGGTGCCTGTCCATTGTTTTTAAAAAGGCAATCCATTTGTCAAATGATTAAAAAGAACTTTGCGCGCGCGTACGGGTGCTGAAGACGTCAACACACACATACATACAAAACAAAGCCTTTCTTTTTTTTTTTTTGTTTTTGGTTTTTTTTGCTCATTCACGTCAAGCTTCATATTTTTTGTGCATGCATGGAGTTAAACCCCTTGACCGAGGCGGAAGCCATTGCTCGCCACCACGTTTGTAGTCTACAGCTTTGCCGTTGAACCTCCACTACATATATACTCTATCGAGCTTCTACCCCCGTTGCACACTATGGCCATATAGTCTCGCCATCAGCAATGGAGCTCCATGCTATCCCCTGGGCGCCTGTCGAGCCTTGCCTCTCGTGCCACTTATCGCCACCAAATGTGTCAAGGTTGTCGAAGTTGTTAGATCAAGTGTGGCCTTTCAAGATCTCCTTCGGGACTTCCAATTTTGCCGCTCTAGTAGTCATGTTCCCCAGTTACCTCAACATTGTGCAGTGCTCCACGCCAATGTTGCAAGCAATGGTCTAGATCCTTCTACGTACATGCCTCAATTCGCAATGTGCTTATGGATGTCGGAAAGCTACAAATTAACGGTGACGTCAATGCCTACCTAACGACAAACCAGGAGCCCTTTGAGAGTTACCACTAGTCTTATCTAAAACGATACCTTGCGAGAGACAAATTCCTTAAGATGCGACAACCACCTGCATGTGGACAACCCTCAACGTCAGACAACTCTCCTAAGACGCGGCAACCCCCTCCGTGTAGACAACTCGCTCGACACAACATGTTCTCTCCTCGTTTGCTCCCCATGCTACAAATCGGCTTGTCCTCAGCTAGGTACACTATCAACATGATGCGCCCCAACTCCTCTCTCGAGCCTAATTAATGATATCATTATTGCCCCTCCTACAATGTCTTTCCTCCAATCAGATCCATCTATAGCTACACAATATGTTGTTGTTCCTCGTAGACCCTCTGCTCTGATTTTGTTGCTATTGTAGCATGAGCATATCCTCGCCTGCCTCCGTTCCACTGTATTCCCCGCTCATCACACCTCTAGCTTTTACCATTTCTTTTAACCTACTCAACCTCACTGCCTCCATGAGTGTAACCCCAGACTTTCAAACCACGCCCAACCCCGTCACCTCGCCACGCAACTGCATTATGATACATCATCATGCACTCGTGCAACCAATCTGATATTATGGAGATGCACACCAATGACTCTCCATTCACCATTTTGGTGTCCCCTATGCCCCCAACGATGAATACAAGCAAGTCAGGCAACTATATATACATACACTCTCCTCCATCGATTGCCTCCCTTATGCGTAGTGCGATGACATTCAGAACAAAATTTATGTTTCAGGTAATTCATTTAGAACAGAATGGAACAAAAAATTAAGTTCCATTCACGGGAAACATTGGGTCCTCATCTTTGAAGAACTCATCGACACGCACAAAGTTTGCAACGCATTCTTAGACAAGATGATGTCAGATGCCTGACGTCATGAAATGGCACGCAGCGCAGGAGGCCGAGCAATGTTTCCTTCCCCGACCCCTTCACATCTCTACAAATTCTACATCTACCTGGGGATGCTCCATCCATGGCGGCGGCGGGCCGGCGGCTACTATATACTACTGCCTACCGGTCATGAGTAAGCTAGTACCCATGCGCAATGCAAGCCTCCCAGAAGAGCCTGTTGCTCTCGGCCGTATGGCCGGCGGCTCCGGTCACAACATCCGCCGCCACCGCCGCCTGCGGCCGCGCGCAGCCACCACCTGCACCGGCAACGGCACTGACACCGTCCAGCGCGTCCAGCTGGACCGTCCGGCGCCACCAGGGGACGCACATCCTGCTGTCGACTTCGCTATCGTCACCCTCCACCTCCACGGCCACGTCGTCTGCGCCACGGTCGTCGTCATCAACGACGGGGACGAAGTTATTATCGCCATCGCCGGCGCCGCTGCAAGACTCGGCGTCGTCCTCGGCGTAGGCAGCTGCCACCGAGAGACGACGGTCCCCTCCCGTGGGGGCCGACGACACGGGGGCGTCGGACTCCGAGTCGCCGGTGGCTTCTTGCGGCGCGCCAGCAGGTGGCGCTGGCGCCGGCGCGGGAGGCGCAGGCTGCGGGTTGGATATGGGCTGGCGTGTGCAGTCGTCCATGGCGCGGCGGAACGCCGGAATGACGAGTTGACGACGGGGGTGATGCGGCCGCAAAAACAGTAGTCAGCAATATTTAAAGGAAGAAGATGCGTCTCCGGGTCGGATTTGGACTGTAGCTCGAAGCTTCCTCACTATCTCTGTTCTCTATCTATTATATAGTATAATAGCTCTAAGTAAAGGTTTAGGCTTTTGGAATTGAATTGGACTTTATTAGTCTTTCTTATTAGAGAGTATTTTCAACTTTATCCCCCCAAATTATACGGTTTTGGAGACATGTGTCGGCTGATGTGTAAAGCCTATAGGTAGCAAATGCCATTTAACTTTGCATGCATTATTATAGTAAAGAAAAAATAGCTTTTCTCTAAGCTGGATAGATATGCTTATACGTTATATATATACATCATCATACACATGTTAGGTTAGAAGGAATATAATTATTGCCTTTTTTTGAGTCATAGACTACTTATTGACTAGGCTTAGAACCATGCATTGTAAAATCAAATTGATCTATGTTTTCAAGAAAATTATATATACTCCTTTGTACTTGATCCAAGGCAATTGATGAATCTAAAATGGACACGGGAATGTAGGGGGAGCGGGTTCATTGTAGGGGCTTTGAGGAAGACGTATAATTGTAGTTTACTTTAACTTTTTTGGTGCATGTATTTTGCTATATATCTAGACACATTAATTTAGAACGGAGGGAGTATGTACACACACGTACGTATGCGCATACATATATGGGCTACACTTTATTACCAAAGATTACAGGAGCTACAATATTCCACTACATAAACATAGGTTTTGGACAATGCATGCTCATGATCAACCTCAACAGGTTCAACACATGGATTAGTTTAAAATGCGCAAGGGGATGGCTCAACAATCTTTAAGGTATTTTTACACATGTTCTTAGTATTCATGACAAAAACTACACTATTATGGTTAAAAAATGGTGTTGTAAATTATTTTTTCTATGTTGGATATTAAAAAAAATCACTATGTTGAGGAAGGGGGCACAACCCACCACTAGGGGTATCCAAAATGATTTACAGCACCTTAGTTAATGTAACAATTACAATAGATACTATATGTCATAAGCAACGTTAGGGAGTGCTCCCACCTCTATCGTGTCGTTAGCATAGACAAGTGTGACTGAGTATGTATATGATGACCTGATCGCTCCACCTCAAACTATGTCACAGTGGATTGTGTTGTTTTTTTACTTCTTTTCTCATTCCATGCCTCAATTTGTACACATCATGTTGGTTATCCATGAATCAAAGGCACCTCTCTTGATTATGTCTTGCAATGTCTAGGGCCTCGGGTTGACCAAAAATTAGACGTCTGTCCGTGACTTGATTTCTGCTCTTGCCCTCGTTTGGTCTACCTAATGATGGCAACAGGTACCTGCAACCCAAAATCCGATGAGGTTTTTACCCTATTAAGGTAAGGGTATGGGTCAATTTCTCTACCCGTGGGTTTTTAATGGGCAAAAAGACAAACCCAATGGGTTTATGGGCATGGGTCTAGGAGTGTAGTACTCATACCCGCAAACCCATTGGTTTTTTAAACCTGACATGAATGCTATTATATAGATAAGATCAAAAAAATAAAACTACAAAAATGAAATAGAAAAGATAATAAATGAACTTGATGACCATGCTCTTTCAGTTTTTTCTCTCTTGTCCAGAAATCTAATGTGTTGCAATATGCGCAATAGCTAGTGGGCTATAGCCCATGTGTGTGGACAGCACATGTACCACTCTACTTGTCTATCACAGGCCCATAGCATAGCACAACACAGGCACACAGCCACGGCAAACAGGCAGTGAGCCAGCGCGTTAGTCCCACCTCACTAAGTGAACCAATTTTACTGGCAAAGGTCACTTAGGGCACCCACAATGTGTCCAAAAAGGTAGCCCTAAGCATTTAATGCTGCTACAGGAAAAGACCATAAGACTACCCGCAGCTCATCAGGACGCGTTTATAGGAAAAGTGGCCGCAGCGGGGTCCTGGGTGGTGTCCTGGAAAGCTCAGGACGGCCCCCGGTCCTGCGTCTGCCCAGGACGTACGGCGCGTCCTGGATGCACCACGCGCGGGGCCCCCGCTCGTTCTGCGGCCACCGGCTCGCTCGCGCCTGTAGAGGGAAAAGGGGAGGCGCTCGCCGCGCAGGGAGGGGATCGTGCCCGCCGCGCCCGCAGGTGGACAGCTTCGCCCGCCGCCATGCTCGAGGACAGAGGGACGTCGCCGCAGGAGCAGGGTAGCAGGCAGCCGGTGGGGGTGATTCCTACTGTCGCCGGTGAGGGTGAGGGCCGTGATGGCCGACGGGGAGGAGGCTCGCCGCCGCCGATTTGGGAGGAGATGGCCCCCGCCGTGGGCGCTCGATGGCCGAGCTCGGTCCGCCGCCGCCATGGGAGCTCCTCGGCCCTGCACTGGGGACAGGAAGAGGCGCGGGGAGGGAGGTGGCTGGCGCCGGGATGGGAGAGAGACGTGCCGGCGCCGAGAGAGACACGCGCCACTTCCATGGTGGACTCGCGGCCGCGGGTATGGCGGAATCGCGGTCGAGCTTCACCGCACGGCGACCTCAGCCACGGCAATTCGGTCCTGCTCCGACCCCGGCTTGGCGTGGAGCAACGATCAGAGGACGGCGACGGCCGAGAGGCGGAGCAGCAAGGGGCGGCGTGTGGCCTCGGACACCGACGAGAGGTGGTGGCGGTGGGGAGAGAGGAAGAAGGGGGAGAGAGAGAAATGGTCCGAGGAACCGAAAGAGAGGGAAAAAGGGTGAGAGAAAAAATAAAATATAGATGATAAAGGATGGACGGGTGCGAAAGAAAACATTATGGAGGAGAGAATCCGCTGACAAGACGAAATATTTCGTTTTAAAGGAGTAATATAGAGGAACATAAATGCGGATAGTCTAAACATCGTGGGTAGCGGCAGTAATTGTAGCCAGTAGCAAAAGACCACAAGCCTAGCTATATTCGAACCACAAGGAAATAAAATATATATCATCAGTCAGCGCACGTGGGTAGGACATCTCACAGGTCGGGGGGTGGAATAATTTTTTAGTGAAGCGGGACCCACCTTATATTATCAAAACGACGTTACACATTTTGCACTGAGTTTTAGTTGTTGCTCATTACAGGTGGGGTCCATCCTTATTGCTATGGCCGCAGACACATTGCGGGTCCTCTTATATAAAGGACATAGTAGACACTCTTTCCAGAGAAAGGCCGTGTTTAGTTGGCCCCTAAATTGGTATTTTGTACCGTGCAACGTTAAATCAGCGTACTGTAGCATTTTTATTTGTATTTAATAAAAATTGTTCAAACTTTGACTAATTAGGCTTAAAATATTCGTCTCGCAAAGTACAACAAAACTATACAATTAGTTTTTGATTTCATCTATATTTAGTACTTCATGTATGTGTCGATATTTTAATATAATGGAGAATAAAAATTCTATATAATGAATTTGGTGACAAATTTTAGGATCTAAACAAACCAAAGTGAACAATGTGCCTCGTCGGGCACTGACAACCTGTTGAGTACCCGTTAGCTGCTCGGGCACGGGTATGGGTGCGAATCTGTACCCATCAACGGGTATGGGTTTTTAATGTGCATATTTTTTCTTCGTGGGTACGGGTATGGGTTAGTTGTACCCAGCGGGTACATACGTGTTGCCATCTGGAGGTCTACCTCTAGGAGTCCAAGACCTAGCGATTTAAAACTATATTATGGTAAAAGTGATGAATTGATTATAATGCCCTTGCTAACACTACGATAAAAATTAGAGAGTACTTTCCTGCACACGTAATTATACTCTGAACACAATATTCACAACACTATGTAAGCAATCATCAGTATTACATAAGTTTTCACAAAGCACAAACAATTAGAATATAATTCGAGTTTTCATGTGATAAATATAAACATCCACGGTACAACTGCATCGTTGAATCCCCACAATTTTCTAAACACTGCAGTTGCATCTTCAAATCTACCAGCAACTCCCACATTTCCCTACCATCTTCAAATCTCCAGAGGCACAATAGGCTTCATCAACTATCACCCTAGATCTTCATCAACTATCACCCTAGATCTTCTCAGATCCAAATGCAGTCTGTACTGGAGGGTCATGCTCCTCAACTCTGAAGCATTCCTTCAGATTCCTGACTTGAGATGAGGGGGCAGGAACGAAAACCATTTTGCCAAGCTTCTATTCCCATGTCATTTTGGCCAAACTGCAGGTGGCTTGTAGTTCTCGGTCAGTGTATTACCAGCATAATCAAGAATGGAGAAATACATGCTTTTTTATCGACAACTCAATAAAGTAACTGTCTCGGTGCTCACAGCTCATAATATAGTGCTCAATCTATACTTATCAATGTTGCCTACTGAATTAGCAGATATTGTTGGTGGCCCATTGGGCTGAATCACTGAATAGCTGAACCCTTGGAATACAAATCAGCCCCAAATTCATATCTGAGCATAGTCTAAAGTCTGAACTCTAAACACTGAAGGTCTTCTAGTTTGGAAGAATATTACATCACTTAAAATTATAGGAATGCAAGCCGTAATATTCTGCAGGAATGCACAGTTAACTATTTAACTTTTCATAGCAATTTTGGATCACAAATATTTCACAAAAGAACAAAAGCAGAATATGAAGACAGTTTTTACCTTTGAAGGATGAGGCAATATTACTGCACCTGATGATAACACATGTGCCAAGTGAGCTACTGGAATCATCCTACATGTGAATTGGAACATTAGAAAATTATTTTTTAAAGTTCTGAAATACAAGCAACCTTGTAAAATAGGTGTGTGATAGATTACCTAAGTGTCATTTTTCCAATATGCCTTGTTCCTATAGGATGAAATCAAGCATGTTAGCCTGACATGTAAAAATTCAAGTCCACTGATCACTGGAACTAACAGTAAGGATCTTTTCCATAAGATATTTAATTGTTTGAAATCCAATGCTATTCCATATTTTATAATGGAACATATCAATACCATCATCTGTCGTTGGATTTCATTAGGACAAAGAGGTATAAGGAAGACTGATTGGTAAATATGGAATGAGCACATGTCAGTACCCTCATGTGCAGTCCGGTTCCATTAGGACAAACAGAGGTACAAGGAAAACTGATAGCTAAATATGGAATGAGCACATCTCAGTACCCTCATATGTAGTCAAAACATGGTACAAGGAAAAGTGATAGCTATCTTTGAATGCAATCATAGAATCACTGATATAGGCCTACTCTTTTACAACCAGAGATAAATGGTATAATGTTCGTAGGTACAAGCCTACATGTATATATTTTACAAATACAAGGAACTATACTAGAATTTCTAACTGAAAAAAAGTTACTTACGATCTATTCGAGGCATCATGAGAGGAAGCATCAATGTTAATCATCTTAGGTCCTGCTTGCTCACCATCTAGGCAGAACACTCTATCAGGGAGATTCTTGCTCTGCACTGAATCAAAGTATGTGGTAAGACCAAGCAAATGACTGAATCAAGTATCTGGTAAGAGCAAGACCAAGCAAATTAGTTGCAGGAGTATGGACAATTAGTGGGAGCATTTCATTTTGATTGCATCCTTATTTTCGAACGAAATAGCCAGTACAAATGGAATAGGAAATTTTGATATGCTGGACAAAATCCTGAACACAAACAGCAAAGGAAATCCCATCAGAAACCTATTTCCATCCCCCAATAGGGAGCAAATCAAGTATTGGGGTATTCTTCTGCACCTTCTATGCACAGGCAATTTCACATCCAAGTGAAACAAAATTTGTCACAGATGTAATGCTAGTTCATAAGCACCGATGTAATAGGGAACTAATGAAAATAACAACTTACATCAGCACCATGGTCCAGCAGGATCTTTATAGCCTGATCCTGGTCCTTGGAGGCAGCCATGTGCAGGGGTCCCACAAGAACTGATTGCATCCACATCAACACCATTGGACAGCATAAGTCTTACAGCCTCGCAATGCCCTGGAGGCACAACCAAATGACCGAACACTCCAAATTGAACACAACCTCTGAACCTTAGGACACAGGTGATCTCCTCTAAGCCCAAAGTTGAGGAACAGCACCTTGCACTGCTGCAACATGCAGAGGCGTTAAGCCCTTAAGCCCTGAGTCGGGAAGCACTGCGACTGCGGCCACTGGGTCGCCACCACGGTTGAGAAGGTACCTCAGGACGCTCTCGCTTCCCCCGACAGCAGCTCCATGGACCGGCCGGCAGCCTACAAGGATCAAATCTCACTGGTAGCACTCCGACAGTTCATATGACAAGAGAATATCAGATTCTCAGTTAGTCGCATGCACCGTCCGCAGAGACAGAGTCGACATCCAGTTCATATGGCCGCCGGACCGGTATGCCTGGCCATCGCCTCCTCTGGGGCTGCGGTCGCCAATGGGCTTGTACGCCTGGCCGCCGCCGTGCGGCCTGGAGCGGGGCAGCTCCGCGCGCCCGTTAGCGCGACGGCATCCTAGGCAGGACAGTCGCACCTTGGGAGGGAGGAGCGCAAGGCGGCCTCCCCCTGCTGCTTGCTCGAGCTCCTGGGTGGAGGAGGCCGCCTCCATGGACGCCGGGGATGCCACGCCTCCATGGACGGGTCGGAGCTGCGCGCCGTGCCACGGGATGGGCGTGGCCCGCCGCCGGTGGGAGCCGCGCGCCGGGGGTGGGAGGCGCCGCCGCGGGTGGAGAGGGAGGTCGGGGGTGCAGAGGCCGCCGCCACGAGTTGGGAGGCCGCGCCGCCTACCTTGTCGCGGACGTCCACACGGGGAAACCCTAGACGCGTACGGGAAGGAAGTCCCAGATGAGAGAGGAATTGGTTTGTTTTTTCGGGGGAAAATATACTGGCAGAAGGGATTGAACCGTGGTCGGGCGGTGGGGCTGAGCGGCCGGCGGGGCGCGTGGGTGAGGGGTAATGGTACTTTTAATCAGGTCTTATCCATAGGAGGTGTGTTATAAATTATTTATTTTAAAAAAATTTATTTGAAGAAATTTTTAATTATAGTGGAGATAAGTATACAACATTAGAGAGTGTTTGGCCCTCTCCCTCTTTCTCACAAATTTAAGATATTTTGACTTTTAGAGTGAATTATAATTTAAAATAAATGGAGTAAGTTTTAGATAAGTCAATTTTTTTAAGTTGGCCAAGTTTTTTCTAAAAGATTATAAACATTTATATTTAAAATTATTTCTACTGTAAAAATATATTCTATAACTAATCTAATAAAACTTATTTGGTGTCATAAATGTTTGTAATATTTTGCATAAATGTGTTTAAATTTAAAAATTGTTTAACTCCGCGAGAGATGAAAATTGCATTCCTTTTAGCCTGAGAGTATATCTGTTTGATCATGTAATAAATTATTTAGAAGTCTTGCAGCTTGCTCACCGAGAGTAGACCCTTTATGCGATGGAAATACTTTGGCTCACCGCAAGATTTCGAAGGATTTTATACTTGATGTGTTTGTTTTCAATTCAAGCATTTTGTATTTCCACAAGTTTCAAGAAAAAAATTGTATTTCCACCACCTCGCATCGAGACGGCCAGTCAACAAGCTCCTGCTTACTCAGCGGTTGCCTCGCCACCGCCGAACAGAAACCCGCCTCGCCGCCGCCGGGCTTTCCGGAGACTCCTCCGGGCAGCCTCGCTGTCGTTCCGCTGCAGGTGCGCCCTGCCCCCCTCGCTCCCCCTCCTTCGACACGATCGCAGAGATCTCTGACACTTGCGTGTTTCTGCGGGTTCATCTACAGTACACATAGATTTTTTTTCTCTTTTTCTTCTTACCGCTAGTAGGATCTTGGTGATATGAGCGAGTAGCAGTTCACATATTGAGTCTGCAGCGAAGTTTATTGATGGTCACTACAATTATAAATTTTAAAAAAGCAATCCATGGTCCTTTTATCATGCATTCATGCTTGTTTAGGGGAGCCTTTTACCATCGCTGAGTTTGGAACATGCAAATATTTCCTAGTTTCTACACAAGCTAAACTACTTTCATACAGAAATTTTCAACTCCCATGTGTGAGATACAAACGGCAACCCATAGCGTGAACGAACAATGGGCAAGAAATATTTGTACAACAATCAGTGGCAGTTTTCTTTTCAGTCACTGAACAATTCCCCAATGCACAACACAATTCTTGATGGAAAAAAAACAACATATAGTAAATATTATTACAGGCGAGTGCGAGATAGTAGCACATAAATTGCACAGCAGGCAAAGGCAAGCTTCCACAACTTTCTGAACCAGTGTCAAGCTCTGGTCCTCGCCTAAAGCTTTGAAAGGCTAAGAGAAAAGCTGCATCCATACCAGAGAGAGATTGGCAATCTTCATGAGCAATTTTTTTGTACAGATATTTCATGAGCAATGTCAATCATCCTCCGGGAGAAACTTTTTTGTACGGACATGAGCAATCTTTTGCCAGTTTGGATCACCAGCCGTTTGGCAGCTCTTCATGAATGACTCGTCACAGTTCCAAAGTGTAAAATAACGTAGAGATACGGGCAGAGTTGGAAGTGATCGGACATATGGGCACCGCAGCAAAAACAATCGCTTTAGGTGTGGCAGGGTCCCCAAATTCTCCGGCAAGCTGCTCCACTTGCACCAACAAATTCCAAGGTATGTTAGAGAAGGAAACTGCTGCAGGATTTCTTCTTCCCTCAGCTCATCTGATTTCCTAATATCAAGCCTCCCTAGAGATGAGAAGGCTTTTCTTGACAGCAGCCGTGGCACAAAGGGTATGTCATCAACAGTGATCTGAGTAAGGTATTGCACTTTTTCCGCCTCTTCAAGGGTCATAATAAGGTTGGGACACTTCACGATCACCAGACTATACAGCCTGATGAGATAATTTAGGCCTTGCAAACAATTAAACTGGAAACAATCATTGATCTCAAGATTTCGAAGCATAGATAGAGACATCATCACCTCATGAGGGATTGCTCTCAAAAAGGGAAGACGGTCTAAGTACAACCCAGTTAGGGATGTAGAGCGTCTCCACCAGTTATGGAGGACGCTGTCCGTGATGGCACAATTTGAGAGGGAGAGGCGATCTAATGATGTAGGACAGAGAAATTGAGAGTAATCTTCCTCCGTGGTATGGCCTAGGATAAGCCTAGAAGTAAAACTAGCACATGTGCTACCAAAAATGCTGCGCAAGATTGTGTCAAACCTGTCAGGTTGCTCTTGAGAGAATCTACGTATCTCCTCGGGATGTGCTGTAATCTGCAAGGATGGCTCAATGTGAGACACTTGTTCGTTGAAAAGTGACCTCACCACCTCCACGTCTTCCACACATGTCACAACAATAGTCTCACAGTCCTGAATCCATAGACTTTTCAGGCTACTTGGAAGTCTTGGCAACTTCTTTAGTTTCTGAAGACCATCAAGTTTAAGCTCATCAAGGTGAACAAAAAGCTCACTGATATCAGGTAGACTTTCAAGGTTAACACAATGCTGGAGTTCTAGGCATCGTAGGCTACTAAACTTTTGTGCCAACCAGCTTGGGCACTTCCATTCACTGTAGCCATGTATTCCTAGTTGTGTGAGCTGTGATGGTGGGCAGAGGCCCTCTGAAACGACCTCGATTTTCGCGAAGGAAAATCCACGGAGCCGAAGTGTAATATGACCATTTAAATCACATTACCCGATAACAGTTGAATACCATAATCCATACATCGAAAAAAAGAGTGCAATAGAGGGGTTTACAATAACATATTACATCGCCACTTGGCGGAATCAGAGTTCATGCAGCATAACAATAAAAGCTTGAGGTGCGGAAGCTATCATCTTCGATCCAACTTGAGCGTAGGCACGAAACCCTCAATCGTTGTATTCCCTAGAAGAGTACTCACTCATTGAATCTGAAACCAAATTTTTAGTACGATTTGTACTGGCCACACTCCTATCCTATGCATTGCTTTATGGAAGTTAGATGCAAAGTGGATATATCAAAAGGAACCTATAAGGCTGGGGTTTTCTATGCATTAATCAGGTATATAAATAACAATATAATAAATAAAGTTTTAAATACATTCGCATCCCACACATCCATCACCATCCTTCTCTTACTTACTATCCCATCTCCTCCAACACCATCTCAGACTCAAGTCGACAAGCCGACTCCCTCTCAGCTTGCCTCAGCGGCCCGCAGCCTTCAACTTGGCTCACGGCCGGAAAACATACTTAGGAGAAGGTAGAACGCTCCACTCACTAGTCCGGTGCATCCTTCTAAGGAAAGGTCCATAGCCAACGAATTGGCTTATGTATGGATCGATCAACCATACACTCTGCAGAGGTTTCACTAATCCACTAGATAACCATCTTTGATGCTTGCAATCACCTAGGCAGATTCCGGACGCCAACTGCCATAGAACGATGTCACTCTACCATCCAGCTCTGGATCACTGAAACTATGAAGAGAGCATGTATCCGCTCCCGTAGAGGATGCCATGCCATGTACCCACTCCTGAAGGGGGTGCCATGATCGTCTCGGTAGGGTGTTAGCTCAATCCCATGCATATACCTTCCTATCACTACTCGCCTAGCAGTAGTGGCATCGATCTATCCAGCGGTTCGGCCGTCTCCCCCCCCATGGAGCGAGTGGAAAGCAAGAGATTCCTAAGGTCCAGATACCAGCGCAGCAGTTCTTAAGTGTGACCAAACCGGGATATCTTCATCAGGGTTTATCTTTAACGTGCTACCATGGCACCTTCATCCCGGGCTCCACCTCTCAGAGGATCACACCCAAAGACCATCATCACATCTCAGTTAGCCCACCACAGGCTCCTCTCATGGGAATGTCCAGATCCATTCCCTGGCAAGACTTGCTCCAAAAGCTCGTTGTAGATCCCGGCTCGATCGAATCAACCCTCACCCTACTCCCTGCCATAATTTCCACCCCAAACCCTATAGCATCATCAGCTCACATGCCCATCTGATCCATCAACTCACACATCTCCAGCCTGGCACCCTCCAGGCCTTCCCGGGGTTCATCACGTCGCATCAAAATGTAAGCGAGTGAAGTATATAAATATATATAAATATGGAAGATAAGCAAGTGGCTATCATAATAGCGGGTAAGTAGGTGAAAGTTTACAACAAGGTAGGGCTCATCAAATAATAATCTACCATGCAATCCTAGCACAGGCAAATCATTATAGCAACAGGAATTTAAAGCACTAGCCATACTACATTTGTCATACGTAATGGGATCTACGAGGTTGGGTGAGTTATGGCACCTTCACTGATGTAGCTGTCAGACTTCTCTTGGTAGTCACTGTCGTCAGACTTGTCCTCGCTCGAGCCTGTAACGAGATTTAATGGTCGCGGGAGCGACACCTATAGATTAGCACAAAGAACAAATGCAAAATAGAGGATCCAAATGCACTTAAACATAGCTTAGATAGATAGGGCTCGATTTATTGAAAATTTGGATATGTGGATCGCATTTTTCGGAGCTCGTATGAATTAGTTATGAATTTTCAAAGATTTATCCATTTTTTGAAAAGAAAAAAGGGTCGATTTATCTGGTGCTAACACGTGGCAGCATGGATTGGGCCACGTGTCACGCGTGGGTCAAACAGGGTCAACACAGCGGCTGACGTCAACGTTGACTGGGTCAACAGGGTCTGACAGGTGGGTCCGGGGTGACGTCATGCTGACATCATCGGTCAACGGTCAACTGATAGGTGGGGTCCACATGACGTCACTGCTGACGTCATCACTGACTGGTGGGTCTAGGCTTGGCTCACGGCTTGGCTCACGGCTCACGGCTCGGCTCATGGCTCGCGGCTCGGCTCGGTTCTGTCCTCGGTGAACCGACGCTCGTGGGGTCCACTGTCAGCGACTCAGGTCCACATACGCCGGGTGCATCCGGTCCACGCCTGGGTTCACGCGGTCCACAACTTGGTATACGGTGCACCCGCTTCTCTTGGTCCCACTATCAGCGACACGGTTCTCGTGGACCACGTCCATCTCCTTCTGACCGCACTCATCCCCTTCCTCTGTCCTTAATGGACCAACGGCGTGGCTCGCCGACGGCGGGGAAACCTCGATTCCGATGCCACGGTGGTCCTCCGACGCCATTAACCTACCCATCAGCTTCGGGACTTCTCGGCGGTCACGATGATGGGCTCAAGGCGGCGGCTTGGCCTCCGGTGATGAACTCCACGGTGGACGGCGGCTCGGCGGCGGCGGCGCTCGGTGTACTCTTCACATCGAGTCACTCCAGCTCCAATTCATGGCGTAGATGCGCAATTGGAGTCACGCAGCACCTGCCCGATGTTCCGGTGGTGACCAAAAGCCACAGCGGAGTCCGCGCGGGCAGCAACTCCCATGACGGAGCTCCGGCGCGTCCACGGTGCACGGCTACGGCACTCTGAGAGGGTCCACGGCCTCCAACATCTTGTCCAGTTGACACAGCTCTCTCCGGCGGTGCTCCTCAGCCCCTTCTTGGTCCTTGTTGTGGTCGGAGGCGGCAGGAAAACGGCGGCGAACGGTGGCGCTCTGGAGCGGCAGCGCACCCGCACGACGATGGCAAGGTGGCTCGGGTCGGTGCTTCGGTGAGGCAATCGCAGAGCCAAGGGGCGCACGGAGTCCATCTCATCAAGGCGAGCGTGGATCCGAGATCAATGGAAGGTGAGGTGCAACGGTGAGGCGGCAGGGTGGCTTCGCCACGGCGGCATTCTGCACGCGACGGCTGGCAAGGTGGCGCTCCGGTCTGGCATCCGCCTGATGCCGTGGTCCAAGGGGGCTCGGCTGGCCTCGTGCATGTTTGCGGGTGTGTCCAGGGAGACCGGTGGAGGTCTCGGCCTTCGCGCTCCCAAGGCGGAGCGCCATGGCCATAGTAGGGGTGGAGGTTGGAAGAGGGGCGGCGGTGCTCACCGGCGTTTGGAGAGGAGAGAACGCGCGGTACATGTCCAAGCAGCTCCGGCGGTGGCGGCTCACGGTTTTGTCCCTGCTCCTTGATGGCTTCGTAGGAGCAGCACGGCGACACTCCCCTTTCTTCTCCAACTCCGGCGACGGCCCCTTCTTCTTCCCCGACGCCCTTCTCCTCCTATTCCCCTTCTCTTCTCCAAATTGAGCGGGCTAATTGAGGTTCCACTGGAGTGGTGGCGGCGGCTGGGAGCCCTAGAGCTCCGATCCCTTGCTTATATAGGGCAGGGGCGGAGGTAGGTGGCCGACGGACGGTGATCGGTGAAGGCGCTCGATCAAGCGGCCGAGGGGCAGTCCAGGTCAGCAGCTGGGGCTCGGTCTAGGTCTATGGGACAGCAAGGGGAGGCTAGCAGGGGCTGGGTGCGAGAGTGCTTTACAGCGGCGTAGTTCACCGCGGCGGCAGCGCACGTGCGTGCGCGCGTGGAGGATTTCACCCGCGGCCGTGGGCTTATTGTGCAGGGGCTGGTCGGCCGAGCTGGCGAGCGAGCGTGCGTCGATGCGGGGAAGGAGTGGATCGAGTAGCCGTTGTGGCTTGCTTAGCGGCGACGCGGGGAGCAGCTCCTGACGCGCGTGACATCGGGGGCGCGCGGTCGGTTGGGTGACCTCAGCGGCGCTGATGACATGTGGGTCCCACTGCGAGGCCCACTCGTCAGCGACTGCGGCGGCTTCTCCAGCGCGCGGACGCGGGTGCGCGGTGATGGGCCACCTTGATGGGCCGGCGCGGTGTGCGAGCGCGCGGGCGAGCGAGCGGCCAGCAGCCTGGCTTGTTGGGCTGCTTGCGCGGCGAGCGAGCAGGCTGGTGGCCTGGCTGGCTGGGCCGCGTGCTGGGCTGGAGGCTTTTCTTTTTCCTTTTCTTTTTCTTTTTCTTTTTCATTTTTAAATACTTTTATATATACATATATATATGTGATGTGCCAAATTTAAGTAACAAGGTAGTGAGCATACAAGGCCCTAATGTTAGGGTATTATTCCCTTACTATTTATTTGCCAAAATAAATATATGGTCTCATTTTAATTAAACATCACATAATCCAAATAAAATCCAAATCACCCTTTAATGCAACATGATGTCTGAACTATTGAAGCATTGAGACAAAGCTATTGCAACATTGACATATAACATGTGAAACATAGAGCATTGACATGAGACATTGATTAATTTATAAACACATGAATGTTATGCATGACATGATGGGGTTAATGCAAGGTTAAGGGGTAGATGATGACATGTCACACTCATCACTCAGGGTTTTATCGAAAAAAATTTTATAGCTCAGATTTTTGGGTTGTTACAGTCCTCCCCTCTCATTGGAATCTCGTCCTCAAGATTTAAGAGGTGACATACGCTTCAAAGAGGTAAGGATACTGTAGCAGCAGTTGATTCTCATCTTCCCATGTTGCTTCACGTTCAGTGTGATTGCTCCATTGAACCTTGCACATAGGGATAGACTTGCTTCAGGTCTCTTTGGTGTCATAACCCAAAATCTTGATGGGGTGCTCTTTGTATTCCAGAGTATCTTGGATATCAAGCACATCAGTGGTAACTGCTTCTTCTTCTGGTACCCTCAAACACTTTCGTAACTGTGAGACATGGAATACGGGGTGTACTCCTGTCAACTGTGGAGGTAGTTCAAGCTTGTATGCGAGCTTTCCAACTCTCTGACAAATACGATAAGGTCCCACATATCTTGGAGCTAGTTTCCCTTTCACGTGGAATCTGACGGTACCACGAAGTGGAGACACTTTGAGATAGACAAAGTGCCCAACTTTGAATTTAAGGTCTCGACGCCTTTTATCAGCGTAGCTCTTCTGTCGGCTTTGAGCGATCCTCAAGTTCTCTCTAACTTGAGCAACTCCTTCGGCTTCGTTGATCTTGGCGGGGCCAAAGACTGCCCTCTCACCCGGGTGGTCCCACATCAATGGGTGTTGGGGATCAACTTTAACGCACAAACATCCTTTCCAAACTTTGGAGACAAAATTTTATTACAAACATTTGAGATGCCAACATGCGCAGCGAAGACAGCGAAGGTACTTCATTATACGAATCTTCGATTTTGCTTATGTATTTTTGCATCGACTGGCGAAGGTAACTTCGCTGTACATTGAATGCCCAGCGAAGATGACGTGGACACTTCGCTGTGGCTATCAAACTTCGCACATGCGATTTTACATGTTTCAGGTTATCAAGCGAAAGATGGCTTCGCTGGACCTTCGGTGACTGGTGAAGCCAATGTGGCATCTTCGCATAGGAGGCCTATGAGATTCCCTCTCAAACTAAGAAGTCACGACCAAGTTTGAAGTTGCCTCAAAAAATTAGAATAACAAAGGCGAAGTGTATCTCATCACTTCGCCAACTTGCTTTCTAGCTGAAATGTATAGGAAGCTCCATGACAAATCTTGTAAGACTCTTAGAATGGCGAAGCCAGGGGGTCTATAAATACTCCCTGAGATGTATGTTTTGGGGATAAAATGAAATATAATTATAACCTGAATGTTGTTTTCGTTCGATATATGTATGTGAAATCATAACCCAACAATGGGGTTCTACATGGCTTGCCATAAAGAGCTTGAAAGGGTGACATCTTGATACTTACCTGGTAGCTGTTGTTGTAAGAGAACTTAGCGAAAGATAAACATTTCTCCCAATCTGAACCATATTTGAGAACACTGGCACGAAGCATATCCTCAAGAATCTGATTCAACCTTTCTGTCTGACCATCGGTTTGAGGGTGGTAAGTAGTGCTGTAATCAAGGTCAGTCCCAATGGATTCGTGAAGAGCTTGCCAGAATCGGGACATGAATTGAGGTCCACGATCCGACACAATACTCTTCGGAGCTCCATGGAGCCTCAATATCTCCTTGATGTAGATATCTGCTAGCTTCACAACGCTAACGGTGGTTTTGATAGGCACAAAGTGGGCGACTTTAGTCAGACGATCCACAATCACCCAAATGGAGTCATTACCAGCTGGTGATCTGTAACACCCTAGTGTTAAGCATGCATTATCTTGCATATCATGAGCATGATCATCTCATTTGCATAGTCATTTATTTACATGAATTGATAAAATGAAAAATTGTGCTTACCTTGATTTGAACTAGAGCTATGTGATAGGTTGATTGTTTGGGGTTGAGTGTTAAATGAAGTTTGTAGAGAAAATTATTTGGAGAAAAACTTATTTTGGGGTCATTTCATGAAAAGACTTGGAAGTGGGTCAAAAATGTCAAAAACAGTTTATAAAAATGATTTTCTTTTAATTTTAAATTCCCATTTTTGAAATTCAAATTCTAGGCAAAATTAGGCTTTGATGTATAAAAGTGAAATGCTCTACTCATCAAAAGGAACATTTCATCTTTTATAAGTTTTTCAAAATTCTTATTATTTTGGAAAATATGGGGTTCATCAAGTTCTACACGAATCTTGGTGCAGTGGGACCCACCCGTCGGCCTCCTTCGTCCTCTCTTCTTCTTCCTCGCACCGACAGTGTCCGCGCCGACGCTGGCCGCGTGGCAGCCATACGCCGGGTGACACCGCTGCCCGCTATTCTGCCTCCGCACCCGAGTGTCGCACACCGATCCCGTACGCCGCGCTCGCCCGACCCCACGGCCGCTCCACACGCCCTCGGCCGACTCCGCATGCGCGCCACGCGCTCAACGAGCTCCGATGCCGCGCTTCGTCTGTCCGAGCCCGAGCGGCCACTTCGAGCTGTCCCGACCGCGTCAACCTCCCTCTCGCTCACTCCTCCGCCACCAGACGCTCTCTCGCCCCTCCTTTTCCTCACCAGAGTCCGAGAGCAATGCGAAGCCGCCATTGCCGCCGCCGCGAGCTCGCACGCCACCGCACCTCAGAACCTCGTCACATTTTGCCCAGAACTCGCCAGAAGCTCCGCCTCGACGCGAGCCACACCCTGCGCACCTTTCCTGCCCTCGAGCCCAAAGGTAGAGGTCGAATCGACCCGTTTCCCTCTCGCCGGTCATGGCCGCCCGACCGCCGCGCGGTCCGCCGTGGCCAGCAACCTCTCTCTCCCTTAATTAGCTTGCGCATCGTGTTCGCCTGCTCGAGTAGGGTCGATTGGTGTAGCTTATGGGACCGATTAGGGTCCGAATCCGTCGGATTTTAGCCGTCCACCGCCGCGGGTCGCGCCGCCGCTTGCCGGCGTGCAGCGTCATCGTCATTTTGGCCAACACTTCATCTCTTTGACTACCTAACCCGAGTCGCCTTGGTCTGCTGGAGCTGGTAGGCTAGTCCGTGTGCTCCGCCGTGGCTCGAGATGGCCGGCGCACCCCCGACCCTCGTCGCCGTCCGCCGCCGCACATGGCCGCCGGTCGAAACCTCGCTCCTAGTTTACATCTTTTGCACCAATGTGTCCGCGTTGACGAGCTGAGTCTTTTGGTAACCGTGGCTCGGCCGGGGGCCTCGCCGTCGGCGAGGAATCCCGACGCCGACGACCATTCCCCGCCGCGTGGACCGCGGGCGTTAATTGTGTTCTTTGTCGGACTTAAGTGTAAAGTCGCCAGACTCAGCGTATTTATTTTTAGGGCTCGGTTAGTTTCCGGTAAACTCAGGGTCTTCGGTGCAAAAGCGTTTTTCTTTTTCTTTTAAGAAATCTAATTCCAGATTTTTGTCAAAACTTTGAAAATCCATAACTTCTTCATTTTTCATCCAAATGAGTTGGTTCAACTTGCAGTATTTTTCTTATGAGAAGATCTATGCATGAAAAATATGAAATATGGATTTTGTTATACTTTTCTGTGTAGATTTGTTTATCTCTATTAATTGCTTTTATCTTAGAAAATGCATAAGTAATTCTCTGTTGCTCAGAAAAATGTGAGACCAAGTTTATTAGTCTTCTTATATCATGCTCTATCTGTGAAAAATATTGTGAGGGTAGGTCATATGTAAACATTGCTCTGTCTAGTTATGGTGCCTATTTCCATGTGATGATAAATAATTCATAATAAATAATATATAAGGAATTTGTGCATGAAACTTTTTGGAGAGTATTTTTATGCTAATCTAGAGCTAATGATATTCTGAGATCTATTGTTTGACATATTTTTATGTACAAAGTATTTTATGCCCGGTGAATTGTGCTGCCTTGTCATTTTTGTGAAGGATAAATTACTTACTGTTTTGACCTGAAATTTTTATGGTAGTCTTTATTTGGTATAATTAAGCTTCTGTAATTTTTACAGAATTTTTTGAGTAGTCTAAAGTCATGTTGTGGTTATACTCTGATTTCTTTCAGTAATAAATAATGCTTTAAAGTTATTATTTCATGTGTGGAAAAATGCTTTTTATGCTATTTAGGCGTTATTGGTTTTAGTACAGTAAAGGGTAGTATGCAAAATAATGGTTGTTTATAATTCCATATAGTGTGCAAGTAATTGTAATGCGAAGCTTGTTTGGAGAATTGTCGGTAGAAGAGAATGCAGATGTCATGTGCTTATCATACATGTTTTCAAATATCATATCATTCATCTTAGCTGAGCATTCATTCACCATCACCATCAGTATTGTATTTCTATATATATACATACATGGTATTCATACGCACTATGCATCATACAGAATCGTCGGAGCTCGAAACGATAGTTCCCGGAGGACTAGGAGAGGAAGGCCAGCAGGAAACTTTGGTGCGGGAAGTAGCAGCAGAAGAGGATCCTGAAGCTGATCTTCCAGAGTGTCCCGACCACCAGCCCAGCTCTTTCCTGAAAGGCAAGCCCCAGAGCATTTCTCCCTGTGGTTTGCAAAATATCTAACTTGAGTCCTTTACTTGTTTGATGCATTAAGTTATAGGCGTTGTTTTGATACCGTTGCTGCATTACTTATATTCCTTGCCACTGCTTATACTTTAACCCTGTTAGCTTCAGGTGCGATTATCTGCTTAGCCCTGCTTTAACTAGATCGGTAGAAGTTGGGTGATTCCCTGTCATCCGCGAGTTATAGGTGGTTACTCGGAATGGTTGAATACATTGTTATCTTGGATAACCATGTGGAGATAATAAATCGAGACCGGGCGGGATCGGTGTTGAGACTGAACTGGAGGTTCGGTGAGGTTATCCCATCTGTGTCGAACTAGGACCCCGTCCGTTGTACGTCCTCAAGTCATATTGAATTTATGCCTCACATTTAGCTGGAAGGATAAGTCATTCCGACCGCGAAGCCTAATTTTGATTTGGGTCGGGAGTCGACCTGCTGTACGCATCGTATTGGTGAAGATGGGGGACCACAGGTTACGCGAAGAGTAAGTCCGAGGTCAGGGTCACCCTGAATAAGGCAGCCGGGTGGTTCCTGGATACGATGGTACCTGTTGATCCCGTGTTTTTCCCGAATTGGATGTCGGTGACCTGTAGCTCACCGTGGCTGGTGAGTATGGTTTGTGTGAGGAATACCCGCCAGCTGGTTAGTAATCGATTATAATCACCATCGTTCCTTGACAGTGAACACTTGACTTGAGCAGCGGCATCATAATAAGAACTTGAACAAGAGATGAGATGGTTGAGCTGTTGAGATGGAAAGATACTCAACCGGAATTGGTTACTATTCTTGTTGAATAATTATTACCATGCTTGTTTAGTACAGGTGCTAATGTAGTATGATAAGGATAATTAGATTAAAATACATTGCTAGAAGGTTCTTAATAATTGTTTCCTTAATGCAAGCTTTTCCGCAATTAAATGAGTCAGCTATCCTACTTGTACAGCCTTGCATACTCTTTGGAGTCAATTTTATTTTTAGTTTATGACGGGTAAGCCTAGCTGAGTACATTCTCGTACTCAGGGTTTTATTTCCCATGTTTTTTCAGATGGTGAGATGTTTTATGGCTATTGTCAGAACTGCTTCTATCCCGCCTTGGGAGATGACTAGACCTTGGGCATGGTCACTCTTCTCTACTTAATGCTTTTGTTGGATGTTGATCAAGAACCTAGCACTGTATTTGAACTAAGTGTGTGTGGATTTGAAGTAAACCGCTTCCGCTTTATTTAAATTTAAACTTGGTTTGTAATAACTTATTTTACTCCGATGTTTTAAACTATGCGCGAACTATGTACGTTGTGAATGGTGAACGCTAAACTATTACGATCTTGGTCGTGCCGAAAAAAGTTTGAAATCCTTCAAGATTTTGGTATGACTACCGGGTTTATTAGGTCTCAATCATGTAGTTTGCCGTCCTAATGGTGAATTATATGCTTGTGCTCTAATAAATTGGTCGGTTCTGTCACATGATCGAGGTAAAACCATGATGAAATCCATGGATATACTCTCCCACTTCCATTCAGGAACATCGAGTGGTTTGAGTAAACCAGCGGGTCTTCTATGTTCGGCCTTGACTCTGTTACAGATGTCACATTCGACCACATGTCTAGCAATATCTGCCTTCATGCCTTTCCACCAGAAGTGCTTCTTCACATCTTGATACATTTTTGCACCACCAGGATGGATGCAATATTTAGAGTCATGTGCATCTGACAGAATTTCCTTACGCAAAGCCAGATTGCTGGTTATACAGATTCTGTCCTTGAACCAAATGGTTCCATGCTCATCTTCTCTGAATTTGGGGCTGTAGCCTAGCTTCATCAACCCACGTATGTACTCCATTTCCTCGCAACTTTTCTGAGCTTCACGAATTCGCTCGGTGAGATTATACTCGATGCGAAGTTTGTGCAACAGACCATGGGGTACTATCTCGAGCTGGAGATCTTCAATTTCCTTTCTCAATTCAGTTGGCAGGGTTGAGGTGAATAGAGCATGACAATAGGTCTTGCGACTAAGAGCATCTGTGACTACATTCGCTTTTCCTGGATGATAGTGAATCTCCATGTCGTAGTCCTTGATTAGCTCTAGCCATCTGCGTTGTCTCATATTCAAATCCTCCTGAGTGAAGAAATACTTCAGGCTCTTGTGATCAGTGTATATATCACACTTGTTGCCAATGAGATAATGTCTCCAGATCTTCAGAGCGTGCACAACGGCGGTTAACTCAAGATCATGAGTGGGGTATCATTGCTCGTGCTCCTTCAGCTGTCGGGAAGCATAAGCAATAACTTTCCCATTCTGCATTAACACACAACCTAGTCCTTGGCGAGAGGCATCACAATAGATGACAAAGTTACTAGTGATATCAGGTAAGGCTAGGACAGGCGTGGTAGTGAGCTTCTCCTTCAGAGTTTGGAAACTTTGTTCACACTCGGGTGTCCATTCAAACTCGTTGGTCTTCTTCAAGAGATTCATCATAGGATGAGCTATCTTCGAAAAGTTCTCAATGAATCGACGATAGTAACCCACCAATCCCAAGAAACTCCTGATCTCGGACACATTGCGAGGTTGCTCCCATTCTTTCACAGCCTCTATCTTTGCAGGATCTACAGCAACTCCATCTGCTAAGAGTACATGACCAAGGAAAGCAACTTCTTCAAGCCAGAACTCACATTTGCTGAACTTGGCATACAGCTGGTGTTGAGATAGCTTCTCGAGCACCACTCTCAGGTATGCTTCATGCTCTTCGGTAGTGGATGAATAAACTAGAATGTCATCAATGAAGACTACCACAAACCAGTCAAGATCATCCATAAACACCTTGTTCATCATGTTCATGAAGTAGACAGGGGCATTCGTGAGACCGAAGGATACAACGGTGAACTCATACTGCCCATAGCGAGTGACAAAAGCTGTCTTAGGTATGTCTTCCTCACGAATCTTCATTTGATGATATCCCAATCTGAGATCAATCTTCGAGAAGTACTTAGTACCACGAAGCTGATCAAGCCAGTCATCAATCCTTGGCAAAGGATACTTGTTCTTGATGGTAACAGCGTTGAGATTGCGGTAGTCAACGCACATCCTAATTGAGCCATCCTTCTTTTTCACAAACAGAACAGGTGCTCCCCAGGGCGAGGCACTAGGCCTAATAAAGCCCTTATCAGAAAGCTCTTTCAACTGCTTCTTGAGCTCCTCTAGTTCATTGACTGACATGCGGTACGGTCACTTAGAAATGGGACCTGTACTCGGCACGAGGTCAATTATGAACTCAACATCACGATCAGGCGGCATGCCTGGCAACTCTTCTGGAAACCCATTCTCATATTATCTGACAACGTGAACATCAGCGAGAGTCTTCTCCTCTTTCAAAGGTTCTACCTGAGACTTGAATGCATTCAGAGCACATAACACAGATACTGATTTATCCTTCTGAGGTGCACATCTAACTGCTTGGCCAGAAGGATGAGTTATCTGAACATATCTGGGTGAACAAGAGATCAAACCCTTGTGCTCGGTAAGCCAATCCATGCCCAGGATAACATCCAAACCATTTGAAGGTAGAAGGGTAAGGTTAGCTCGGAAGGTTAGACCCTCGATAGAGAGCTTCACTCCCTTACAAATATGGGTGCTTCTCATCTCACCAAGAGGAGAACTGGTGACTATAGGCTCCAAATGTGGAGTGGCAGGTATCTTATTCTCTCGTGCAAACTTGGATGAGATGTATGAACATGTAGCTCCAGAATCAAACAAAACAGATGCTTTAAAGCCATTAACTAAAAACATACCATACACAACATCTGGGGCAGCTTGAGCTTCTTCTGCTTTCATGTGCGTGAGGCGACCGCGGCTTGCAGATCCACGGTACTGAGACTTGGGTGCAGCAAGTGCGGGCGTCTTCTCAGGACAATCATACACCTTGTGTCCAGGTTTGCCACAACCAAAGCAAGTGAACGGCACACTGCCTGCGGGGGTTGGCATAGCGGCCTTCCAGTTGCCTGAGTTTGGCGCAGCATGAGCAGGTGTAGAGCTATCGAACCTGTGACGTGGCTGCGAAGAGTGCTCATGGGGGTAGCGATCCTTCCCAGAGAGGTCACGAGAGCGGTGATCACGAGAGTGACGGTCGCAGGAGCGATGGTCATGAGAAGAGCGGAAGTGGTCAGCAGAGTAGGCACCACCACTCTTACCCGAGCCATAAGTAGGGTCCTTGCCGAAATGAGGACGGCTAGAAGACCTGTCCCAACAGAACCTCTTGCGCTCATGGTCATGGTGGAAGCCCTCAGACTTCCTCTTCTCCCTTCTAGACATTTCTCCTACCTCCTTCTGATCCTTCTCGATCTGTATGCAGCGATCGATCATGTCACAAAGGGTGTGACTCTTGGTGCCTCCTAGGGCCACCTTGATCTTGGGGTTCAGACCTTTTCTGTACTGAGTAATCTTCTCCTTTTCAGATGCCGCAACATCCAGGGGTGCATAGCGCACCAAACTGGTGAAAGTGTTGGTGTACTCGCACATGTCACATCCCTTCTGGGTGAGGTTGTGGAATTCCTCCTCTTTCTGCTCCATAACTCCCTCAGGAACATGGTACTTGATGAACTCATCTGCAAACTCATCCCAGGTGATGTGGTCGGGGTCCTCATGAGCTTGGCGGTAGCTATCCCACTAAGAGCGTGGAGCTCCAGTGAGATGGTGAGCAGCGATTCCAGCTTGCTCCTCAGGGGTACAAATGGTAAGCTCCAGCTTCTTCTCAATCTCACGAAGCCAATCATCTGCTTCTAGCGGTTCCTTGTAGGTGCCATCAAAAGTGGGTGGCCTGAGCTTCAGAAAACCCTCAAGTTTCCTCTGGAAGTCGTTCGAGTTTCCTCCAAAGCGGTGATTGGCCCCATTGACCGATGCTACAAGCAGCTGTGTCTGTTGCGCCATCACTTCTGCCAGGTTCGGTGGCAGTGGTGGTGGCGGGATCGGCTGCGGCGAAGGGTTCGGCTGAGGTGGAGGCCCATTGCCATTGGCATCACCTCCTCCAGCGGCACCTCCAGCTGGCGGGGTCTGCTCACGGTCGTTCCCACCCTGGTTGAGGTCGATGGGCGAAACACGACCACCCCTACGTCCATAGCGTCTTCCATGCCCAAGCTCGGGCTCGGGTGGAGGCGGACGGTTGCCCAAACATGCGAAGCAACGTGCAGACATCTGTGACACGGGTCGACAACGGTTTAGTGCTTTATTGATTCAATATAATTAAATGATTTCAACGATTTAAGGAAAAATATTTTAATCTATCCAACACTCATACAAAGAAGCAATAAGAGCCATAAAATGCGATAAGATCGATCATTCATTACATGGTTTGCATTACATGGCATCATCTCTAGCAGCTACACTAGACGACGTGCGAGACTCGTACTACGAGACGATAACCCATGGAGGGTACATCAGGGTTGATACATCAGAACTCATGGATAAAAACTAGCTTAACTCTATCTCATAACATGGCCACGCAGGGTCCACACTACTCTGACTCGTACATCGGTGTGTTGTACACTGTTGGGTGAAAGCGGCTACCAAGAACCATCAGCTCCTCCTGTGACATGTGAAGGCGCTTCATGTAAGCCTGAGCTTCTCCGAATTCCTTGGTAAGCGGCAGGTTGGTGGGAGCTGGATAGTGGTCATGCCTCAAGAGAGTCTGGCCAATCTGAAAAGTTTCCTTGAAGGGGTCCTTGCGTCTGGCTGACAAAGGAAGTCGGTCCTGCAACTCAACGTACTCCTGGTAGTGTTTCTCGTCGACGTTCTTCCAAGCTGTCTTGAGCCTCTTGTACCTGTCCACCAAGGTCTCGTTCTGAATTATCAGGGCAATCAGATGGCCTTGGTTGCACTGCGCTTTTGCTTCTGCTTTCTTCAGGGCTTTGATGAGCATTGACTTCTCACACTGCACGGTGAAGTTGCTCTTGCCATCTTCCCGTCTTCTCTTCTGAAGTTCTCTGATCTCCTTGTCCTTGTCCATCTTCTCTCCTTCCAACTGGAGAACTCTTACGTCGAGGTAGTAGTTCTGGAGCCCAATGTCCTCAACCTTGTCTCGCAGGTCAGTGACCTCGGCTTTGTGAGCCCTTGCCTGACGTGCGAGCTTGTCCTTCAGCTGGGCGATGGTAGCCTCGAGTCCTTCCTTCTCCTCAGCTTCCTTCTTGCAGAACTCTTAGTACTCCATCAGAGTGTTGCGGTCGAGACGCCTCTTCTTCTCCAAGTGCTCTATGTAGAGGTTCTGGTCGAAGAGGTGAGCGGCAGAGGCACGGCTGCAAAGACTGGTCTCAGCTAGGATGACCAGCCTGACCTGGTCATCCTGCTGCTCGGGTGTGAGGAGAGAGTTCAGGGCCTGAGGAAGAAGACGAAACTCTGTGTTGCGAAGGTGCTCATAAGCGATCTTCATCACTTCACGCAGAGCCTTAAGTGACACAGACTGGATTCCTTCCTCGATTGAGTCCTCGACTATCATCTCTAGGAGAGCTAGTACTGAAGACAGGATCTGACTTGCAGGGATCTCCAGGTGAGTGACCACGTAACCCTTGATTCCTCCCTCTAGGTCAGGTGCTCCAGTGCAGGTGTACTTGATCTCCTCGATAGGTACTCCGAGTACTCCCAGAACACAGCGTAGGGTGTACGCAAAGCCTGGAAACTCCTGTCCCTGCAAGGTGAACTCAGCCTTGGGCATGCTGCTCAATGGTCCAAGCGGGGGTCCAAAGCTTGTCATCTGCACGTTTAAAAAGGGAAAGGGTCAGCAAGTCAGTAATAATAGAGAAGCCTTGCATAAGAAGAAATGCAGGGTTGGTATATAACCGAAAGAAAAGCTGGTTTGTCCTGTTCTATCATCTATTTCTAGGGTTTCGTCCTAGGGTCAAGTATGACTCCTGATACCAACTGAAATGACCTCGATTTCCATGAAAAGAAATCCACAGAGCCAAAGTGTAATATGACCATTTAAATCACATTACCCGATAACAGTTGAATACCATAATCCATACATCGAACAAAAGAGTGCAATAGAGGGGTTTACAATAACTTATTACATCGCCACTTGGCGAAATCAGAGTTCATGCAGCATAACAATAAAAGCTTGAGGTGCGAAAGCTATCATCTTCGATCCAACTTGAGCGTAGGCATGAAACCCTCAATCGCTGTACTCCCCAGAAGAGTACTCACTCCTTGAACCTGAAACCATATTTTCAGTATGATTTGTACTGGCCACACTCTCATCCTATGCATTGCTTTGTGAAAGTTGGATGCAAAGTGGATATATCAAAAGGAACCTATAAGGCTGGGGTTTCCTATGCATTAATCAGGTATATAAATAACAATATAATAAATCAAGTGCTAAACACATTCCCATCCCACACATCCTCACCATCCTTCTCTTACTTACTATCCCATCTCCTCCAACACCATCTCAGACTCAAGTCGACAAGCCAACTCGCTCTCGGCTAGCCTCAGCAGCCCGCAGCCCTCAACCTGGCTCACGGCTGGAAAACATACTCAGGGGAAGGTAGAACGCTCCACTCACTAGTCCGGTGCATCCTCCTAAAGAAAGGTCCATAGCCAACGAATTGGCTTATGTATCGATCGATCAACCATACACTCTACAGAGGTTTCACTAATCCATTAGATAACCATCTTTGGTGCTTACAATCACCTAGGCAGATTCCGGGCGCCTACTGCCATAGAACGATGCCACTCTACCATCCAGCTCTGGATCGCTGAAACTGTGAAGAGAGCATGTATCCGCTCCCGTAGAGTCTGCCATGCCATGTACCCACTCCTGAAGGGGGTGCCATGATCGTCTCGGTAGGGTGTTAGCTCCATCCCATACATATACCTTCCTATCACTACTCGCCTAGCAGTAGTGGCATCAATCTATCTAGTGGTTCGGCCGTCTCCCCCCATGGAGAGCGAGTGGAAAGCAAGAGATTCCTAAGGTCCGGATACCAGCGCAGCAGTTCTTAAGTGTGACCAAACCGAGATATCTTCATCAGGGTTTATCTTTAACGTGCTACCACGGCATCTTCGTCCCGGGCTCCACCTCTCAGAGGATCACACCCAAAGACCATCATCACATCTCAGTTAGCCCGCCACAAGCTCCTCTCATGGGAATGTCCAGATCCATTCCCTGGCAAGACTTGCTCCAAAAGCTCGTTGTAGATCCCGGCTCGATCGACTCAACCCTCACCCTACTCCCTGCCATAATTTCCACCCCAAACCCAGATATAGCATCATCAGCTCACATGCCCATCTGATCCATCAACTCACACATCTCCAGCCTGGCACCCTCCAGGCCTTCCCGGGGTTCATCACGTCGTATCAAAATGTAAACGAGTGAAGTATATAAATATATATAAATATGGAAGATAAGCAAGTGGCTATCATAACAGCGGGTAAGTAGGTGAAAGTTTACAACAAGGTAGGGCCCATCAAATAATAATTTACCATGCAATTCTAGCACAGGCAAATCATTATCGCAATAGGAATTTAAAGCACTAGCCATACTACATTTGTCATGCGTAATGGGATGTACGAGGTTGGGTGAGGTGTGGCACCTTCACTGATGTAGCTGTCGGACTTCTCCTGGTAGTCACTATCGTCAGACTTGTCATGAGCCTGTAACGAGATTTAATGGTTGCAGGAGCGACCCCTATAGATTAGCACAAAGAACGAATGCAAAATAGAAGATCTAAATGCACTCAAACATAGCTTAGATAGATAGGGCTCGATATATAGAAAATTTGGATATGTGGATCGCATTTTTCGGAGCTCGTATGAATTAGTTATGAATTTTCAAAGATTTATCCATTTTCTGAAAAAGAAAAAGGGTCGATTTATCTGGTGCTGACACGTGGTAGCACGGGATTGGGCCACGTGTCACGCGGGTCAAACAGGGTCAACACAGCGGCTGACGTCAACGTTGACTGGGTCAACAGGGTCTGACAGGTGGGTCCGGGGTGACGTCATGCTGACATCATCGGTCAACGGTCAACTGATAGGTGGGGTCCACATGACGTCACTGCTGACGTCATCACTGACTGGTGGGTCTAGGCTTGGCTCACGGCTTGGCTCACGGCTCACGGCTCGGCTCACGGCTCGCGGCTCGGCTCGGTTCTGTCCTCGGTGAACCGACGCTCGTGGGGTCCACTGTCAGCGACTCGGGTCCACATATGCCAGGTGCATCCGGTCCACGTCTAGGTTCACGCGGTCCACAACTTGGTCTGTGGTGCACCCGCTTCTCTTGGTCCCACTATCATCGACACGGTTCTCGTGGACCACGTCCATCTCCTTCTGACCGCACTCATCCCCTTCCTCTGTCCTCAACGTCCGACGGCGCGGCTCGCCGACGGCGTGGAAACCTCGATTCCCAATGCCACGGTGGTCCTCCGGCGCCATTAACCTGCCCATCAACTTCGGGACTTCACGACGGTCACGATGATGGGCTTCAAGGCGGCGGCTTGGCCTCCGGTGACGAACTCCACGGCGGACGGCGGCTCGGTGGCGACGGCGCTTGGTGTACTCTTCACACCGAGTCACTTCAGCTCCACGGTGCACGGCTACGGCACTCTGAGAGGGTCCACGGCCTCCATCATCTTGTCCAGTCGACGCAGCTCTCTCCGGCAGTGCTCCTCGGCCCCTTCTTGGTCCTTGCTGTTGTCAGAGGCGGCAGGAAAACGGCGGCGAACAACGGCACTCTGGAGCGGCAGTGCACCGACACGACGATGGCAAGGTGGCTCGGGTCAGTGCTCCGGTGAGGCAATCACGGAGCCAAGGGGCGCACGGAGTCTGTCTCATCAAGGTGAGTGCGGATCTGAGGTCAATGAAAGGCGAGGCGCAACGGTGAGACGGCAGGGTGGCTTCGCCGCGACGGCGTTCTGCGTGCGACGACTGGCAAGGCGGCGCTCCGGTCCGGCATCCGCCTGATGCCGTGGTCCAAGGGGGCTCGGCTGGCCTCGTGCGTGTGTGTGGGTGTGTCCAGGGAGATCGGTGGAGGTCTCGGCCTTCGCGCTCCCAAGGCGGAGCGCCGTGGCCGTAGCAGGGGCGGAGGTTGAAAGAGGGGCGGCGGTGCTCATAGGCGTTTGGAGAGGAGAGAAGGCACGGTACACGTCCAAGCAGCTCCGGCGGTGGTGGCTCGCGGTTCTGTCCCTGCTCCTTGACGGCTTCGCAGGAGCAGCACGGCGGCACTCCCTTTTCTTCTCCAACTCTGGCGGCTGCCCCTTCTTCTTCCCCGACGCCCTTCTCCTCCCATTTCCCTTCTCTTCTCCAAATTGAGCGGGCTAGAGTGCAATTGAGGTTCCACCGGAGTGGTGGCGGCGGCTGGGAGCCCTAGGGATCCGGTCCCTTGCTTATATACGGCAGAGGCGGAGGTAGGTGGCCGGCGGACGGTGATCGGCGAAGGCGCTCGATCAAGCGGCCGAGGGGCAGTCTAGGTCAGCAGCTGGGGCTCGGTCTGGGTCCATTGGACAGCGAGAGGAGGCTAGCAGGGGCTGGGTGCGAGTGCTTTACAGCAGCGTAGTTCACCGCGGCGGCAGCGCATGTGCGCGCGTGCGTGGTGGATTTCGCCCGCTTCCGTGGGCTTCTTGTGCAGGGGCTGGTCGGCCGAGGTGGCGAGCGGGCGTGCGTCGATGCGGGGAAGGAGCGGATCGAGCGGCCGGCGTGGCTTGCTTAGCGGCGACGTGGGGAGCAGCGCCTGACGCGCATGACGTCGGGAGCGCGCGGTCGGTCGGGTGACCTCAACGGCGCTGATGACATGTGAGTCCCACTGCGGGGCCCACTCGTCAGCGGCTGTGGCGGCTTCTCCAGTGCGTGAACGCGGGCGCGCGGTGATGGGCTGCCTTGATGGGCCGGCGCGGTGTGCGAGCGCGCGGGCGAGCAAGCGGCCAACAGCCTGGCTTGCTGGCCTGCTTGCGCGGTGAGCGAGCAGGCCGGCGGCCTGGCTGGCTGGGCCGCGTGCTGGGCTGGAGGCTTTTCTTTTTCCTTTTCTTTTTCTTTTCTTTTTTCATTTTCAAATACTTTTATATATACATATATATATGTATATATATATGTGATGTGCCAAATTTAAGTAACAAGGTAGTGAGCATACAAGGCCCAATAATGTTAGGGTATTATTCCCTTACTATTTATTTGCCAAAATAAATATTATGGTCTTATTTTAATTAAACATCACATAATCCAAATAAAATCCAAATCACCCTTTAATGCAACATGATGTCTGAACTATTGAAGCATTGAGACAAAGCTATTGCAACATTGACATATAACATGTGAAACATAGAGCATTGACATGAGACATTGATTAATTTATAAACACATGAATGTTATGCATGACATGATGGGGTTAATGCAAGGTTAAGGGGTAGATGATGACATGTCACACTCATCACTCAGGGTTTTATCAAAAAAAAAATTTATAGCTCAGATTTTTGGGTTGTTACACCTCAGTTATCTCAGTTTCAAGGTCCGGATGTTGACTAGACGTCCCTAACCATGCAAGTGACAATTTTTTCAGGTACTTCTTGTCAGATAGCTTGGCTTCTAGTGCTCTCTCCTTGCTTTCCACATTTTCAAGGCCAGTGATTGTCAGCCTGCCACAAAGGTAATTTAGTCTCCCCAACTGATGCAACTCATATCCCTTCTCCTTCCTCACTCTGAAGTTACTTAATTCTTGAAGTGATTTCATCTTCCCGATGCCAGGAAAACATGAAACCTCTGAAAGCCACGTATTGGAGTTCTTTAGGTATCTCAAGCTAATCAGGTTGCTCATGTTCTTTACGTTGGAGAATTCTAAATGACCTGAACTCCGATGCTCTAAGGTCTGCAAATGATATAGTTTAGCAAAATGTCTTGGCAAATGTACCTTACTGTACCAATTGTTGGTGCAAGCATCGATGGTGAGAGAACGAGATGTTTTAAGTCACAAATACAGGCAGGGATCATCACCATTTTGCCTTCTAGAGGCACTTGTACCACACGCAATTTCTTTAACTTCTTCAACATTCCCTCAAGTTCTTGTATGGTTATAGTCGGACCTTCAATGCTAGTAAAATGTGCGTAAATTTTCTAATTTGCAAATCTGCTCGGTAAACTTCATTGGTTCGTTCAACCTCACAAAAAGATGGCGGGCATCAGGAGGGAACTGTTTCATCTCACCTCTATCAACTCGGATACAATCATTTCCAGCAACCATGGTAGCCAATTCATGCAGAAGATCATGAGTAGTAACCCATTCATTCTCACTGCTGGTGCCATTTGAGTATTTTCCTGTCTGCAGAAATGAGCATGACACTAGTTCATCAAAGTAGCCATGTGCATATTCCATTTGCTCAATAGTACCTGTACTTTTTATAAAGCCTTCTGTTATCCACGAGTCAACTAACTCAGCACGTTTAAACCTGTATCCTTGGGGAAATATGCTGCAATATGCAAAGCACCACCTAACATGCTCATCAAGGTATTGATAGCTCCACCATAGAGCTCCCATGGTATCTGTCAACAAGCCATGATCTTCAACTCTATCTTCAACTCTTCTCCAAACCATAGGTTGTAATTGTTTCCGTAGTCGTGCACCTACTACTCTTTCTGCCAATGGTGACCTCTTCATTTTTTTTGCAATCTGTCCTCCAATCATTCTAAAAGTTTCTGATTCTTGGTCACCAAGGTTCGCGTCATTTAGTGCATAATGCATAAAAAGCTTTAAAAAATCCTCCTCGTTCAAGTCAGGTATTTGCATAAGGTGATGACAACCTAGATACTTAGCTGCATCAGCAAATCGAGTTGTGACCAGGACCTTACTCCCTGTATCGCCGGCCTTCAATGGAGAACATAGCTGATCCAATTTGTATTCATCATTCACATCCTTCCCAGTCCATACATCATCCAAGACCAGCAGGAACCTTTTGCCCGTCAGAGCTGCCTCTAACTTCATCTGTAGGGTGTCAAGATTACTGAACTCTTGGCATGGCTCCCCTAGAGCTGCCTCCAGCATCTGACGGTAAATTCCATCCATGTTGAAAATCTCATTGACATGAACCCACATGATAGGGCTAAAATAGTTCTCTTCTTTTTGAGGGGAAACAGGAGGGGTTGGACCCCCTACTGTGCTTCGCTTAAAATAGTTATTTGTTCGTTCAAAGGTACAGACATGTTGTGCCAGTGTTGTCTTCCCAGAACCGGCGATACCGTAGACACCAATCACTGAATAACACTTGCTGTTACTAGAGGTTGGTTCACAAACACTTGTTTCATGGAGCATCCTTACTATCTCATCACGTTCCTTGTCTCTACCAATTATGAGACCTGGAGGGGATGAAGTAGTGGTAATCCTGGTTGCGCTGTTTGCAGGATCTGATATGTAATTGCTACTGGTACCACTAGTAATGGTGCTAGCCAGTGGTGACAAAAGCTGAGACCCTTCTTCAATTATGTTTTCCAACCTCTTTAGAGCATTCTTCAGTTTTCTGTTTTTCTTCCTAGAGGTGATTTGCTTCACAGGGTTTTCAGTTATAACTGACTTGGTTCCCGATTGAGACATGACCGGCACCAAAAGATTGAAATGTTACACACTGACACTCAAGTTTTAAGCGACATTAGGATGCTATGGTATTGATAAACTAGAGCGCGAAAAAAAGTTATGGAACAGTTGCTAGGTGCATGTCTGATTAGTCTTTGTCTTAGTTTCATTTTTTTTTCTGGTCAGCGATTGTTCTAACCATTTGATTTTCAGAGTATGATCATCAAATCTGGAATTCCAATTTTACTAACCTGCTTCTGGAGGCGGTGGTAGTCGGCGACGTCAAGGATGTCCTCGGCTTCGTAGAAGGCGGACTTGAGCCTCCTCGCCCACTTCTCCACAAGACCCCGCTGTTCGTCAGGGATCCTCTCAGCCTGTCGCCGCATCAGCTCCAGCCGCGGGAGAAGACGCTCCTCCAGATCGCGCAGCTTCTCTGACTCGTCAAAGCCAAGAAGGGCAAAGCCATGGTTTAGGAGCTTGGTGATGATGGGCGACGCGATCCACCCCAGCGTGGAGATGGCCCACCCGACCGCTGCAATCTCCGCCATGGACGCAAGCAAGCAAAGGAAGCAGGAAGGAGACCCAGAGTATGTCCGCGAGCCTGTGTTCTTGGTTTCTTGCTCAGCTCAGCTCGGTGGAAATTCTAGTTCGTGGAGTCAGTTCGGGGATTCTAGCCACACATCGTGGAGTGAGTTATACGACGTAGGGATAACTGGATATGGTTTGCAGCAACATGACGACGAGAAAATTCGTTAGTCGTCGTCGTGGTCGTCTCTAAGATTTTTCCTTGAAGTTGCCGCTGAAGTTTCAGTGAAAACAATGCCGGTTTCATCAATGTATATGCGCTAGGCTTGATAGGCGATAGCACAATTGTTAGATTTTTATTTTTTATTTTCTTTTTTCTTTAGCGAATTAGATTTCTCTTCTCTTGACTAAAAATGCGTTCTCAATTGTATTATAAGCCTGAATATTGGTATTTCTTATAAGCAGAAGAGAATGTTCTCCCTTCAGAAAAAAGAAATCCATCTGCATTCTCATTCTAGCTACGCGCAAACATCTGGTTTTACAATACTATTTTGAATTGAAGATAGTATTTGAATCCTAACTGCATTATACTAGTCATCAAACAAAAAAATTAATGACATGGAACACAGGAAAAAAAATATAGAAATTGCATAAGAATGCTGTTGCAAAACAGAAGATAGAAAAACACAGGAATTTGAAAGAAATGATCATTTAAATGGATCATAAGAGAAACGTAGGATTTTTATTAATAGGTTCGGGTGGATAATAAATTTCCTGTAGTTCTTTTTCCCAAAAACAAACATTCAAATGAAAATGTTCTACGATATTCTTATGCTCCATTTTTTGTGAACCAAAGACATAAACAGCAGCAAATTTTCTTATTATTAGATTAGAATTCTCAACCTTATGTTTATCTTACATTTTTTTCTATGAACCAAACGATTTCTGAATTTGCAGCCTCTGCCTTTTCCATAAAAAAACTGGCTCAAAAGTTTTTCACAATTCCCTTGAAATTCTGTTTCCCTTTGCGTTGCGACGGCATTTGCATTGCAGCCGTTGACCCCACCCATCAGATCGAACGGCTCACGGTCACTACCTCTTCGCATCCGACGGCCAATCAAGCTCCGCCTCCCCCGGCCGCACCCAACCCACCACCAGGTCAGGGTTTATCGCGCCGCCGCGCCCCGCCGCCTCCTAAACCCACCTCGCCTACGCCTCGCCGTCGGCGGCGCCTCCTCCCAGAAGAGCTCCCACAACGTTCGGTGTCGGCGGGGGTCGCCCAACCATCCATGTGGGCTCTCCGGGGCCTGCTCCGGGCAGCCGCCTCGCCGTCGCTCCGCCGCAGGTGCGTTCCGCCCCCTTCCCTTCCCTCTCGCATCCGGAGCAGCAGCAGCACCGGCTCTCCACCCCCATCCCTCTCGATCTCTGATGACGCGTGCGTGTGTTTCTGCGACGGGACAGCTCCGGGCGCTTCGCCGCGAGGGGCGAGGCGGTGGCGGCGGCCGCGGCCTCGGGCTCCGCTCGGGCGCCCGCGGGGCTGCTACTGGCGGCGGGAGCGGGAGCCGATGGTGGGCGGCGGCGGGCGATGTCGACCAAGGGGAGGAGCATGCGGAGCAAGGTGGAGAAGCGGATGGCGAGGGAGACCGGACGCACGCAGCGGGAGCTCCGCCGCGCCGTCAAGCTCAGGAAGAAGCTCATGACCGAGGACGAGAAGCTCATCTACAACCTGCGCAGGGTAAGGAGGCAGCTTCGAATTTCCCCCCATTTCCCCTTCCCTCGTGAAAATCAGTATTGATCCGCCTCTTCCAAGTTCCAAGTGGGACGCGATTGATTTGTTGAATTGCTGAGGTTTTATGGTAAACATTTTGTTCACTGTGATATTTATGGAGAGGAATCGGGAATGTATGTTGTAATGTAAAATAAAAAGTACTGGTATTGAGGTACTGGCCCAAGTAATTGTTCATCCCAGAAAATAGTGAATATGGCTTCATTGTTTGGGGTTTTGCTTGGTTTATCTGAATGAATCAAATATTAGAGAAGATTGGAAAGTGAACCGTATGTGTTGTATGCATACTTAAGCGCCACAAAGTTCCCATGATTTATAAAGTTTTGGAATCCTAAATTATGTGCTAATGTATGTATGTTGTGTGATATTTGAAGCCCTACTGAGCAAATCTTATGTTCTGAATGAATAAATTTGATTGGTAATGAACACAGTGCTCGCATTGTTTTAGGCTTGAAGAAGTAGTGTTAATAAATGACAAAAAAATATGGCTTATTTTTATAGTGATGATTGGATGCTTAATATTAGCTGAGTTGGCACACCTGTTAAAAATTATATAAAAAAGTAATTTCTAGATCTATCATGAAGACCTAATAAGTAAACTACATTGTCTTTTGTCTATTCTTTTAGTAGCAAAGTCCTTGACTTATCATATTCTCCATTTCCTTTTATCTAGGCCAAGAAAAAAGTTGCTTTGCTCCTACAGAAGCTCAATAAGTATGAGCTCCCAGACTTACCAGCTCCTCGTCATGATCCTGAGCTGTTAACAGCTGAGCAACTACAGGCTTACAAGAAGATTGGATTCAGAAATAGAAACTATGTGCCTGTTGGAGTTCGTGGAGTCTTTGGAGGTGTTGTCCAAAACATGCATATGCATTGGAAATTCCATGAGACAGTGCAAGTTTGTTGTGACAACTTCCCAAAGGAAAAAATTAAGGAAATGGCAGCAATGCTGACAAGATTGAGTGGTGGAATAGTGATCAACATTCATAATACCAAAACAATCATCATGTTTCGAGGAAGAAACTACCGTCAACCAAAGAACCTTATACCTTTCAACACACTTACCAAAAGGAAGGTCAGTCCATTCCCTTGCAACTGATGTGTCTGTATCAATTAGCATTTCCTTGCTATTTCCATTCTACTTACCACTTTCTCTGGATAACGCATGTTCTCTGTATGGCACTTGTGAATAACCAATTTCTAGAGTACTGGTTTGTTTAGGTTTCATATGGTTAATTTCCTTGCTATTTCCATTCTACTTACCACTTGCTCTGGATAACGCATGTCCTCTGTATGGCATTTGTGAATAACCAATTTCTAGAGTACTGGTTTGTTTACGTTTCATATGGTTAACTCCAATGGAGTATCCTCTTTCCCATCAAATTGATTATCTCCATCTTTGCATGACTTTTTTCCCCCCGATCTGTGTATTAAGAAGACTTTTAGTTACTGAGTAATTTGGTTACATTGTTTATTCTTTATTATGGCTCATGGGGCTTGATACAAGTATTCTCGTTGCAGGCATTATTCAAGGCTAGATTTGAACAAGCACTTGAATCACAGAAATTAAACATCAAGAAAATAGAAACTCAACTCCGTCGTAAGGGTATTAACCCAGAGGACCCAGTTGCTATGGCCAGCATCCAGCGTGTTGCCTCTACATTCTTCCGAGCTATAGATGAGCAGCAAGGTACTCCCTACATTTTCCGTGGGGATGCACAACCTTCTGCTGGGACTCCTGAAACAAAGGAACCACGTGATGAACCATCTGAAGATAGTGACCAGGAGGAGCTTGACAGGTTCATTTCAGAGATAGAGAGTGCAGCAGAGAAGCAATGGGAGGAAGAAGAGGCTGCAGAGAAAGAAGAATCTGTGAGAATGCGATATTGGGAGAGGGAAGATGTAGGTGATCGGAGAGGTTTCAACAGAAGTTATGAAAACTCAGATTATGAGGATAGAGGACAGGGAAGATATAGGAGAGAGCGTAACAACAACAGGATTTCAGATGCAAGGAGGTGGGATGATGATAGTGAGTTCGAGGCATCAGGTGAAGAATGGGACTCTGGTGATGACAGGGGTGATGATCTGGGCTTCAACAATGATAGAGATTCTACTGATGAGCATCCTCGACGATTTGGAAGCATGAGGAATGAGAATAGCAGATCCAGTCGGAGACAAGAGTTTGTTCCTAGGGGAAACGTGGGCAATGGGAATCATGATAGAGGCCAGGCAAGACATAGGAGGGATAATAGCAACAACAAAAGAACATCAGATGCAAGGAGGTGGGATGATGATAGTGAGATCGAGGCATCAGGTGAAGAATACGAGTCTTGTGACGACAGTGATAATGTTCTTGGACTTGACAATGATTCAGACACAACTGATGTTCATCCTCGACGGTTCAAAAGTATGAGGAATGAGAAGAGCAGATCCAGTGGCAGGCAGAATTCGATTCCTGGGGGATTCAGAGGTTCCAATCGGATTCCACGGAGTTCAGTCGATGCTTCCGATGGCACTATGTTCAGAGGCAGCAATAGTGATGAGTTGGACACTGAAGATGATGATGATGATCTGTGGGGGTCGGATTATAAGGGGGGAGAAAAAAACTCAAGAGCCCCAAAGGTGAATTTCCCAAAATTCCATAGCAGTAGTGATGACAGTGATGACAACAGGAAAAACGATGGAAAGGTTGGTAAAATGGAGAAAAATACCGATGAAAGTTGGGACAGTGACTGAGAACTCAAGAAAGAGTAATGCTGATATGTGATGCATTAAGGTCAGCTCCAACCAATCCACTGATCCAGATTGTTTCATTGGCTGTACTGCTCGTGTATTTGTCCAATAGAAATCTCGAGGAGCTAGAGGAATAAGCATGATTTCCATGACAAATACTGTTTGAACGTTTGCTGCAACCTTTCAGATGTCTTTTGTTCCAGTTGTCATGGTATAACCTGAAAAGTTGCCTGAACTGAATGAGGGGGACGTTGTCAACGGTGTGCTAGGCTAGGCTGCTAGCCTCACCAAAGTTCAAAGCCAGAATACTGAATGACTTGCACAAGCCGAGGAGAGGGATGTAGTCAGAGTTCACTGTTGAGAACTCAACAGATCGAGGTTCCTGAAGGTCTCAGAGATGTGAAATCCTCACTCTGCGATCACATTTATTAATTCTCATATTCTTGAAGCTTTTGATGTGAACGACAAAACATGCACATAGATTTATCTGAAGGTCATGTGTATCTTGCGTTAGAGGCGTGTCTTATTTTCAGTAAACTGTCCGAAACACGACGTTCTTCAGAGTGTTTTCTACTGTGAAACTCGCAGCGCTTGTTTGATGCGCATGTATTTAGCTCAACCACCACCGTGTGTTGAAGTGGATTAGAGCGGGTTTAAAATAAGTTCTACTCCAATCCGATCAGGCACTCTGTGATGAACTACTACTACCACTGCTGCTACCACCACCATCACTACCACCACCGCTACGACTACCACCACTACTACTACTATTACTATTATTATTATTATTAATGACCACCGCAAACGATTTACAATTCATAATTTCATTTTTAGAAAAAGAAAAACATCATAATGAGAGCCAGCTGGCAGGGTCAGAGCTGTTCTGTGACTGCATCCGTGACCCCACCTGTCAGGGTCAGAGCCGCCCCTCCACTCTCACCGAGACAACCCAAATCTCGCCTCCCTGCATGCGCGGCGCGGCGGCACGCCCCCGATCCTCGGCTTACTCTGCACCTCCGGGCCATGGGCCTCCCCCGTCACCTCCTTCGTCAGAGCTGTTCTGTGACGATAGCTTGGTGGTCTGGGATCCAATCACCGGGGGCGGACCTACGGGACTCCCCTCGCTGCCAGGGTCCACCCCTGGTTGTCGTTGTGGGCAGCAGCAAGATCTGGGGCAGGTCCGGGATGTGTGCCCTTGTCGACTCATCAGGGGCTGCTGCGTGGAGCCAGTGGATCTATGCTCCTCGCCATGACGACCAAGTTCAGTTAGCGCCTAGTGTGCTTGCAGGGACTTCCTGTGTAGCAGAAGTGTCCTCAAGTTTGATCTGGCGGCGCGAGAAATGTCTCTGATTGACCTGCCACAACAAGTCTTTGGGCGCCCTTCGCTCAGGGCGGCAGAGGACAGTGGTCTAGGACTCGCCACTGTGTGCTCAGATGAACTATGTATACCTGTGGTCAAGGGTGGTTGGTCCTGATGCGGATGTAGGATGGGCACAGAGCAAAGTCATTAAGCTAGCTTGCAGGATTACTTCGTGCTGAACATGTAATTCCTGATGAATCCCTGGGCTCACTTCGTCTGACTGGAGCTGCACATGGCCTTGATGTTATTCTTGTGAGCACAAGTGTGGGGATTTTCGTTATTCATCTCAAGTCCGGCCGGGTCACAAAGGTGTTCAAAGATTGGATGGACATGGATAGTTTCACTTTCCCCTATGTGAGCTTCTACACTCCAGGTACTAGAGAGACTGAAGCATCATGTCTATCTTTCTTTTAACATGGATATAATATATAGCGTCACTTATTTTGGAGAGTGATTGACTAATTAATATTAAGATTTGAGCACTATTTCGTTTAGTAACATGAAGTTTTGGATGATGGTATTTGGGCTTCAAGCAAAATGAGTTCTTGAAAATGGGATATCCCAATTACATTTAAAGCTGTGATGCTTCTACAGTCAGTCCTACATAAGAACATTTTTATGGACTGAATTTGTGAAATTGGCTAGACATGCATAGGAGCATCCATTGTCTTGCAACGGTCTTTGAAAATGATGTATATTGGCCAAGGTATCCAACAGGGAAGAATCCAAAAATACATAACCTGCACGTGCTTCTGCACATCCAGATATCAATCTCCCACATATCCTTAACACCGTTGCATTCATTGGCTGTGATCTATTGCCAATGTAACTTAATAGTATATATTATGGATGATGATCTTATACTGACATTTATATGTGTTTCTCTCATGCCATGAGTCCAGCTGTCGATGATTACTTTGAGATGTTTTCCTACTTGTTCTATGTTGGTGTTTCTCTATTTGGTTAGCCTGCAACTTGGTAACAAATGTTCACCGAGGGAAATCATTCAACTGATGATGTTTTCAAATCTGTGCATCTTTGCAGCATTGGGAGCGGCCGAGGGACCAAGAACAAGCACCTCAAATGTCTGAGCATAAGATTCTCCATTGCAGCCTTGTCAAGTTAGGGTTAAAAGTGACCGTGGTAGTGGTTACTAATGTATTTCTAAGGCCAGACAACTCTTTAGCACGAGTGTGGTTGTTAGTCATGTTGTTAGTTTGCTGGATGTAAGGTTCTGGATTCTATGCAAGGGATCACATCTTATGTCTGTTCTTTTGATCATCATGTGAAGTTTGCCTGGGGCTGCTCTATTAAGCTGACCTTGTATTACTCTACTCGTCGACGTGTAATACTGAACAGTAGCTTTAATGAAACCCTTAAATGGTTGAATGCATAATATGTGCTTTCGCGTATATGTGAAGACATCTGTGGTAAAAAAAAAATGAGCATTTGAAGCGTGCGGACGTCGCCGGCCACAAAACGCAGCGTTGGCGCACAAATCTAAGGGCATGTTTGGAAGGGTGACCGAGGGCGGCATGGTCGGCAGACGAGTCCTTGGCCAGCCACGGCCTGTCCAAAATGGTAAAAGCCACCTGTTTGGTCACCTTGTATCAAATTTACCCGACCCAGAATAGAATGACCCCCGAATCTAGGATATGGTGGAGTTACCTCTCCTGTCTCTATGCTTGGCATTTCATAAAGCACTTGGTAGGCGGCGGCGAGGAACTCGAGCATGTCTGTTCAGAGGCAGCAATAGTGATGAGTTAGACACCGAAGATGATGACCTGTGGGGGTCAGATTATAAGGGGGAAGAAATGAACTCAAGAGCCCCAAAGGTGAGTTTCCCAAACTTCCACAGTAGTGAGGACAGTGATGACAACAGGAAAAACGATGGCAAGATTGGTAAAGTGAAGAAAAATACTGATGAAAGTTGGGACAGTGACTGAGAAGTCAAGAAAGAGTAATGCTGATATGTGATGCATGAAGGTGAGAAGGTCAGCTCCAATGATTGTCCATCCACTGATCCAGATTCTTTCATCGGCCATACTGCTCATGTATTTTTTTTTTTTGACAAGTTACTGCTCATGTATTTGTCCAATGGAAATCTCGAGGAGCTAGAGGAATAAGCATGATTTCCATGAGAAGTACTGTTTGAACGCTTGCTGCAACCTTTCAGACGTCTTCTGTTCCAGTTGTCATGATATAAATAACCTGAAAAGTTGCCTGAACTGAATGAGGCGCAAGGTCTCAACGGTTCGAAGCCAGAATACTGCATGACTTATGCAAGCCGAGGACAAAGTGGTGGATGTGGTCAGAGTTCAATGTTGAGAAACTTAACAGATCGAGGTTCCTGAAGGTCTCAGAGATGTGAAATCCTCACTCTGCGATCACATTTACTTATTCTCATATTATTCTTGAAGGTGCACGTAGATTTATCTGAAGGTCATGTGTATCTTTCGTGAGAGATCAGTTGTGTCTCATTTTCAGAGTGTTCTCTACTGTGAAACTTTTAGTCTATTTTAGTATCGTGTATTTCAGCGTCTTCTAACATAATCATAACATAGATTTATGCGAAAGTCGACAGACTCACCAGGTTTTGATATACCTCTGCTTGCTGTCCACGGACTTATTATATCCCTCGATTATTAAAATCCGAGCGAGCTCCCTAACCAAATGACGCATCTCTAGTTCATACTCATACTGTCGTACATCTTCGTTTCTTTAATCGACGACGTGGTTGCCCACGGTGGCACTGATCTGTCTTTGGGGGTTTGGGCAGAGCAGATGCAGCGCACGTGAGCCAGAGGCAGAGCAGCAGATGAGGGCTGGTTGATCCGGTACTCGGTGGTGGCGCGCTCGACGGCCATGGCCACCACCTGATCGTGCGCCGCGCCGTCGCAGCGCGTTCTCGCCCACGAGCGAGGCTCACCCCGGCAACGCGCATCTCCATGCAGGTGACGTTGAGCACGGCGCCGTGCACGGGCGACGGTGAGGTACCCGTGTCGTGGTGGCCCGTGTACGTTGTAGTAGCTCGATCGAGGGCGTGAGACTATAACGTCAACAAATGAGTGTGACGACCTCGTGCACGGTACGTACGTACGTTGCCTCCAGTTCCAGCATGGCCGGAGAGCGAGGTTTGTTGCCGTACGCTCTTGAGTCAAGCGCGGAAAATTACCAGAAATATGACGACGTTTCACTTTCACTGTGACAAATTTGGTCGGTGCTCTCATCACCCTGGACTGGTGTCAGCCCTATGTGGCCTGGATCCCACGCAGTCAACCGGCCTGCTAGCTTATATGATCCATGTCACGGTTCCGTCATTACGTGGAACTCATATATAAGTGTTTTCATTCATCACCCCTCCTTCCTCTCTCTCCTCCTTTTTCAACCTCGACGATGCAGGAGGGGTCTGGCACCAGCCTGTCCCACCAAATCTAGGGTCGACGGAGTCCTCCCCCGCAGCCGCGCCGCCGGAGTCCTCGCTTCGTGCCGCGCCGCCGGATCTGTAGTCGTGCCATCACCGTCTTCCCCCATCGCGCAGATCTGGCCGTGCAGTGTCGCCGTAGTTTGCTCCCACGTCGCCGCTACCAGGCGTGCTGCCGGTCATCGTCGTCATTGTCATTCTTCGGCACCGGTCCCGTCCATTGCTGCCGGCTAGCCCCCGTCCTTGCCCAGCGGACCAAAGGCCTCGCCACCGAGTGCACTGTCGGGTGCCAGCCTTCTTCCTCATTGGTGGTTTGTGCGCATATGCTTTTCTTACGAGGCTGGGAGCACGACACAGAAGACGGAAGAGGACGGGGAGAAGAGAGCAGGCCCACGGACGCCAGAAACTCTGAGCAAGCTTCAAGTTAGGAATTAGACTCTTGTGTTTCCTGCCTTCTCTCTCCTCCACATAGGCAAAATATTGAGTTAGACTGCTATGAGCTAGCTGAGGTATCACTATTAGGGACGCCCTAATATGCACGTCGTCCTAGATAGATTTGGACCCCCTGTTTATACTCAATTTCTCACGTAGGTACTATTATTATTCACTATGTGTTAATTTTCATTTTTTCGTTTGTGGTTAAGTGTAACAAGCACAACAAAAGCTCTCCAAATTGGGCAAGAATTTGGGCCAACGGATGGGGCCCAGCCACCGCCACTCGTGCCGGGCGCGGGCAAAGGGCGCCCTAGGGCGCAGACGCGCCGGCCGCCAGGGTGCAACCACCTCAAGACGCCACTTTGTCGTCGATTAGGTTTCCTTAATTGAGTCTCCCCGCTTTGGAAATAGTTGGTATAGAAAGAAAGAGGTCAAATTGTAAAAGAAAATCTATGATTATAAGGATATCCTAGTTAACTTAGGAGTCGAGCTAGACCAACTATAAATAAGAGTTATAACCGTTGGGATCAAATCAATAAGAGAAAGGGGTCAATCCCTTATCTTCTCCCTCTCTCTCCCTACCCCCACGCGGCCGCTCTCTCCTGGTCGCACGCCGCCGCCGCGCCACTGCCCCACGCCGCGTCGCCGCCCACGCCATCGTCTCCCAGGGCTGCCACGTGCCCCGTGTGTTAGGCCTGTTACACCTGGTATCAGAGCGACTGGTTCGATCCCACGCCGCTGCCATGGCCAAGTTATCTGAGATCGAGGAGCTTCTCCAAAGTTTCACCGCCGAAACTCTCAGCAAGATGGATGATCTTCATGGGGAACTCGCCGCCATCAACGCTTGCCTACAGACGTTGGAGAGCAAGCAGGAAACTCCACGCATGACTACGACGACTACCGACATTGAGATTGAATCGATGGGCACATGCACCACCACGCCAACAACCATCAACATCAGCCAGAACGTCGTCATCCATGCGAACGGAGCAGGACAGCACCAAGAGGAGGCACAGCCAGTGCCACCGCTGGTTGGCCGCCGCCGCCGTCGCCAAACATCGACCACGCCCTCACCGACACTGACACCATCTGCTCGCCAATGAATGGATTCATGATGCTGATCGGACGATGCAACATCGAGGTACAAGGAGCTTTTCCCCTGTACCTTCAAGGAACAATCATCGGCTCGGAGGTCCATGTCCTCGTTGACTCAGGATCCACCCATAACTTCATCGACCTCAATATCGGCCGTAGCATTGGACTACTCGAACGCCACATCAACACCTCCATCATCGTCGGTAACAGGGAAGAGACGCCATGCCGTACCGCAACATTCATAGTACCATTACGGATCGGCACTGACAGCTACACCTTAGACGTGCTCCTCATCGACCTTGGCCACGATGTCGACATCATCCTAGGCACCCCATGGCTCGCAAGCCTTGGGCGTGTCGTGTCGGACTTCATCGACAGAACTCTCCACTACGACCGCGATGGGCGCCAACGCCTACTTCACGCCCCCGGCAGATCTACAAGCTCCACCAACAACTCGCCTTCCACTTCCCCTACCGCACCAACCGTTGGCACTTCGCTCAACGGTACGCCCATGCATCATGGTGCATAGGGAACAGGGACGCCTGCCGAACATCTTCGACAACTACAACAACCGCGACAACGCCATCTTCGATCAACTGTGCAAGGTGATATGGGAGGATCGAGACATGTGCGCAATCGTAATTGCCATTGCAGATGGCAAGGCAGCGAATGCGTGGAAGTTCACCGATGGCATCCTCTTCTACGATGGCCGCCTCTTCATCACCATGACATCACCTCTTCTATCCGACATCCTGAGCTACATCACATAGGATGGACCAACAAGCATCAAAAGGCTAGTAGTGGGAGCCTATCGACCACCTACGACGAACCAGGAAGGTGTCATGCCTTCATTCATCCTGCAGAGCCAGCCGTGGACTCAGCGATAGTCAGTGCTAGACACTATGACTGTCTTCCTTGACGGAAGAGGCCGCATGTTCATCCGCGTCAAGCGCGTCAACGTCGACTTCCTCCAGGCGACAGGTGGACATTGACTATGCCCCAACATCTTCGACCTGGGCACATTCATGTTCAGCGACATGCTGGACCTGACGACCTCACCTCCAACGCTCGTCAAGACGGCGCTATGGCGCGTTCTACCTCTCTACATCGAGCTGGAGCCGAGCAACCACATCCGCCTCTTCAACAAACCACCCAAGGTGATAGTCACTCTTCATATGACGGTTTTGGTTTCCAAGGACCTTCTAAAGACAGTACGAGGAGGCCCTCAGCACGGGCCGGGAACGGACGACATGCTCTACCACATCTTCGGCAGCATCGGCAACCTCCACTACTGCTTCGACTTTGCTCCACTTCGCACACACCAGAATGTCAAAATCAACAACCCAATGAAAGGTCGCATGACCTGCTTCTTGGAGGAGCTTCCACCATCCATCGCCCTCCCAAAGTTCGGCGTCATGAGCTGGTTCGTGCTTCACCGTGAGGACGCGTCGATCAGAGAAGGGGGAGAGCCGTAAGAAGCACAACGCAAGCTCTCCAAATTGGGCAAGCATTTGGGCCAAGTTGGGCCAACGGAAGAGGCCCAGCCACCACCACCTGTGTCGGGCGCGGGCAGAGGGCGCCCTAGGGTGCAGGCGCACCGGCCGCCGGGGTGCAACCCCCTCAAGCCGTCACTTTCCGTCGTCGATTAGGTTTCCTTAATTGAGTCTTCCTGCTTTGAAAATAGTTGGCATAGAAAGAAAGAGGCCGAATTATAAAAGGAAATTCATGATTATAAGGATATCCTAGACCAACTATAAATAAGAGTTATAATCGTTGGGATCAAATCAATAAAAAGAAAGGGGTCAATCCCTTATCTTCTCCCTCTCTCTCCCTACCCCCACGGCGCCGCCCTCTCCCGGCCGTGCGCCGCCGCCCACGTCGCCGCCTCCCGGGGCTGCCACGTGCCCCCTGCGTTAGGCCTGTTACATTAAGAAAAGAAGAGAATTGATATAAAAGTAATGGATCATTACCAGCACGTTTGGTTTGGAATACAGACAGGAATCATCCGATCTTGCGACGTCTCCAGATCTACAAGGATTGTTTGGTTTGGCAAAGGGAATCGACCCATCCATCATATCATAGGGAGATCGCTTCCTCCGCTAATATAACACAATCTTGATATTCAGTTTGTTGAGAATTTAAGATCTGATTGAAGTTTGTCCCAAACTTTGGGTACCTCTTGGTTGCTAGCTCTTTCAACCTCAACAAGCAACGTTTCCTCGTGCAACAGATGAACACTTGCCTGCGCGACGAAATTCCCGTCCATTGCTTCCAACAGAATCCCTCCAAACCCTGCCTCTTCCTTCCTTCTCGTCCTGAACCCTTCATCACGCCCTATCTCCTCAACTTTGTCCAAGATTGACCTGGCGTTTATAATCGGAGAAGTGGATACGACAAATCGAGCTCTATCTGGCAAACTCCCGATCATCAAGCCGCTCAGGTCACACCCTGACGCGAATGTAAGGATATCAAATGCATTCATCGCCCTTGCCAGCTCTGATTCTGCTTCCCATTTGACCAGCTCAGGTGTAGGACGATGACAAGAAGCGGCAACTGGGACGATGGATATGCCATCTTGCTGTAACCAAGGGTGGCTCAAGATTTCACCAACCTTTATGCGTCTACCAGGCTCCGGATACAGAATCCTCCCAATGAGGGACCGGAGCTCCGACGAGAACCACTTGAGGCACCGGAACTTCCCCGAGCAAATCTTGCGGTACATGCCCATGAGGTTGCCGTCGTTGAACGGTAGGTAGCCGGCGGTGAGCGAGAACAGCACGACGCCGCTTGACCACACGTCGGCCTTGCCGGGGTCGTACCGCTTCTTGAGGAGGATCTCCGGAGCGACGTAGGCAGGGGACCCACAGGCGGTGGCCGTGAGCCCATCGTCGGCGCCGAGCTGGCGGTCAGAGAAGGCGCTGACAGAATGCCGATGGCGAGATGAACACACACACGAGACACTCTGGACACACAAAGAATTGGTGCTGTAAAAGCTACAGCTTTTCTCTTGATTGTTATTCACTATAAATAAGGATTACATGGTTACAAAGGAAAGATTAAATCACTGCATGACCGTCATCGGTAGTTGCCATCCCAACTCCCTTGACCATACCATGAATGATGCTAATTCTATTCGTCTACCTTCTATAGTTAGCTAGCTCCTGGACTTATTCAAATATTCTCCTCCTAAGTCCTAGAGCGACTACAGTAATTTCTTCATGCCGATCAAACCGCGGAGCTCATGAAACCGGGTGCGCCCAAGTGCCTTTGTCAACAGATCACCTAGTTGCAGCTCGGTCCCGACGAATTCGACGTCGATCAGCTTCCTGTCGCAGCACTCCCGGATGAAGTGAAATTTCACATCAATGTGTTTGCTCCGGTCGTGATGCACAGGGTTCTTCATTAAGGCGATGGCGGACTTGTTGTCCACCTTTAGCTTGGGCGCCTGGACCGCCCTCCAACGAGCTCGGCTAGCAATCGTGCCAGCCAGACTGCTTCACATGCGGCTGCTGCAGCCGCGATGTACTCGGCTTCGCAGGACGACAGGGCGACCACCTTCTGCTTTGCCGATTGCCAGGCAACCGGTCCACCAGCGAGGAAGAAGATGAGCCCACTCGTGCTCTTGCGGTCGTTGATGTCGCCTGCGAGATCGCTGTCAGAGTACCCCACCAGGACGGGCGACGCTCCCTTCCTTCCAGCCGGGCGGTAGTGCACGCCCCAGTGCACCGTGCCAGCCACGTAGCGAAGCACGCGCTTCACAGCAGCGAGGTGCTCTTGCCGTGGCGCCTCCATGAACCTGTTGAGGTAGCCAATGGAGTAGGCCAAATCGGGCCTAGAGTTGCATAGGTACCTCAAGCTCCCGATGAGGCTGCGGTACTCCGTGGCATCGACACTCGGCGTCGTGCCCTCCTTCTGGAGCTTCAATTTCATCTCCATGGGCGTGCCGCTTGCATTGCAGCCAGCCAACCCAGCCTTCTCGAGGATCTTGACGGCGTAGGCGCTCTGACGCAGCGTGATGCCGTGTGCGCCTTGAGTGACCTCGAGCCCCAAGTAGTAGGAGAGGAGTCCGAGGTCGCTCATGCGGAACGTGCGCAGCATCTGTCCCTTGAACCTCGCCACGGCGTCTTCATCTCCACCGGTGATGATGAGATCATCCACGTAGACGCCCACGATCAGGCGCTGTGCTTCGCTCCCGCGCGTGTACATGTCGTGCTCGTCGACGCAGCGCTTGAAGCCGAGAGCCAGTAGCTCCGCGTCGAGCTTGTGGTTCCACGCTCGTGGCGCTTGGCGAAGCCCATAGAGCGCCTTGTGGAGGCGCAACACCTTGTGCTTGTACTTGTCGTCGACGAAACCAGGGGGTTGCTGGACGTAGACCTCCTCCTGGAGCTCGCCGTTCAAGAACGCCGACTTGACGTCCATGTGATGGACGCCCCAGCCGTAGTGCGCAGCAATGGCGAGCACCAGCCGTACGGACTCCAGTCGCGCGACCGGAGCGTACACCTCTTCGAAGTCGACGCCGGGTCGCTGCACATACTCCTTGGCGACGAGGCGCGCTTTGTACTTGACGATGCCGTAGTTCTCGTCGTGCTTGACTTTGTAGACCCATTTCAGGCCGATGGCGCGGTGTCCGCGTGGGAGCTCGACCAGCGACCATGTCTTGTTGTCGTGGATCGATTGCATCTCCTCCTCCATCGCAGCGACCCAGCTAGGATCGCCCTCCGCCTCCTTCACCGACCTGGGCTCCTCCACAGTCACAGCGTGACTGACGTTGTGGAGCTCAGCCTCCATGTCGTCGCGGTGTTCCAGCCCAGGCGCTGCATCCGAGCCAAGGATGTTGTCAAGCGTCCGGTACCTGTGCACCTTTCCCTCATCGTCGTCATCGTTGAGGTTTGGATCGGTGGTGAGCGGCGTCGCGAACTCGATGTGCGTCCCAGCAGCAGGTGTTGCTGGCGGCAGAGTGCTGGCCGGTGGAGTCGTGGCAGGTACAGGCGATGTAGCAGGTATAGGCGACGTCGGGCCGGTGGACGGTGATGCTGCTGCAGGTGATGTCGCAGCCGACAGTGGTACACCAGTAGTACGATGCTGGAGTTCGTACTCCTGATCGCTAGTGAACGGACCCAGGCTGACGTCCGTGGAGGCACCATCCTAGTCCCAGCGTGCGTGCTCGTCAAACACAGCATCGCGGGAGACAATCACACGGGCACGGATGGGATCATAGAAGCGGTATGCCTTGCTTCCTTCTTCATAGCCGATGAAGACAGCCTTGACTCCACGATCTTCCAGCTTGCCTTGGTGTGGACGGAGGTGCTTGACGTAGGCAATGCACCCGAACACCCTGAGGAAATGCACGGGTGGTTTCTTGCCGTACCAAGCCTGGAATGGAGTCATGCCGTCGAGTGCATTTGTAGGCGATCGGTTGAGGAGGAACACAGCAGTGTGCACCGCCTCTCCCCAGAAATAGCCTGGCATGCCCTGCGCGTGCAGGATGCTCCGCGCTGTCCCCACGATCATCTGGTTGTGCCATTCGACGACGCCGTTCTGCTGTGGCGTGTACGGCGTCGAGAAGTGTCGCTGGATCCCCTCGCCTGCACAATATTCACCAAACGCGACAGAGGTAAATTCTCCCCCATTGTCAGTTCGAAGCACCTTCAGCTTCCTTCCAGACTTGCGCTCGACGCGTGCCTGGAACGTTGTGATGGCCGCCGGCGCGTCCGCCTTGGAACGCAGAAGAGTGAGCCACATGTAGCGGCTCATGTCGTCGACGAGCAGCAAGAAGTAGGCATTCCCGGCCGGCGTCGGTGGCGTGACAGGGCCACAGAGATCTCCATGAACCAGCTCGAGCTGCTCCTGCGCCCGGTACTTTGCCGCCTTGGAGAACGACGTCCTCTTCTGCTTTGCAAGGACGCAGTCCTCGCACACCTGGTCGACGTGCTCGACGGCCGGTAGTCCGCGCACCATCTCCTCACGCCCAAGCTTCCTCAACGCCTGGAAGTTCAGGTGGCCGTAGCGCTCATGCCAGCGCCACGCCACATCGCCGACACATGCTGTGAGGCACACAGGAGCGGCGATCGTCATGTCGAGGAGGTACAGACGGCTGGGAGAGCGATGCACCTTCGCCAGGAGCTTGCGCTGCACGTCATAGAGACGCAGCACTCCCGCCTCGATGTCCACCTTGTACCCATCTTTGTCCATCTGCCCAAGGCTGATGATGTTCGTGGTGAGGCGGGGGATGTAGTAGACTCCATCCAGCCAGCGGTGCTCGCTGGTCTTGAGTGCGAAGAGCACGGTGCCCTTGCCTTCTATGCCGACCACCGACCCGTCACCGAACTTGACGGTGCCGGTGACGTTGCCGTCCAGCTCGGCGAAGATGGAGCGCGTCCCCGTCATGTGGTTCGTCGCCCCGGTTTCAAGCACCCAGCGGCGAGGCACCACGGCCTCCTGCTCCTGCTCCTGGCTGAGATGAAGGAGTACCTTGGGTTCGGAGATGTGCACACGCCGCTGCATCTCCACAGCGTGCGGCGCGATCACCTCCTGATCCGCGGTGATGTACATCAGCGCGTGATCGCGATCATCCTCCTCGGCTTGGGCGACGTGGGCCGCGGCCTTCTTCTTGCCACAGCAGTCCTTGGCCCAATGGCCAGGCTTGCCGCAGTTGTCGCAGCGGTTGTCGCGCGGTGGCCTGCCACCGCCAGCGCCCCCGGTCTGGCCGTCGCGGCCATCCCACGGCGTGGATCCTTCACCGTCGCGTCCGCATCCGTGCCCTCGGCGCTTTCCGCGGTTCCCGGAAGATGAGCTGCCGCCGGAGCTCTCCTGCTCGCGGCGGGCTTTGCGCCGGGCCTCCCAGTCCTCCTCATAGAGCATCAGGCACCCCATGGCGTCGGTGACCTCCTTGGGCTTGCCGCGTTCCTCGAAGACACCCAGCCGCCCGACGACTTCCTCGATCGACACCTTGTTCAGATCAAGAAACATCTCGAGGGAGACGACGGCCTGAGACAGGCGTTCAGGAACAACCTGCAGCAATTTCTTTACCACTTCGGCGTCCGTGATGTTGTCGCCGAGGATGCGAAGGTTGGTGGCAAGCGTCGTGATGCGGATGCCGAACTCGGAGACGGTCTCGCCCTCCTTGAAGACGAGCGCGCCGAACTCGCGGCGGAGCTGCTGCGCGCAGGCGTCGCGCGCGCGGTCGTCTCTGATCCAGAGCACCTTGACGGCGTCCCATGCTTCCTTCACGGTCTTCTTGCGACCGAGTGTCCCCCACATCTCGGAGGGAACCGAGCGCAGGAGACCCGCCATGGCCTGGCGGTCTTGCTGGTACTCATCTTCGTCGGCATCGTCTTCGATCCCGATCTCGATGGCGTCCCACACCCGAAGGGTCTGGAAATTGACCTCCATCACCAGCGCCCATTCCGCATAGTTCGTCCGCGTTCGGCCACGCGACGTTCGCAGACGGGCGCTCGATGACGCGCTCGACGACGCGTGAGCCGGAGCGGCGGCGGCTGCTGGAGCGGCCACGGCGTCGCGGCAGCGATCGTGAGGGCTTGACCTCCTTCTCATCGCCCTTGTCCCTCGGCTTCACCTTGGATGGCGACTGGGACATGGCGGCGGTGGAGAACAGGAGCTGATACCAATTGACAGAATGCCGATGGCGAGATGAACACACACACGAGACACTCTGGACACACGAAGAATTGGTGCTGTAAAAGCTACAGCTTTTCTCTTGATTGTTATTCACTATAAATAGGGATTACATGGTTACAAAGGAAAGATTAAATCACTGCATGACCGTCATCAGTAGTTGCCATCCCAACTCCCTTGACCATACCGTGAATGATGCTATTCCATCTATTCGTCTACCTTCTATAGTTAGCTAGCTCCTGGACTTATTCAAACAGGCGCAAAGCCCGAAGTCGGTGAGCCTGAGCCCGCCGCCGTGCTCGTCCAGGAGCAGGTTCTCCGGCTTCACGTCCCGGTGGAACACGCCGCGCGCGTGCGCGTGCGCCAGCGTGGGACGAGCTGCCCGAACAGCCGGCGGGCGGCGGGCTCCTCGGACCGTCCCCTTTCCTCCAGCGCGGACTGGACGCTGCCGCCGCGTGCGAGGTCCAGCACGAGGTACACGGTGGAGCGGGAGGCCAGGACGTCGAGGAGGCGCACGACGTGTGGGTGGCCCTGGATGCGGCGGAGCGCGGCGAGCTCCCGCTCCACTGACCGCCGCGCCACCGCGGCGTCCTCGGGCGAGCACGGGCGGTGCGGCTTCTTCCGGACAGCCTTGACGGCGATGTAGACTCCGGTGCGGACGTCGCGGGCGCGGTAGTCCTTAGACGAGGCGCGCCGGCCGAGGACGCGCCCGAGCTCGTACCTGCCCTGAAGGACCTTCGTGTAGCTTTCTGACGCCGCGGTAGAGGAGGCCGACGACGACTCGTCCTCCGGTGGTTCCGGTGGCATCTCCGGTGATGTGAAGCGGAGGCTGCACGTACGCGCGCTTAGCCGGCTTTGGAAGAAATAGTAGTGGTGTTTGTTGGAACTTCTACCTCTCGCCTTCCAATGGAGAGGTATCTTGGATTCTTGGTTTGATAAATGATAAGTAGCCGTGTTTATCCAAGTCATCCCTGCCATCACCAATTAGTGCGCTTTTGCCTTGACGGCGACACAATGCATAGAGAAGTGCATTATTGGTGTTTGGTCCAGCGGAGATTCGCTAGCAGGTGCACGTCAAGTGACACAACGATGCCGAGTCCACGTCCATGGATCGGCAATCAGTGTCCCACATGCTGCAGTGTCCCACGGAGCATATGCATGTGTTTCACGACATGAATCAAGGAGTTGATGCCTCTAATCGTGAATATAGTTGGAGGTTGAAAATTTTGGTTATAACCCTAAAATTCATAGGACTAGAATCATGGTGTTCCTCTGTTTTCGTTGCAACATTATGATGGCAAGTTTGTGTTTTCACGGGAAGGTGACCAATAATTCGTTGCCGATACTCGAGTGATAGCATAGGTATTGATAGAATTGTGGCCATGGTCTACCATGTAAGTATTTCTAATCAATTTGGTTAATAAGTAGGCTAGATTTTCCAAAATACAAGGTTGAAAACTTTTAGTGAAAATGTGATCATCTTTGTAAATTGCAACCAATCTAGTAGTGGTTCAGGTTTGATTTGGGAATTTTAGTGCAAATGTCATCCTTTTATATTTTCAAAAAAAATATGTCAAGCGTCTTACTTTCCTTTAGCATTTGAAAATAAGTCTAACTCAATTAATTGGGTTAAATGGTATGGTTGTACATCCCCACAACAACAATTGTTCAAGTTCAAGTCATCCTTGACTCGCATTGGTGCCTATTTATTCGTGTTAATGGAAAATTTTCTCACTTTTTTTCTACGTTGGACCCCATCCGAGCATCTTGGGGGTATCATTAGGATAAATCAAATCAGTGCAAACCATATTTTCGGTGTAATTGGTAAAAACCACATTATAACTCTATTTAGAAGCTTCCAAAAAATTTAAAACTATGTACATAAATAGTGCATCTATAGATGTACATTGTCATAAAATTTAAGATTTAAAAATCATTTTGTAAAAACTCTATATAAAAATAATAAATTTTATTTGTATATGCACTAAAGGACAGAATTCCTGGAATTTTATCTTCTAGTGCATATGTAACTAAAATTTGTTATTTTTATGTCTTTTTATAAAATGAGTTTGGATCTTAAATTTTGTGACAATGCATATCTATAGATGTGCTATTGGTGTACATAGTTTTAATTTTTTTTTCGAAACTCCTAGTTATGATTTTGTAGAGAGTTTTCATGATTGCATCGAAGATGTGGTTTGCGTCGAATATTTTGCCAAATCGACATTATCGATGCGGGTCCAATTCTGGCTCACTGTTCCATATACAAATGCATTTACATGTACTAAGTCGGACTTATCAAATAAGTAATTATGTCTTGGTTTCTGAAGAGAATACATTTGTATGAATGTTGTTACATACATCGCTTTAGACTATCCCAGCGGTTCCTGTAAAGGCATCGTGGAGGAGCCTTTACAGGAGGAAGGAGCTGCAGCGGGTTTTGGGTATGCTCCTGGAAAGCCTAGGACACGCCCCGGTCCTAGGTCTGTCCCGGATGTACGGGCGTGTCCGGTACACACCACGCGGGACCCATCACGCATCCTGACAAAGAGAGGACCCCGCGCGCGTCCTGAGAGAGAGAGGAGAGGGCCGCCAACGGAGCAACCGCCGCCGCGCAACTGCTCGCCGGGGCCGCCGCGCGCGGTAGATGCTCCACTGGCCCACCATGGCCGCGCGCGAGGGAAGGCGGAGGACGCGAGGGAAGGAGGTGAGGCTGCCGGCTGATGGAGGTGGAGGACGGGGGCGGCGCAGCGTCGGTCGAAGTCTGGAGGTGGAGGTCCGCCTCGCCGCACCATTGCCGTCGTGGGCCGCGCCGAGCCCACCGCGCGCTGGCTCACTGCTTCGCCGCCGTGGGCCGCCGTGGAGGGAGAAGGGAGCAGGGAGGCAGCGCCGCCGTGGGCTGCGCGGGAAGCTCCACCGCCGGCTACGCGGGGAGCTCCGCCGCCGGCCCTCAAGGTCGTCCTCCGTCGGCCAGAGGAGAGAGAGGGACCAGGTGGAGGAGAGAGACGAGCCGCGCCGCCGCCGGTGCTAGGTGGCTGGGGGCGAATCGGCCGCGTCGAGCCGAGCCGGGGCGTCGCCTCGCGCTCGCAAGCCTCGCACGCACCAAGCCCGGCCCCGCCGTGGCCGAAAACGGCCCCGCCGCCGCCGTGCAGCGCCGCCCCACGCCATGAGCGCCGGCGAGCTCGTGCCGATGGGCCACGGCCCCCATCCCCTACCTCTATAGGTTCATGCCGCCGCGAGGAGTTCCATGGTGGTGTCCGTTCGGCCGGAGGAGCTCGTCACCGGCGATAAACAGCGGTCAAAGCGCCGCCGGGTGAAGGAGAGAGAGAACGGGGAGAGAGGAAGGCAGAGAGGGCGTCGGGTGGGTAAGGTGAAGAAAAGGCAAAAAAAACTGACAGTGTGGGTCCCACGTACTATGGAGGAGAGATATAAAGGATGTATGGGTGCTGAAGAAATTGACATAGAGGAGAGAATATCGATGATCAGGACAGAATATTCCTTTTAGACGAGAGATTTAAAGGAACATGGCCGCGGATAGTCTTATCTTTTCACATGGGCTTTGGGGCTGCATGCTGATAACACAACGGATATATCAGGCACCTGTGCCAGTACAATAATATAGCTTGTCGTTCTTATCTTGAGGTGCACGTTGCAACCTATCACACGGAAGGTCTTACCTATATTAATTAAAACGGGTGGCAGCGGATCGATGAAGAGAGTGGCAAGAAAAAACAAAACTGAATGAACAAGCAACAATAATGGTGGAGCGACATTATTTGGCGCGTGAAAACGACCGTACGTTGGCTATTTCCATCTAAAATTTGACTGGACAGCACGGACTTGGATTGGGAAGCTTTGTGCAGGGCATATTTGAGAGTCAGATGATCGTGCTCGTGCCATCATGGTGCACTGCTGTCATTGGCAGGACGGCTAGCATGAGATGTTTAAAACGGGCATGAACGCAGCTATATGTAATGGCGTTTGGGTGCTTTGGCTTGGTCGGCGTGAGCTTGGGACGCAGCAGTACAGAAGTCCATGTAATCTGCTCTGCTGCAGCCGGTCAGAGCGAGGCGACTGGACGACAACCCGCCGGCCATGGCCCGGTCGCGGATGTCCTCGCCGCAGCCGTCGGTGGCGTCGAGCAGCGCCGCACTGCCGCCCACCGTAGAGACGACGGCCGGCCGCGTAGAGGGCGACAGCAGCGCCTACTCGGTGCACGTCAGCTTCTGCAACCTAGCGCGCTGGATGACGGGGACCCCAGGGCGAGTCGATCGAGAGACAAGCAAATCGGCGGCGGAGCACGGATCAGAGGCCGTGGCGACGGCGGAGGAGAGTGTTCGTGCGGGCAGGGGAGGAGGCACATAGCAGAGGAAGAGCTATAGGAGAGTGTGGCGGACTGGCAGTGGTGGATGGACTTGGGAGGGAGAAAAAGAGAGAGGATAGAGGTGTTTTCGTGAAGATGTCATGGCCATGGCCCCAACATCCAGCTGTCTTGCCACATCATATGTTGACGCTGATGTGACATGGTTTAGACTGTTGATGTGCGATAACAGTAGATTATAGACCTCAAACATACCAGAGATGTTTGAAGCATTTTGTTACTAGGGCAAGGATCTCTTCACTTTACTTATTGAAAAAATATAAAAAATATCAAATAAAGGTTGTAAAAAAACCACCCCAATGGTACTACATAATCTATACTATAAAAGTACGAAAAAATTAAAAAATATATGTTACCTGAGAATTCTTACCCACCCTATGTTTTAGCCATTAGACGTAACTTGAGATCTTAATCTAAGAGATATTGGGCCTTCTTTTTTTTAAAAGATGGACCATATCATAAGATGTAAGATTTATTTGTATTCCTACCATACAATCCTATTGTCGTAGTTATTCTTTTTTTCACCGAGAAAATTTATACCCGCGCCTCTACTCACATGTTCC
>CM041641.1:40102299-40142361 GCA_023333625.1 Bothriochloa decipiens | reverse complement strand
TTTTTTCACCGAGAAAATTTATACCCGCGCCTCTACTCACATGTTCCCCGTATGGCTTCGGTGTTTCTCCCTACCTACCACGCACCTATAAAAGGCCCTCACCATCTCACGTATCAAGAGGGGAGACGTATCTATGCTTACACGCGCCGCCGGCCGGAGGAGATCGAAGGATGATCATCGGAGACACCATCAGCAACGTACAAAGCATGGAAGGAGATAGGCGGCCGCAGGCAACACCAGGTGCCGCACCGTCCGTCTTGAGCTGGACGTGCGGCCATATTGAAGTGGTCGCATCGGGGCAGGGGACACATCTGGCCGGGGTGTGGGTGGGGACCCTGCAAGCCTGCAACGCGGTGCGACTCCCGGGAAGCTGATGATCTGTGACTGTGACTGCGCCGAGGTCGGAGACCATCTGCTGGCGCAGCCAGGCAAGCACAGAGGTAGCCACGCCGGAGTCCATCTGCTGGTCACCTGGCAAGACGACGGAGGCCGAGCACGTCACAACATGGAGGCTGGAGACGTCAATGCATCCAAGCCTTTGCGCCCATCCGGCAATTGAACAGCCACACTGAACTCCTCACGCTGTTCCTCCATTACCTGATGGCCATCACAGATTCAGATTCGCCGACGGCAACACAGCGAATGAAGCCATCGTCCGCGAGGACCGCGACTGGTTCAGAAAGTTGTACTGCTGTAGTGCTGTGCTCTCCAAGTATCCTTGCCTCGCCACCCTTGTTGCCAATGTCCATGTCCTCTACCTTCGCACTCATCATGTCAGGTACCCTACGTCGTCTCTCTCTTACATCTTGTGGCTTGTGCTACATCGATCGATCTATGACTATATATGTATGTAATGTGATGAGCGATCGAATGCTCCATATGCTTGCTGCACGAACTCTCTGGACTGGCAGCTCGTCAGGAACAAAGCAGCGGAGATGGTCGAGGGGATGGTTTCTGAGGTGCCTGACCTCAAGGAGATGACGCGTTACCCGCGCGGCCAGAACGAGCTGTATGACGTAATGCTCATTAGGTGCAGTTGCAGGTGCGTGTGTGTGCCAGCGTGCAAGCTTCTTTCTCCACTTCATATTATGTCACTCAATCCTGTCTGACTTGCTGCCTTTGTGATCTATATAATCTTTGCTAGCTTCCGTCCAATGCGTCAAGTGAAGAAAGTAGGCAAGAAGCAAGCAACCGATCTTGCAAAATTCTATCTTGTGATTAAGAAGAGGTACATCATGCATATCGATTGAAAGAGTTCTAACTGAAACCCTGAAGAAAGTAGGCAAGAAGCAAGCAACCGATCTTGCAAAATTCCATCTTGTGATTAAGAAGAGGAACATCATGCATATCGATTGAAAGAGTTCTAACTGAAACCCTGTACTTTAGTTGTTTCCTCAGCTTATTTTATATACACCGATCAGCACTACATATATTCTGGTTTGTGAGATACCTCTGAGTAGGAGAATCACCCCTTTTTTTAGCATCACACGCCAACTGTACGACATGTTTAATTTATGATATACAGCTGTGCTTATTAACAACCGACCTTTTCAACGGAAGGATCATCAAGGAAATTGGGGGTGGTGCTGATAGAAATATTTGGTACATGCATTGATTTTTGATCTGTGTTCAATTAGTACATTCCCTATCATCTTTTGTAGTACATCCCCATCGCCAAGAAACCTTGTGTTTCTTCTTTTAGTATTCTACACTTTTGTTCTTTCTTTTAGTAGACTGAAAAATACATATAAGTGTCTCAATTTTCTGAATTTTGAATAACTTAAAGAAACTATAATTTTTTTCAGGCGCTATTGTCACAACTCAAAAAACAAAATCAATTTGTCATGGAAAATACATATAAAGTGTCTAAATTTTCTGAATTTTGACTCGAAAGAATTTTCTGAACGATACACCGCATAACTTAAAGGAACTATAAAGTTTTCGGGCGCCGTTGTCATTGTTTATGAAACAACTAGGCTGCATAATGGCTTGCATACAGGAGTGATTTGTGCTCTACAAATTAATGTGCTTGGTTATGTGTATGGATCATCAGCTTTTTAATACAGTAACAGTATATATAATTATCTTTCTCAATTTGATGGTTATCCATCTAATAAGGAGAAAAAACCAATAAATACATACACATTACAATGGAGTGTTTGGTCTGTAGTGTTATAAGAACAATTTTCATCATATTTTTAAATATGAGTATGCTTCACGTGCGTGCCGCACATGCATGACTGCTAGTTACATAGAAACAGAGGGAGTATTCAACTTCTCACCACGTTCTAAAGACCGCAACTATTTTAAGGGTACGGGGCATATGGGGTTCCAAATCCTGGTAATTACTTACGCTGCTCTTGGGCACGAGCTACTACAATCAGTAGTGATCCACTTCTTTGATGTCGGACGCGATTCATTTTTTATATGTGACTGAGAAAGGTTGGTAAAACGATGGCAAGGTTGGTAAAATGAAGAAAAATACTGATGAAAGTTGGGACAGTGACTGAGAACTCAAGAAAGAGTAAGAGATTGATATGTGACGCATGAAGGTCCGCACCAATGATTGTCAGTACAGGTTCTATCATTAGTGGTGTTACTCATGTATTTATCCAATGGAAATCTCGAGGAGCTAGAAGAATAAGAACGATTATCATGAGAACACCGTTTGAACGTTTGCTACAAGTTTTCAGACATCTTTTGTTCCAGTTGTCATGGTATGACCTGAAAAGTTGCCCGAACTCAATGAAGGGCAAGTTGCCTGAACTAAGCCGAATATAATTTTTTTTTCTCGAACACGACTTCACGTGTCTTTCACTAAGAGAAGGTGGCCGAAAGCACGGCAAATACAATGAACACAACACGACACAAACCACAAAGACAGTGGTTAGAATGAACACGACAAATCACGACAAACAGAAGAAGAAGAGAAACGATCATCCACCACGCCTAACAACACAAATGCCCAAGAGGGTTGGCAGGGGCAGGACTCGGCATCGAAGGAGCAACGTGGGCGCGTCAACGGAGCCTTCAGGAAGGAGATGACAGCCGCGGACGTCAACTTCGTTGATACAGCACCCAGGGGATCTTTCGTTCCCAACTTGCTCCGACAGCAGCGTCTGAGGAGCAGTGGATACGACGCCTTCAAGAAGGGGATGACATTCGCTCGCCACCGTTGTCAGTCCTAGGCCCTCGGCCCGAGGACATGGTTTTCACCCATGCTGCTCCGGATCGCTGTTGCCGCGAATGACGTCGTTGGATGTCTTCGTGGTGTCCGCCTACGGTGCCGAAACCGGAATGGCCATGGTGGAGGAGAAGCGCCGGCGCGTGGGTACCGCCAGATTGGCCGAGGCCCACTGCTCACCGCAGGAACGGGAGGGTGGGGCAGGTCGGCCTCTGGTCACCGCCACAACGCTCACCCTGAGCACTAGCGGGAGGGCGCCGCCAGAGCGGCCGAGGCCCAACACCCACCACAGGGAGGGAGTGGGGGGCCAAGGCACGATAGCGGGGAGCACAGGCCCCGGTCAAGGGCGCGGGGAGACCGAGGAGGAGCCGATCGGCCGTCCTGCCGCCCACCCCGAAGAAGAGGTTGGCCGGAACTGCCACCGGTGACCGCCACCCCTCAGCCTCGAACCACGGCCGCCGCCGTATGACAAGGTGGGAGGGTACAGGCGCACTCCCCTCTGCAACGACCCCGGCCGAGGCTCTGGAGTTGTGGGTGGAGGCCTCCCCTCTGCAACGACCCCGGCCGAGGCGCGCCGCCTCGAGGCCAGGGGTGCGGCGGGCGCGGAGCGCATCGGAGGCAGTCGGCGAATGGAGCCGCCACCGGAACCATAGCCAGGGTCCCCAGACCACGCAGCCAGGGCTCGGCGAGCGCCGGAGGTAGGCCGCGCACGCTCCAGGGTCCTTCCTTGCCGAGGACGAGCCGAGGTGTGGCCGGGCGGGCCATCCTGCCGCCCACCACGACGGGTGAGCCGGACTGCCACCGCTGGCCCTGAACCCCAGGGCGCCGCTGCCGTCATCGGAGAAGAACGGGAGGAAGGGGGAGCAGGAGCGGCCGTCGACCGCCGTCGGCGGTTAGTGGGGCGACCACGCGCGCCCGGCCAAGGCGCCATGAGCCTCCAGGCCGGTGGCGGGCCGCCAGGAGCAGCGGCGCCGTGGCCGACCTCCTCGACCCCAGCCAAGGTCACCCCAACCTCAAGGTTAGGGGAGGTGGTCAGCCAGCGTGGGCGTCGGGGCCGGAATCGGTGGAGGAGGGCGGCCGCCAGTGCCACCGCCGCCCACCCCGACGGGCCAAAACCCTAGAAGCGTCGGCCACCTAGGCACCCTCCAGCGCCAGATCTGGCCGTGTAGGGGCCTGATCCGGCGAAGGAGGGGCCGAATCCGGCCGCCCGCCGCCGATGGCCGCGTGCACCGCGGAGGAGCAGGAGGGAGGGGGGAGGGGGGAGGGGGAGGAGGAGGCAGGGAGGACGGGAGAGGCCACGCGCAGGGGGAGCCTTTTTGAGCCCCCCCCCCCCCCCCCCCCCCCGCCGGCAAGGGAGCGGCGGCGGCGGCCGGACCGGCGCTGAGGGGGAGGGGGCTGGGCGCGGCGGCGGGGGGGCCTCGGGTCGCCCCCCACGCGAGGGAGACTGACACGAGGCAGACCTGCAATTGTTAACTCAAGCCGAATATAATTCTGCATGACTTGCACAAGCCGAAGACAAAGTGTAGGATGTAGTCGGAGTTTAATTCTGAGAAACTTAACAGATCGAGGTTCCTTAAGGTCTCAGAGATGTGAAATCCTCACTCTGCGATCACATTTATTAACTCTCATATTCTCGAAGTTTTGATGTGAACGACAAAACATGCACATAGATTTATCTGAAGGTCATGTGTTTCTTGCGTGAGAGGTGTGTCTCGTTTTCGGTAAATTGTCCGATACACGTTCTTGTAACAACACCAAGGTGGTACTGCTATAAATGTAACAAAACCGAGGTGGTACTACTGCGATGCTACAATTGAATTGATTAGAACTGGGTAACTATGGAGTTTAGAAGCTCCGGTGGTGATGGTTGCTGCCGGCCAACTCTGTACATGTTGAGCGGACACGCTACAGGGGCCATGACGTTGTTAGGCGATGCCGGCGAGGAACGTTGTCTCCTAACACTTTTGTCACTCCATTCATAAGGGCGGGGAACATGATGTCAGCACATTTTGTGTTTGATAGGATCATAGGATACCGATCAGGGATCCATTTCTTAGAATCTCATAATCTCAGGGTATACAAACCAGTGGCAATGTAGAGTCTGCAGTCACTTGTTTCATCTAATTAATCGGAAAGATTTGGTTTCGTGGATAGCTATGATCTCTGCTTATGTTATGCAAAGATTGGGGATCTAGATTCAGCTAGAGTTTTGTTCGATCAGATGTTGGTTTTGTGGAAGCAATAAAAAGCCTTTCATAATTTCTTTTTTCCATACATGTTGTAGAACGTGCATTTATGAGTTGCAGCGCCATTTTCTCTGTGTTTTAGTTACCCAAATTTATCTGTTGTATGTGGTGTACCTGTTTGACATGTATGGAAAAAGAAATAAAAAAATATGCATTTATGTGTTGCAGTATCATTTTATACATGTTTCAGTTGCCCTTGTTTATATGTTGTATGGGTGGCCTTTAGGGTAAAAGAGGATATTGAGCAAAGGAAGAGGGCAATAGCTTAGGCACGGGGGCCATATCACATAATACCTTCAGTGACCTTAATGTCATATCTCATTTTAAAGAACTAAAATAAGATATATAAAAGCCTTATATGCATCCCAGGATGTCGGACACATAAGTTGACAAATTATAAATGGTACCAAATCAGAGTTTATTATATAGCGCACGAATAACATGACATAGTGTTTAACAAAAATAAGACATAACTAAGATAACTCAGGTGATAGCTCCACCACAGGGACACGTCAACTAGTTGACACAAGCTAGTAGTCGTTTCGATAACTCTCACTCCAGTCTTGATCTGTTACCCATCCGGGATTTTCCAAGGAATGAAATAAAATAAGTGTAAGTACATACGTACTTAGCAAGCATAGAAGAGATTCATGAAGCCCAATAAAAGTTTAACACTGTTTAACTGCAATTAGCTTTTTAGTGTAGGTCATATTTTAGCAATTAGCATCAATGTAGTAGCAATTCCCATAACCACATGATCTGGTAGACATGACTAAGAATATGATGAAAACAAAATTAACATGTAATACAATTGAGTTGATGATCCATTCCATAAGAATCCCTTGGCCGTCCTAACCGTTGGCACGGACGATATATCGGTTTAACTCTGAACAGAGGTGTACACTTTCACTACGGGCCATGATTTCCAAATGCATGGGTTTGCAAGGCCCAAAACACCGTAAACCATATAAAGCCACTCATAGGTTCGTCTAACCATCTAGGGCCGCAGGGTCATCGAATATAGAAAACCCTTCTTCCAGAATGGCACATCCCAGTTATAACACATAATGAAGAGGCAGCCCTATACCCAACTCGTAGATCCTCTAACTTGCTAGAAAAAGTCCTATAAACAACTAGAGCCAGAGCCATATAGCCCCCATAGCTGTACATTATGTCCCGGATAATCACTTACAGTTTGGATCTTATTGAAAACCATCTTTTTATTAGCTACATAGTCATTAATCAAGTTACAAGATCATGGTTATAAAGCACTAGCATAAACTATCCATATGCAACCCAGTTATCAAGGTAAACAGATATTCAAAACTAGGGAATCTTAACCGGGTAGAAAAGAGACACATAAATATGATTTTAGTGTGTATAGTGAATAGGTAACAAGGATGGTCTCAACTATACTTGTCTTGATCAAAGCTCTCATGACAAACCTGCTGATCCTAGTTGTAGAAGTATTCTTGTTCTCCAACAAATGACTCACTCTCTAAACTCGATCATCAATCCGCAACACACAAACATCGAGCAATCATACACGAGCAAACAAATAGATTTAATTAGAACAATACACCATGTCAATAAAACAGTATGAGAAAAGTTTATGAAACCAATCTACAGGTCGCTACGATCACACAAACATAAAGACCACCAAAATCAGAGCTATAACGAGAAAGTTATGAATTTTATAAGATTTTCTATTATAAAATAATAGATTAAATCTAACCTTAAAATTAAATAATTGAAAATAAATCTAACAGTGATACTAACATGTAAATCATGAAATTAAGAATCTAACGCAACTTGAATGGACCAAATCGGAGTTAAAACAGAGAAGTTATGAGCTTCTTAAATTAGTGGCAAAACTGTAAATAAAGAAAAACGTATTTTTGAATCTGTTAAAGGAAAATACGCTTTCCAACGAAGAAAACGTATTCTGTGAAACCCGCAAAGGGCTCTTAACGAAATAGGCAGAAACCCAAGGGTTTTTCTGTAAAACTGCCACACGAAGGGGTACGGGGCGATCTGGGCCGTTGGATCGAGATTGAATGGTCTAGATTAGAAGATAGGGGTGAGAGGGGGAGAGCCCGCCGGGGAAGACAACCGACGCAGCGGTCGGCCATGGCCGGTGGCGACAGAAACTCGCCAGCGAGTTTGAACCCCGCGCTGGAGACCATGATTCGACTCGGGACTAGTACCAAACGACAGCGAAGCTTGACGCGACCTCACCTGCAGCGAAGATGGGGGTCGTGGCGGACGGAGACGGGCTGGCAACATGCTGCGGTAGCGGCGAACTCCCTGCGAGGTCCGACAAAGCAGCGTGAGCAAAACAGTGAGGAAGAAGGGAGAAAAAGACCTCGAAATTTACCTCGGCGACTTGCTCGCGGGCTCGTTGAAGCGGCGACAGGCAAATTCGAGCTCGACGGTGGCGGCTAGGGTTGCGGCGGCGGCTGGAGCTCGGGCATGGTGGCACTGGCGCGAGGGTGCGGGGCGAAGGTCAAGGCGGCGTGCGGCACTCGCTATTTAAGGGCGGGTCGGCTTGGGGAGCACGCGAAGCGAGGGGAGCCGGGGTCGAGGCGAACTCCGGCTGCTCCGTGTCCTACTTGGACACGAGGAAGAAGACGACGGGCGGGTCCGACCTGTCGGCGACACAAGGCGGGGGTCCAGCTTGTCAGTCGGATGGCGGTCCAGCTCGTCAGTCGGACGGGCGCGCGTGCGTGGCCGATGGGCCGTGGCCTTGCGGCCCAGGAGGGAGGGAGCAGCGCTGCGCGCTGGCGGGCCTGGGAAAGAGGAAGCGCCGACAAGCCGGTTGGCCTCTCGGGCCGAAGGGAGGGAAGGAGGGGGAGTGGGCCGACCAGGCCGAAACGACCTTCGAGCCGGATAGAAGGAAGGGAGGGGGAGGGAAAAGAAATTCTTTTTCTTTTATTTGAACCATTTTTCAAATAGAATTTCAAAAGGATTTTGAAATCCAATTCAAACTCAACATCCAAACATCACAATAAAAATTATGCAACAGCATGAATGCACAAACATGCTTCTTGACCTATAATTAATTTTAATTTCATAAAAAATATTATTTCCTCTACATTAAATGCTCATAAAATTGCATAATTAAATCAATTTGGCTATTTTAAAACCATGCAAATTTTAGGGTGTTACACCTTAATGGGGGCGATGCCACCTTTGCTATGTACATAAACCTCTTTTTCCTATCTTAATTGAAAGGCAGAGCTTTCAAAAAATTATATGTTACGGTGGTGAAAATTTCAAATTAATACGTTTTTACAGTTACACTTCCATCAATTGTTTTAGTGGTTCAAAATAATATGTTGCAGAAACTTCCATCTTATTTTTGCTATGCTCCAAATATGTTGCAATGCTCCTTATGACTTGAGGATTGTTTGATGGACCATGTTCAACTAGTATTATTATACTATTGCAACTACTTCCTTATGATGTTGCAGTGCTCCATATAACATGAGAGTGTCTCATGGACCATGTTCAACTAGTATTAGTGGTTGTTACAGGTAGTACATTATGATGTTGCATTGCTCCAAAAGAGCATTGCAATGATCCGAACTCTTACTAAAATCTCTTTTGGAGGATTCTCAAAGGCAACATTAGCCAACCTTTGTAGTTGCATAACCACAATTTTAGAAGTAACAGTAGTGAGACTCTGCTATTTCATTAGAGGATTTCAGATGTAGCAGTAGTCAAACTTTGTTGTTACATAACCTGAATTTTTAGATGTGATAGTAGTGAGACACGGTTGTTTCAATAGTGAAATTTTGCTGTTTAATTAGAGGATTTCAGATGTAACAGATGTCACCAGGTGTAGTCCTTGATGCATTACTTTTCACCAGGTGACATCCTTGTACACTACTTGACGTTGATGATGCATTATTTGATACACTACTATGTTCTTGTTCACCAGGTGTAATCCTTGCATGTGAACACTTACTTACTCACATGCTGTTTCTTGATGAGCCTACACTGATGCCGAATTCTTTCTTGAATGCATAAGCATTGTACACAATCCTTGCTTCATCTAGTGTATCAAACTCCATTCCTTCAAATGGAACCACCGACTGGGAGCTTACAATATCCTCTTCTTCTTTGTACACCACTCGCCATCAGTTCTATCCACCTTAACAACCTCAAATCGCTGACCTTTTGCCCCATGAGAAATACTCTGATCAAGATTAGGGCCAATGGAACCTTGTGTTGCAAATGTGTTATCAGATCAATATCACATAATTATTTTGAAGGATAAATCAAATTCAGCTAGAGTGTGCCCACAAACATGCTTTTGAAACAGAGGCAACCATGTTAGAGCTTAAAGTTTCAGCAATATGATGGCGGAGGATTTTTTTTCTATCATCATAGTTGATCTAGATTGATCTTTTGTTCATGACTCGTAACATATAGTTTCTACTTAGTCCATGAATTTAAACCCTATTACCGAATTGGAAAACGGATTTACCGAATTGCCTATGAAAATTTTTGAGAAGCATACCCTAATCTAAAATCCTAGATTCGCCTCTGGAAGGGATGCATCGTCCCAAGAGCAAGACGGCGGCCATGGCCATTGCCAACCTGCTGCATTGCTGCCCTGTTCTTGGTGAAATCATGCTGAAGCTGAGCGCTACGACAGCTCTCAATGACAAGGGTTCACGCTATGGACATTAGTTCTTGGAAAGGAAAGATAGATCGGATTACAACAAGTCCATGGATCAATTCGTGCGCCGCGGGAAATCAAAGACAACCATGTCCATCGAGGATAGAATTTTTGGTGATAATAAATATGATGATGTTTTTGGTATCTCGTTTCAGGACTCGGTTTTTACTTTTGGGCGACAACCCCTTGGATCGAAATGTCTCCATGTTAGAAACTAACTAGTCTACCTTCTATATCAACTCTTTAAACATCCCATATAAACTGAGTAAAAATATGAGTCAGCTATTTCTAATCTGTCAATCGATAAAAAAGGTAGTAGACCGTGAAGTAGGAGCAGCGCGGCGGGTGGGCCGTCCAGAAGGTTACTCTAATGCGTTTGCCGCCGCTTGTGAGGGCTACGGCGGTGGTGGCGTTGTTGCGGTCGTCGATGTAGCCGCGCGGGTCGAGGAGGATGGAATCCGGAGGTGGATCCAGCTCATCGTCGGGGTGCATAGGCGGCGGAGACAGCGTGCAGCTCGCGCCGTCTTCCCCGCAGCCAAATAGGCAATAGCGTGCAGCTCGTGCCGCTTCCCCGCAGCCCACAGCGCAACCCCATGTCCCCATTCCGCCGTGCCCCGTCCGCCGGTGCCCGAGACGCGCCCCATCACTCACCGCGCCGGTGCATTATAACTAGATAATAGAAAGATAACACAGAACAAAAACAGAGTTCAAGAAACAGAACCGTTTCGAAATAGCACCAAACATTTATCTCAAAATCAGTAGCAGGCATATGAACTGTTAAGAATAAGCGACAATTGTAACAACCAGGAGGCGCGTCGCCCAAGTTCTTGGATGTCCTTGTGTGGCTATAAACTTGATGCAGTACACGTAGGGTAGTGATCGCGTCCAGATTGACGCCCAGGCTTGGCCGCGTGTAATCTCTCAGCCACTTGCTTTGTCACGACGGTGATAAACATTGCCCACCATAACATCCATATCAAGTTTTAACTTCAAGTTCTTGAAAATGGTACGATCCTTGAACATAAAGGTCAGAGTTTTTATAAACTTGGTTATTTCTAGCACATTTATTTCTATGTTGCATGAAGAAACCAAACGTGTAACTTATACCATTCTTCCATGTGACGTTTTCTTCTTGATACAACAACACTGAATCAAAATAGAAGTGAGAAGTGCAGCTTGAACCGGTGAGCTCACCCGGCTTAATACACCAGAGAAGGAATGATGGATTTAGCAAAGGAAAACAATGGATGGCAATTGCAGTTAAGCTTTGCTATTTCCATTCTTGAACATTGAGCACAATTTACAACACTGCACAAGGCCGTGCAATAGGAACAATAAGTGAGGAATGATATTTAATTTTAAGCTACACAAAAACTGGATGCATGAAATAGAATGCCTTTTACATTTTTTTCCATCTGCTATATTTCTACTAAATTTAATACTAAAATTTTGTGTATCTCAAATACCAGGCTAAGAAAGTTGGCATTTTTAAAACCCAGGCAGATGAGTGGGAGAGTTTGCTAGTTTACAAGCAAAATCAAATTTACTATATTCTAACATGTAATTGACTTAATTTTCAGCCTTCATCAATGTCATCATAAATTAACATGTAATGGACTTAAAAGTAAATTACGAGTTCTTTTGTCATTTCAGTTTCAGTTCAAGTGGCTTGGAACGTTGATTTTAAAGTTAAATTAAGTAGCTGTAGCAGTACCATATCAACTATCAGTAGGCCTATAGCTAAACATGGTCATCATTTTCCACAGCCTGATATCATGGAAACGATCAAGCAGCATCTGAGCTTCCATTTTTATCACCATGAGTTGTTGGGAAACTTACAGTACAAGTGAACATGTAGTAATGGACTGGGGAAAAAAAGAAAAAAAAAAGAAAAAAAAACTCAAGTAGAAATAACTCACTAGAGAGTTGGGAGGGGGGGCCCATTTTATAAAGAGATTTATAATTCTAGAAACACAAAGGTAGCACTTGACACATTTGACTTTAAAATGGAAAGCATCATAGGTTGGGCAACTAGCCTGTCTCAACATGCTTGCAGTGTTAATTGGATGACAAACATGACACATCCAAGCAACAGCAAAATGTATCACTAAATTCTACTAGATGTTTACATACCCAGTTGCTAACTACTCCATGATTGGAAAATATTTTATTTCTGTTTAACATCCCAGTAAGTAGCCCACAAGCACCAATTTCACTGCTTATTTTCAAGCGCCAAACGCCGAGAAGTAGGGAACATATGGAGTTATGCCCTTACAGTGCTGTCCAAGAGTGCACAGATAACACACTTCCTTAGTATCTATAGTATACGATATCAGCTTTTGGTCCCAGTGCTGAACAAGAAAAACCAAACTGTGATCTGGATGAATTCCAACGACAGTGTAGTTAGAGTCCATATGGCTATTCCTTTCCCCAAACAACTTTGGAAAGCTTACATCGTCCTTCAGGACCCAATGTTGTCTGCCATAGTCCTGGAGAACACAGATTAATAACCTTCCACAGATCTGTTTTGTATGACTGAAATCATCACAAATAACTTCCAGCTCATAGCAGAAGTAGTACAAGCACCCTTGGGACTGTCCAATATAACCAGTCATTGGCCAGATGTCCCTGCCTACCTGACATGGTGCAGGGATGACCTTCTGTATGTTCCCTTCCTCATCTACCACATTTATCTGATCCTTTCCCAAATACACGAGCAGATATTAACATAGACACCAGGAGAGTAAATATGATAGCAACCCCAGTGACTTTTGTTGTGACTCCATGCCTGAGTTTTTGATGAGTAGACGTGCACCGATGTCTTGTCTCTCTCCACGGAAACTTGGACCAAGTTGAAGTCGCAACGGACGCCTGGGTTGAAAAGCAAATAGGTGAAGGATCGAGAAAACGTCATCTGCTCCCGTGTGAAACCAGAGCTGGGCACAGCCACACACTGCTTAGTGGCGGGGTTGCACACGACATAGCTCTCTGAAATGTAACAACCACTGTAGGCAAAGAGGAGGAGGCCATTGCAGCTATGCAAAAGCCTGGTTTCCTCAAGAATGGCCGGCCCAGGCAGCTGAGACAGATAGGAGAAGTCCTCGGTACGCACACGTTTCTGCAGCACATCGAAGAAACCGTACAATTGGCGAGGCGGTTCCTCGTCGTGGCTGCCATCATCAGTGCCACCGTGTTCGCCATCCGCAGAGTCATCGACTCCGGTGAAGAAGAACCCTTCCAGGGTCTGAGGCAGCTTCTTGCGGTGGAGGGGATCAGCGATGAGGTGGCCCCAGGCCTTGGAGACGCACTTGAAGCGGCAGAGGGACTTGACGGGGACGCGGGAGAGGATCTCCACAAGCGGGTCGTCGGGGAGCCCGACCTCCGCCTCCGTGTCGCACCTCCTCTTTGGGCAGTCCATTCCACCGACAGCAAGCTGCAAAGCGGGGGATCGAGAGAGAGATGTGAGGGGAAATGAGGTATGTGGTATGCGCGCGCGAGAGAGAGAATCCCAGCAGCGGGGAAACGTACCACGGCGGCGCTGGACGGTGCCGAGGAAGCGGGATCGACTGAGGAATCGGGGAATTTCTAAACCCTAGCACCTCCAGCAGTCGCCATTGCCATTGCTCTTTTTCGCCCAGTGGAGCAGACCCTAGCGAGCGAGTAGGGTGGGCCGTCACTGAGATGCTCGACACTGGGCCTTTCTTAAAGGATCTTAGGCGGCTAACGTATTTACTGAATTACTTTTTTTGAATTGAAAGATCACATTTACAGAATTATTATTGAAGGTTATTATCTTTTATTGTACGTGAAACCTAGTGCTAGCATTTGCGTTATTTATCCATTTTGAACAATATTTTAATGTCAATAACGCTCTCTACTTTGATCGTGGTGGCCAAGACGAAAGTTGATCGTGGCATGGCAAAGAGATAGAGAAGCATGGAGAAAAAAGATACGCAAATCTTTTACCTATCCATACGTGGCAAAGCCCGAATGGAAGAAAAGCAAGAAATTGCATCTGTGGAATAGGACGCGATGGCAGCAGTAGTTGGGCCTGTTCTAATGGCTTGTTGATCGAGACTTAAGTCTTTGCTTGAAAGGTATTAGTCGTTAATTAACGGGCTAAGCTCTGTTCTAAATTTGGAGCTGCGGGCATGCTCATGAACCGCCAAGGGAGTGCACAAAGACAGCACACGCTAACCAAACACCCAATGCACGTCCTCTGCCTTTCTCCGTTCCTAATACTATCTCATAGATAGATAGATAGATTGGGAGTCCTTGTTTATACTCAGGTAGTATTCATTTTGTATCTTAATTTTCTTTTCTTTTCTCTTTTTGTTATTAGTAAAAATGTCCGCTCGTAACACACGAGATCTAATACGTCCTAAAATGTGACTCATGTTATTATTAGCCGTAAGTTCTTCTATGACACATTTGAGCATGGGTAATAACTAATAAATCCATATCACATACCGTATAAAGAGGACGCAATGGCAATTTGATAAGTAAAAAAAAAAGTGAGATGAAAGAAACATTTTAATCTTTAAATTATTATTAGATATAGATAGGTGTGCATTTACCAGACATGTTTAAAGCGTTTTTGACAAAGAATTCTTCACTTCACTTACCGAAAAATCAAATAAAAGTTATTAAAAACCCTATGGTACTATATATTTACATGAAATTGAGGGAGTACTCAATTTCTCTAACGCGTTCTAAAGCCGGTGAAGTAAAGGTTAAAACTATTTTCAGGGTACGGGCATATGGGGCTCCAAATCCGTATTTACTGGCATACTATTGTTATGCTGCTCTTGTGCACGAGTTACTACTACAGCATAATTAAGTACTGTGAAATTTAGAAAATGAAAAATTCCAGGAGGTAAAGATAATAAAAACGATACAAGCACAAGTAAACCAGACATTTTGTACCAACAAATTCCATTTACCATGTTATAACCCAGAATAGCCAACGGACTATCTCCAAAAGAATTTCTCAATGAGCCACAACAAAAAACTAAGACAACATTTTACAATAATTTCAGGATTCACCCTAGTAATCCAATGGAAATTAGGTTTCCACTACTTCCTGATGGAAAAGAATTATTTCAGAGCAGGCTATTTGCTGCCTAAAATATTTTCCTATTTTCACAGATGCCCCTTTTCATTGCTGTCAAACTGATGGAATAAACTACAATTTTACTGCACCGATCTGGGAAAAATATGGATAATCAGTAAGTTAGCAATATCTTGAACTCTAATCCTTTTGTCCTAATGCCATAATTTGTTGCAGAAACCAGTTTTTGCCTTCTTGCTGTTTAAGATTTCTCCAAAAGAATCGACGAGCTGCTCAGCAAGGCTGCTAGGTTCGCCGCTTAATGTTTTGACAAATGTGGTCACAGCCTTGCGCTCCTGGTCTGTCGATCTTAGACTATACCAGGTCAAGAACTTCATCCTGAAACCGTTTTCAATGTGTCCCTCGCATTCCAACTGCCTTATTACCTTCACACAATGCTCATAATCCCCATCCAGTTGCCTCGTTGATCCAGAGAGCATTTTTTCATGGCAAATAGCAGAAGCACCATTCTGCTCACATTTATTAACTTGTACCGTATTCACCTTGCTTACTGGCCGAGATTCAACAGCAGGCGGCTCAGCGGTCTGGCCAACTGCACAGGTCTCAGAGTCACCACTGTCATTTGATCTCACAAGTCCCTTGTTAGAATAATAATGCTTCTCAGTGGTGTAGTCCATGGGTACCACAGCGTTTAGGTCAGGGACAGAAGATGAATTGAAGTGAAGTTTGCGACAAGCTCCAGATAACTCAGTCTCTGTAACATTTCTGCTGCAGGAACCTTCATGTACATCTTCAGAAAACCCTTCACAACAGCCTTCTGCATTCAAAGCTTCCTGAAAGTTCTTCCAAATATCTCGGATCTTGAACCCAGTTGACTTACAAGACTGATTCATGTCTCTTTTTTGTGCCTGTGTACCCCCTCCCACTGCATTCTGTGGTGCACGCCTGACAAATATCTCCCTGCTCTCAGTACGACATCTAGATTCTGAATGGCCAAGTACCCCATCATCTGTGAATGATATAACTCTGAAAGAATATTCTGTGCATGGGGTAAGATCATAAACTAGTAATTTTCTTTCATCTTTGGACACAACAACAGGTTTTTCCATACTTGGTTGCTCTCTGCTCTTCCAGTACCATAGCTTATAACCTTTGATAGTGTCAGAAGACGAGGTTTTTTTCAAGATGACAATGAGTGAAGAAGATTTTATGTCTACAAATTTAAATCTACAGGCAACAGGTAATGAATCTGCAAAGAAAGAAGTGCATAAGTCTTTTGAAGCAACACCAAAACTATTATACTAATATTTTATGTAAGAATGATCATCACCTCGAAGATGCAGGTCAGGAGAACTCAACCACTCATCAGCTTTTTGAATTGCTGTAGAGCATAGTTTCTGCACAGCAATACCAGCTGAGAACCTGCTTACGATACCATGTGCATTCTTTGCTGACATTCCATCAAGTGGGCCAACCTCACTTTCCAATTTTGCTTTTGCATCTTTTACAATCTCATGCAATTCTTTAAAATGGATAGTTCCCTCTAATAGCCTGTAGCTCAAATAAATGCGTTGGCAGAGATTATCAACTCGGCGAGCATCTTTTCCAATTACTAATTGCCTTTTCCAAAATCTGCTACAAAGATTAATACATATGTCAATTAAACAAATCTACCAAGAATGACCAAGCCACAACAGGTGTTCTAATAATGTCGCAAGTAAATACAAGTCTGCCAAGAATGACCAGGCCACAGAAGGTGTTCCAATAATGTCAAGTAAATACTGTATCTATATGCAAATTATTACCGCAATTTAAGGCCAGGCACTTCATTAAGAAAAAAACTACTAGAGCAAAATTTTGAGGTGCTGGTATGTTGTACACAGTACCTGTGTCAGGCTAATGAAACAACTTCATGCTCCAAAGAACTAAAATTTCAAAAAGATAATTTCAGCCTTTTAGGTTTATTCATCTAAGATGTACTCTCTTCATTTTTGATTATGACATTTAGGATAAGCTAATAGGTAAAAAAATGAAACTATTTAGCTTCTCCTAAATGCCATATATATATAAATGGGGGAGGTTCATTTTACAACTTTTTTTTCTCGAAAACGCATGAGCTGCACATCATTAGATTAAGAAGATAATAAAATGGGACAAGAACCCATACAACACAATACACACAAAACCTCCACTGGTGCTGCTGCTAGAAAACTAGCAGCACCAGTTCATTTTACAACTTTTACCAACAAAGGACCCTGACATCTACACAATGTTATATACATTGGAGGACTACACAAGCTTACAAGCACGACTAGAATATCCACTGAAAAAATGAATGAGAGTCCTAGTAACCTAATAATTAACTTGAATTGCATGTTCTAAAGTGGTTTGACAATTATTTATGTACCGCCAATAGGCATGAAACTTCTGTCAAAGGTAAAAGAAAATACCCCACAGTTGTAAAATGGTTTCTGACTTTGTTCACATTAATTTCGGTTTTACTGAGGTGGAGCTAGTCACTTTCCATGCAGAAGAATTATTTTTGCACATTCAGACAAAGAATCGCAGAATTGCACTTGCATGATGTTTCATATAATTTAATAATATATTAAGAACACATCCATATTTATCTAATGCAAGTACATTATGTTTCTAGATTCCAAACAAGAATATTATGATCAAACAGGGAAAAGAAACAAAACAAAACACAGCAGAAATAATGAGACTTGAGTCAAGTAGAAATTGTACTTTACCCTAGTATTCCAGAAATCTTTCCACATGAGGCACAAGAATAACTACCATCAAGATGTATGATTTGCTCCAGATCAAAGCATCCTACCCTCTTGTCTCGGAAAGCACATTCAATATGGCAAGAAGAACCACAACAATTCTTGCTATCATTGTCAGATGAACAAACTAACCATTGACTAGGATCCTTATTGTCATCAAACTTGTGGCAAATACAACACGAGCACCTCTTGCAGAAGGAATCTTCTGATGGTCTAACAGCTTTACAGGCCAAATTTTTGCAGATCCAAGTGGTAATGCGTTTCACATCATTGATAGGGCGCTCTGTTTTAGCCACTTCCTTCACACTTGCATGCCCAATTGTTATTGTTAAGTTGGGTGCAGATTGTTTCTGCAGTTCAGTGTTCTTGCTTGCTTTGACAGGAGATGCTTTGGGCATGTCTTCAGTTCAGTAAAGCAAGCAAGATCTCTGTCCGTCCTTTGCTGACTAGCATGAGTAACTCTCTTCTTAGTAAGAACTCCAAAACCCTCCTCTGACAGCTGATTGTCAATGATTGAGCTCGTTATTACCAGCTCCTCATTAATCCATGGGGTACTTCCAATCAGTGAAACAACAACCTGGAATTTTAATGCAACGGTAAAGGAAACATAATCAATGGGTGAGGAATAAAACTAACCGAATAGAAACAAATCCAAAATCATCATCAGTAGGTGCACATACACACACGGCAATTAATTACAACTTCCCAAAATCACCATTCAGAAAGGGAAGTACTAACGGACATGTACCCTCGATTAATATGGAAGCCGTTATTTCGATATAAATAGAAACCAGAGCATGTCACGTCAGTAGCTCAGCTCTATCTATATTAATGACAAAGTGTCTGATACTATATCTAATATAGTAACAAATAAAAGCATAGCATGCAATAGTACGTAGAACAACAAAAAAAAAAACATGCAGTTTCATGTAATGCCCCTAGAAACAGGGGAGCAGGCAGGACACAAAATCCTAGTGCCAACCCTGAGCACACACACAAAAACTCTTACCCACCCTAACAATGTGCTGGTTGAGTACCAAGTGGTCGAGGTATCCACTCCAATATGCTTAGATCAGGGACCCTAATATCTCATACAACCAATCATCCAATGACTAGAAGCCCCCAGTGGTATGCAAAAGCTTCCCTTCGTTAGGTTTATAGCTGAACTAGTTCCTGTAACCACATCTATGTACAGCGACATTGCAACCACGAGGAGCAGTTTCATGTAATGCACCTGAAAACAGGGGGGAGCGGGCAGGACACAAAAGCCTAGGACACCCTGATCACACAAATGAACTCTTACCCACCCTAACAATGTAATGTGCTGGCCTGGTTGAGTACTAACTACCAAGCAATCGAGGTATCCCTTCAATTTTCCTTAAATCAGGGACCCTAATAACGCATACAACCAATCATCCAATCCAATGACTAGAAGCCCCCAGTGGTACGCAAAAGGCCCCCTTCCTTGTGGCTCTACTAGTTCCTGTAAGGCTGTAACCACATCTCTCTACAGCAACATCGCATACAACCACACGGAGCAACATCTATCCTCCATTTCCAGAAATCCATCATCCATAGGATCAAACAACAAATCAACCAACCCCATCATACCAAAAGCTCCCTTCACGAATCATATATAATAGAAAGGCAGTGCTCCAGCCATTTCCTGCTAAAATAACAAAACTCCTTTACACGTGAAGCAATATCCCGGCGATTGCGTCTGCCGAACCCCCCCACCACCACAACGCAGCGCCAAGCACGAGGCATAAACGCCGCTCAATCAAAACCCGCGCGAAAATTTGACACAACGCGCGCCGCTGCCGCCGCCGCAGCAGCACGGTCAGGTACTACAGGGCACCGAGGAGCTTACCACTCAGCTTCGTTCGCCTCCCCCAGCCCCAGCTCCTCCCGTCGGCGTCGGCGTCGGCGTCAGCTAGGAACCGGTCGCCAGGCGAGCAGTTCGCGGGTACAGACGAACGGGCGGCGAGATCCCCAATGCTAGACGCGGCGGGAGCTGCAGCGGGCGCTACGTCGATGGCTCTGGTTGCGGTCGTGCGGCGGTCCTCCTCCGTCCGCCCGCCGGGACGACGCGGCCCGAGCCCGGTCTCGCCGACGCCGAGGAGGTGCGCAGGTCAAGTCAAGCGGAGGCGGCGGGGCGGGGGTGCGTACAACGAACGAGTCGACGAGAGGAGAAGAAGAGAAGAGGCTCCCCTGGCCAGGTAGTAAAAGGAGAGAACGGGGGCCGACTGGGGGGAAGAAAATTGGGTGCACCCCGGGCACACGGCCCCGTTCGTGCTCTCCCCTAACGGATGATGCCACGTGCACAACCTTTTCATCCTACGGCAGTGCAAAATGAAACACGAGCAGCAGCAAAACAGCCAACCGACTCGGCTCCTCAATCCTCATTGGCCGAGCCGGAATCAAAACGTGCCCTGAACCCTAGACGCACATTACACGAGCCACTCCGCCGACCGGGCCGCCGCCACGAACGCCGCGTGGATGCTCTTCTCCAACGCTAGGTTCTCGGTGCGCTCCCATGGACGCGGGAACCGCTTCACCGACCCGGCTTCGACGGATCGGAACACCTACGCGTGCAGTGGATTCGTGTACACCATGCGGCTCTTCAGTCATGGAGGATTCACGTGCACTAGGAATCGATGCTGTTGGTGGTGGTCATCTCGAAGAAGAAGAAGAACAGATATCACAGGTCAGCTATCTGATTTCATCGCTGTGCCTTTTCTTCTATGTTTGCTTTCTGACATATGGTATGCATATTTCATAGAACACCATGTCAGTTAGTAGAGACCACCGACACCATTTCACATACGTCTAGATTAGCGGAGATTCAAGAACCTGATGAGGTAAAAAAAATAACTAACAAAGTTACATAATATATATGAATAGGATAAATGATATTTTGTTTATTTTTAGTACACCTGTAATTAAAAATCTATATGTGCAGGAGGTGGTGGTTTATAGAGCTGGGCAAAATTTTATCAAGCCCGTAGTTGGAATGACATTTAAATCTGAGGAAAAGGCATATGACATGTACAACACCTATGCCGATAAAGTTGGGTTCAGTGTTAGAAAGAGCAAGATGAAGCGTCGTCCAAATGGTAGTATATGTCAGAAATACTTAGTTTGCTCTAGCGAAGGACATCGAAAAAATAAATCATCAGAAAAGGACACTACAAGGACCGGCTTGTAGACGGGTTGTGAAGCTCCTGTTCAGTTTAGTGTCAGTAAAGATCGGATTTGGATTGTGCAAAAGGTCGTAGAACATCACAATCATTATCTTGCTAATCCTAATAAGGTATATAAGCTGAGGTCCCAACGACAGGTTATAGAGGCCGACAGAAAATTTATTGGGCAGATACGAGAAGCTGGAATGAAGCCAGCCCAAGTTTATGAGTTCATGAAGAAATTTTATGGAGGGGAAGACAAAATACCATTTTCTAAGATGGATTGTGATAATGAGATTGGCCACGAGCGCAGACAATACTTAGAAGCCAATGATGCACAAACACTATCTGAATATCTGAGAAATAAACAATTAGAGAATCCTACACTTTTTTATGCATTTCAGGTAGACAAGGAAGATGGTCATATAGCAAATTTCTTTTAGGCAGATGGTCAGTCTATCATGGATTACAAATGCTTTGGTGATGCCGTGACATTTGACATCACATTTAAAACTAATAAGTTTAAATGTCTTTTGCTCCGATTCTTAGCTGCAACCATCACAAGCAAACGATAATTTTTGGGTGTGCACTTCTGTTTAATGAAACTATTGAATCATTTGTTTGGCTTTTTGAAACCTTTCTAACAGCAATATCAGGAAAGCACCCCAGCATAATTTTTACAAACCAAGATGCGGCTATGGTAGGAGCAATTGCATATGTATTCCCATATACAAGCCACCGTCCTTGTTTGTGGCACATTTTTTTAAATGCTGCTAAACATCTTAGTCATATAATTCATGAGTCAGATAAGAAAGGTGACAAGTTCCTAACAGATTTCAAAAATTATGTGTATAAAAACAGATCAGAGACTTACTTCATTGAAAAATGTCATAAATTGGTGGCTAAATACAAGCTTGAGAATAACTCATGGATGGCAAACCTATATGCTTTGAGGGCAAAGTGGGCTGCGGTGTACCATGACTCTTTTACAGCAGACATGAATTCAACCCAAAGGAGTGAAGGTATGAATAATGTCTTCAAGAGAAGATTTTGTAGGAAACTTGGTCTTTCGGAGCTTCTTGTAGAATGTGAGAAGGTTACAGTTAGTCTCTGTGCAAATAAATTGGATGCTGATTTTCAGTCACGTCGAAAGAACCCAGTTCCATACATTCAAAATCTACCAATGTTAAAAACTGCAGCTGAATCATACAAGGCGAATGTATTCTGAGTTTGAGGAAGAATTTAAAAGACAATTTACATATACTTGTGATTTGTTAGAAGCTGTAGGGACAAACTTGACATTCTTTGTCAAGTATATGGAGTCTGACCGTGGAGCAAGAGTAGTATTGAACACTGAAGATTCCACCATTACATGCTCTTGTCGGATGTTTAAATGCATAGATATGTGTACTCTTTACATTTTAATTCACAACTATAAAATGTATTGTAATATAGGTAGTAATTGGCAACTATATCTTACAGGTATATTGTGCAAGCATGCTCTTAGAGTCTTCAATACAAATAGAGTATACAATTTGTTATCACAATATATACTGCCTAGATGGACAAAATACGCGAAAACTGGATTTTATGTTGAGAAACAAGAATCGGAGAAGGGGGATTTGAAGACACAAGCAGCACTTATATCTCGACAGGCCACATCTCTTGCACTGAAGTGTTCGCCATCACAAGAACTTCTTGATAAATTGCAGAAAGCCATACATAATTTGAACTTGGAAGCTGATACATATCTAAATGAGATGGATGAAAAATCCACCGATGTTCCTGCTGTTCCAATTGAAAGTGTTTGAAATGCATTAAATGGTGTAATATTATTTAAAATTCCTCAAGTAATAAAATGTCCAAAAAATACACGTTTTAAAAATGTTGTTGAAAAGAAGACATCAGGAAAGAAAAAAAGGGTGCGCCTAAGAAAGGTACTGACCTGTCCAATACCTGTTGCTTATGTCTATATTTTTTTAAAAAAACCATGAGTTACCATACATATTTTACTGGAGGTGAAGATCTGAAAAATATTGATGTAGAAACAAGAGACGAACATACTGATCCAAACCAATTAACTGTAAGCCATTATCTATTTTCAAAATTTTTTCCTTATAAACATGATTTTTGAACACTTTCTCATGCTATGACAGATTTTTAATGTTGGGCCATCTTCAGCCATGGGTGCTTCTTTTGTGCAAACTGGATATGCTACTTCTACAATGCCACAGTTCAATTTACTTGTGGATCTTTCTGCAATGACTGCTCCATATATACCAGGAGGATACAGAAGTCTTTTATTAGGAGTTGATCAAGATGCTACACTGCAACTAGCTGTTAGGAAGTTGCATTTTGATGTAGTGTAAGAATAATAAATCTATGTAACTTTCTCTTTTGATGTTAGAAAGTCTCTTTTACTTAGAATAGGAGCTTTACAGACTTTGCTCTGAATAGACGCCTATTTAGAACAATGCATTTTAGAGAAACTATGAGATTCTTAAGACACCCATCGCTAATTTCAGAACATCCAAATATATTTCATATAAAATCGCACTTTACATTTTACAAGTATTAATAAAAACTATACCAAAACAATTGTTGACAATCTGTCAATCCTATCTAAACATGTACATTCATGTAGACTGACGCAATGCAGTGGAACTCCAACTGAATTGCTGAAAGTTCAGTAAGCAACAACTCGAAAAACACTCTGAATTTTACTGTGACAATCTAGCCTGCAGCCTCAGGCAACAAGATCCACCCATCTATGTTCTTCAGAGATCCCAAGCCCAGCACCAAACCTAAACAATCATTGACGCTGCACTGAATAGCATCAAGCACGATAAAGATGGTTGGCCAAAGGTTCCAAGAACAGAACACTAGGGCAGCATACGTACCTGGAGCACGAAGTTGTTCCAGACCGGCTGGTTGGCCAGTCCGGAGTAGTTGCTGGTGAGCGCGGGCGGGAGGTCGCCGCTGCAGGTCTCCACCTACGGCGGAAGAGGCGAAGGCAACGGCGACGATGGATTTGAGCAGGACAGTGCCCTAGAAGGAGGCTTAGGCCTCAGCGACGTAGACGGCGCCAACCAGGTTGTAGGCGGAAGGCGTGCACGCTCTGGGAATGAAGGACGGCGTACGGACGACGGCGGATGTCAAGGTCGCTGTGAGCGCCGACCGTGGGTACGGGCGACGGCCGCATCTGCGGAGGATTAGAAAGAGGCGAAGGAGCTGAGCCGATGAGGATTGAGGAGCCGAGCCGAGTAGCTGTTTGGCTGTTGCTCGTGTAGCATTTTGCATTGCCGTAGGATGAAAAAACTGTGCACGTGGCGTCCATCCATTAGGGGAGAGCACGAACTCGCCTGTGTACCTGGGGTGCACCCAATTTTCTTCCGACTGGGGAAGGGGAGGAGAGGGCAAATGCCGATGCGCGTGCCTCGTTTTGGAGGCGTAACGGAAACGGCGCGTGGGGTTCTGGTTCTGGGCCGGGCCCAGCCAGCCCAAACCGTTGGCACACGGCCGCACGGGGCCCGGGGAGGGAGGGATCTGGAGCGTTGGTGGACCATCCGACGGCAGGGACGAGGTGGCGTGCGGCCTTTGCCTATCCCGTCCGTCCGTCCGTCCGTTGCTGCCGTGCTCTCGTAGTCGTGGGCCAGCTAGTTTCCGTTTCAACGAACGGTTGACTGGTTTTGGGTTATTCTTGGAAGGTCGTTGCATTGCCTTGCATCACGTTGTCTAGTTTTTTTTATGGTTTTCTTTTAACTAAACGCCTATTAATGTCGATATGGTTTTTCTCTTGGATTTGTTTAAGATATTTTCTCATTTATTATCAAGATCTCTCTTGGGTCGCAAGATTTTCAAAATAAATCAATGCCTTATAAGATTTTAAAAGTCCCGCTTAGAATATCGCGTATGTTAGATGTTGTTGGGTCGAACAAGGCATACAGGGCTTTTGGTTTAAAATTGCTACTCCATAACAACCTTGTGTAGCTAGAATAAGAGAATACGGATAATAGGTTGGCGAACAAAGTTTATCTTAGAGTTTGTGCTGATAAGGAATGTTTGGTTCAATTACTACTTTCCATCTGGCCTTGTCGGCTAGAACCTCACCTAACCTTGCCAACTAGGACCTCACTAACCTTGTCTCAAGTAAATCTCACCTAATCTAGCCTAGCAAGAATTGGAGAAGAGTTAATAGGTTGGTTGGTGGCCAAGGTTGTTTTGAGGTTTGTGCCTAGCTAGAAGCTTACGTCCTTACCTAATCTTGTCAGCTAGGATGGGTGAAGGGCTACTTTTTTTATTGGTGTCCAAGATTTTTTTTGAAGTTTGTCCCTAAATAGAATCTCACTTAACTTAGTTCAACTAAAATAGGAGAATGGTTAGCAGTTTGGTTGGTGGCTAAGGTTTATTTTGGAGTTTGCGCTAACAAAGAATGCATAGGAGAATGGACATCACCCAACTAGAATATAAGGATAATCAATTTGAAATACATGGAAATATTTATCTCGAGGTCTACACTTGTAAGAAAAATTCTTGTTATCATAGGAGGGCTAATCTAGCTACCCCAAAATGGCAAGTAAATTTCTTATTATCATAATAGGGCTAATCTAGCTCACCCAAAATGACGCCTCTACTAGTATTGTTATGGTGACCAGTGTTTCATATCGTTACTTTGCTTGGGCTAAACGATGAGCCTCTTTTTTAGTACGATGGCGGCTCCCTGATCGGGATCCACCATTTCTCCCTAACAAAATGTTGGGTCGACGAGTCTCCATCCAGGTGAGATGAGATGTTTACTCTTGGTTTTCACCGTCATATGCGATCATGTTTGCAGGTTTCGCCATGGTGAAAGGTTGTTGAACTCTGGAGAGCCATCTATTTTTTGCTTGGTCAAGCCTGCAGACTCCAAAAGAAAAAGCTAGAGTAGGAGGCCAATGGTGATCGGGGAAGGCAACAACCGAGATTGATGCCAATGTCCGAGCACAGACGCAATATGCTTAGAATTTAGAATCTAGAATCTATAGTGGTTGTTGGGCATTTTGGTCATTACAATGCCAACATGAGTGTATAAATAGTGCCCTCAAAAGGGTCGTAAAAGAAGGACCGTCTAATTCTACGGATTACTTGTGATTATCATTTTGTCTTTGCCTCTCCGTTCATTGCCACATTCTTGGTTACTCGGGAGACAGCTTGGTGTTCGAAGTCTAAAGGCTTAGGACACACCCAAGGTGGCAAGGCTAGGCTTGCTCTTGCAGGCAAGGCAAAGCAAAATTTTGCCCCGAACCAAACAAACCCTATAAATTAGTTGATCATATATGTTGTTGGATTATGTTTTTTCTTTTGGTAGTTGTTGGATTAGTTGATTCCATGTCTGTTGAAATCCAAACATGACCTATATTTTGGTTGGTGATGCAGGCGTAACCCACTCAAAACTATTGCCTAATTTTCTATTTCATGCCGTGAAGAACGATTTCACATGGAATTCCTCCGTTACATTCAAAAACAAAACAGGGCCAGCTCTAAGCCTCTAAGCATCCAGCTCGGACTCAGATAGTCAGACAGCACATGGTTTCATCCACAGCTCTTGCCGGTCGAGTGGTTTGCCAAATGATTCACTCGGTCAACAGCTGACCACAACAGTAAGAACATCACGTTTTTCTTGAAAAAATAACATCCATGCTCGAGAAAACAAAAGTTACTCTTTATTACTAACAAATAAATAGAAAAGTTCATTGAGTGGAGGCGTCAAAACGAACGGCCTGGCCGGCGGCCAGCAGCTTGACTCGCGCACTAGACACCCGCTGTCTAGATGAAAAGCTAAGATAAATGATTGTCCAACAACCGTATGGGCACACCAAATTTCAAATCAAAACTCTGGGCAGCTGAGTTCAGGTATTCTGGCTTCCGTTTCCAGTCCTTCATTTCCACACCTGCCATGCCCCTCAGATGCCTGTGGTTCTGCTTTACGTCATCCTAATGAACTTCCTTGGTTTTCTGGACTGTAAACATGTCTTGCATCCAGAAGCCTAACAAAGACAAATTACTGATTGCATCGTATCAGGGACAACAGCACTGTTCCTATGTTACTGAGTGTTTCTTCTGGGTCCAAATCGGAGCTGCAAGTTCTCCAAAACACGGGCAACGTTGAGAAGCCGTGGATCGTCAGAAGGAATCTCTCGCGCCTGAATTCGAAAAACAAGAGAGCATGAGCAGAATACGAATCACAAACATCCAGAGCTTAAATTGCTAACAAGTGACAGCAGACAAATGATTTCAAAGTACAAACAGTTCTGAGACCCATATGGATATGTACATCAAGGACCAATATAGTAACTCACTTCTAGTTGGGAACATTCAATTATTCATAGATGCATTCAAGGTAAAGGAAGTGTACTAAGTCACAAGTTAGAAACACTGACGCTTACCATCAAACCCTTGTGGTATGCCTCAACAGCAGGAAGATTTGGAGTGACATTGCGGCTTTGCAGGAGATCCCAGACATAGTTTGCAGTTGTATATCCACCAGTCTAGATAAATTGGTCAAATTAACTTCAGTCATCCAACCATCTCAGTGAAGCAATTTATGTTCATTTCAAAATGCTAAGCAAGTATCGAAAAACAATTCATGCATTCATATTTAGTCAAAGGGAAGGAGTTGGTGTTGGTTACCGTTTCACCGGCAGCTGCAAGTAGGAGATCAGTTCCCATCCTGGGATTCAAGAAGAAATTTCTTGAAGTCATTTTCTCCTGAAAAATATTGTTGTTGTAAGATTTCCAAATTTTGAAGCCAGTCAAAACTATACAGCAAAACTGAAACCGCAAAGAACAGAAAATTACTAGAGTTTCTTGAGCAAGTTGCATTCCTCTTGGAGTGTAATCAATCATAGCTCCCTCTGCAAGTGTCTGCAATTAATAGATGAAGACTTCAGGCAAACATAAGCAGCAGCACATGATGCAAAAAAGAAAAAAAATGCTCGAAAAACGCAGGAAAGCTGCACTTCATTATACTAAGAGGAATATTATGAAGAGGGGGGGGGGGGGGGGGGCGTTAAAGAACCTGCTTTTGACTTGATAGAAGGTGGTTATTATTTTATTATGACCATAGGAAAGTCATTTTACCATTCAGTGAGGAATATCATCTTGAACAATCCCAAGGTTTTATGAATCTGGTTTCTTTTTGGCTGGCAGAATTTGTCCTTCCTTGTTAATTCGTTCTTTTAATTTACTATCTAACTTAATATTTTTTCACCGTATTTGGCAGTACACAGGTCTGGCTAAGCTTCGTCAATTCCTTGATGAGCAGATTTGCTGCCATTAGGTGTGACTCACCACATACAACTCTGCTGGTGGGGGTCTCGAGCTTGTATACTCTTCAAACATCTTAACAGCAGAATCAATATCTCCACACCATAGGAAACACCTTTTTCAATTGGAGGACATCAAATCAATAATAACTAGAATAAAATGGGGGAAAGCATGATAAAACAAAAAGGATAGACACAGGTTATATATAGAATCAGAATACAAATGCCAAAAAGTAGTCACTTAAGCTATGTCCACTCATCTCTATAAATACAATGATTCTGTAATTGTTATTAATTTAGAATAATGAGATCTCATTGTGACATGCTTATAAATGAGTTCATGTATATCTGAATAAAGTTAATAATGATAAATAGTTAAGTACACAAACCATGAGACCTTATTTTTCAGCGCTTCAAGAAAATAGCAAAATATCAAGATATCATATTACCTCATAGGTTGCATCACCATGTAGGCATCATAAGTAGATCCATCTCTATTATCCTTATTGAACATTTCCAGAAGTGCTTCAAGTGTCTGCAAAATTTTGAAGTAAACAAAATTTCAGAATAAGCTAAACTTACCACCTTTTGGTGATTTAAAAAAAAATATTACAACGTTAGGGTTATGTCGATTGTGCATGGCCAATGTGCAGCAACCAAAATATATGATGGAAAATGGTAATGCACAAGCAAAAGATCACCTCTTTACTCCGCAGTTCTGCACAAGCATGGATAGCAACATGATAAACTGTATGCTGTTTATAGACAAATCCTCCTAGTCTATTTACATATTCTGCTGTTGGGAGGTTGTATAGCTCTTCCTCTGACACATTCATCATTATATTCTCAGCACTGTCCTTTGATACTCTTTCAACATATTGCCAACCTTTTGACTGCCTGACAAAGTCAAGAATCTGCTTGAAAGAGAAGTAAGTTATAGAACATTCAGATTTGGTTAAATCAATCCTTACAGTCTTGCACATGCGTACCATACCTTTGCCAGGGTTTCCTCAGTGGTTGGTGTCTTGTTCTTGAATGCAGTTATCAGTCCGGCATAACAGAACTTGTTTAATCCAAGACCAGCAGCACTCATATCACTAACTATAGCATACCTATAAAAACAAATTCTCGTTATATAAGTTTCTCATGTGAGCAAGTAAATAGGTAAACCCAAGTGTTGACAACTGAGGGTAAACTATTTCTTGAAAAACTCTTAATTAGTCGCAATGTAGTCTCTAGAGCAAAATTCCACATGCAAAACTGCTATCTGAGAATGCTACCTGGCAATCATACTCTAGACACAAGAGACTCCAACTCTGATGTTATCAGCAACAAATTACCAGAAAGTTGCATTACTCGAGGCCTTCAAATCCTGAGATCAATACTTACACACCTCGTATTCTCAAATCATAGCTAACTGTTAGTGTTGTGGATGAACCTCTAACAAACAAAATGCACAGTGAACAAGTACAACTCACGAACTATCGCTAATCTGTTTTGCTAGTTTGTGTTTGGTAAACTTCAAGTCATTGTGCTAAGAGTGGCCAACCACCATAAATGGCAGTGGCAGGCAACAAATGATGTAAAATTTCAATTTCAATTGTGCATCCTTATATCTTTTTTTTTTTGTGACTTGCTTGCCTTTCATTCATGTTGCGGCGGCCGAGGCCTCATACGATATTAAGTCACTCACACATACAGGAGTTACATGCCACCTCTCCATGCAATGTGTGCTAGTGACTTGCTTAACTAAAACATGAGCAATCTTATTACACTCTCTAGTCTCTACTAACATAGCAAAAAGAAAAATCAAGAAAGGCGCATCCTTATATCTGTTGGAGAATATAAATACTGTCAAGAAGTGTGCCTTACACTTGATCAGTCTGCCCTGTTGATGCAAGTGCATTCAGTAGACAAATGTAGGTTTCTCCTTTCAACTTAACACCATGTGCCTTCATTTCTTCTAAAAGCTTTGTTACAAGTAAAGGACAGGAGCATCAGGGAGCATAAAGAACAGAAGAAAGCTGTTCAAGCATGAAAATGGTACCATAATGATATAACACAGCTATCATTCAGGTACACAGAAAAACCAACCATGATTGCTGCATCTGAGTTCTTGCATTTTCCACAAGTGGAGATCAAGAAGTTGTAAAGGTTAACCTGGAAAACATTAAGAACATCAGACGACTCATAGTCTCTTGAAGGTAAAAAGTAACTGGAGTGAATTCAAATAAGTCAGTGGTCTAACATCAGGCGGCAAACCCATTTCTTTCATTTGATCACGGAAGTAGAGTGCATCTTGTAGCCGGCTGCCTTTCATGGTACCGACTATGAGAGTGTGGAATGTATCCCGCTCAGGCTTCACGCCATCAAGCATCATGTCGTCATAAGCATCACGCAGAAGGTAGGGCCCAAAAACAAAAAGAATGTAACAGTTAGACATTCAAAGTACACATGGTTAGAGAATAGAGGTTTCTGACATGGGAGCTGTGATCCTATTCAAACAGAATTCAAGATAGGCATAGGCATGAAGAAAAAATGACATTACCATAGGACATGAAATAATTTGCTAAAAGTTATAAAGACATAAGAAAACAACAGATAGGAAAATTAATATCTTAGATTAGAGGCCACGAATGAATAGTCAAACAATATCAGGGAAATAAGGCAACCACATTTTCTTGAGAATAATAGAGGCTGTACAAACAGGCTGCAAATCTGTGTGTAACCAAGAAAGAAATACAAGAAACTAATAGGCAGGCCCCTGTTTTTCACACAATTTTGACAATGCATACATGTTTAGTAGAACCTGAAACCATACAGTGATTAAGCCATTTGGGAGTAACAGCGGTGACCCCTTCTTTTTCTTTAGTGCTCACTGACACACCGAACAAAAGATTTCCTGATTCAGCATTGGGATTTCTCGGAATTCTCTTGCACACAAAAGCGTAAACCGGCCTAGAGCTGTAGAACACCAAGTACAGTTTTCACATGGCCATCAAACCCACAACACAAGCCCACTGTGAACAATCGAATAAGCAAACACATTCTTACATACGCAGCACAGCATCAACGTAGTAACCGAAACCAGACCAAGGCATCTCCACAAAAACGCCCCTCGCTTGGCAATGCGTCGAACAGCTAGCGCGCAAACAGCAAACCAAAAGCCAACATTTCCCTTGCCTGCGCTGGGCGACGAGCGACCCGATGACCGTGTTGTACTCGGAGGCGTTATCGGCGTAGTTCCGGCGCGCGTACTCCTCCGTCGACGTCGCCGCGCCGCAGCGCGCCGTGAATGCCGCCGCCGCCGCCGCGGCATGGCGCAGCCGCCCTGCATGCACCGCAAACACCCGGAGGGTCAGCCTGGCGGAGAGATCCGGGAAGGAAATGGGAGGGGGAGGGGGAGGGGGAGGGAGTGGGAGAGGGAGAGGGACCCTGGAGCGTGAGGGAGTTCTTGAGGAGAGCCATGGCGACCATGCTGCGGCACTGCGATCAAACAGTATGCCGCCGACCAAAGGGAAGGGGAGAGGAGCGGGGGGCTCGGGCTCCAAGCCGCGGCGGGGACGCGCCCCTGCAAGCCGGCATACGTCCGCGGTGACCACCCGGTCGAGCGCGGCGCAGGCGGAACCCTCGCCGCCATCGCAGTCAGGTAGCCGGTCCAGGGCGGCAGATACTACGAGGAAGGATGAGGTGAAGTCGTCCAAGAGGGCGAAGAAGACGAAAGCAAGAAGCCAAAAGGATGCGGATGCAGGCTCAGCTTCTGCAGTTTCGAGCCAAGCGGACACGGTTGCTGCCGAAGGTGTCTCCGACAGGGTCAGCGGCGAGGAGGAAGGGTCGGCGGACGCCACCGCCTATGATTCTGATCAGGTCTCCTCTTCCCACTCCCCTCTCCCCTTCTCCTCCCATACCTCCCCGAGGAATCAAATCTCAAGATGCGTCCTCTGATTCTGATCAGGTCTCCTTTCCGGTTCGGTGCCCATACCTCCCCGAAGTAATCAAATTTCAAAAATGCAAAGAGGGTGGTATACGAGACTTCAAACTCGGCTGATATCTGTGCTTACCATGACGAGAAGGCCAAGTACATAGCAAAGCTTGGTAAATCCATCTTTTATTGTTGCTTCCCCTTTGCATGGTGATTGATTGAAAATTTGGCGCCTACTTTGTCTCTAGGATTGCTGTTATAATCTGTCTACTATCTGATTTTACTTCTGCTATGTCTGTCTGTCTGTTGATATGAGGACTTCGTGATTGGCCTTGTTTCATAGTAGTATTCAGTAGTAGTAGCTTAAGTGCTTGCTCTATTTTCACTTTTGCTTTTCTGTAAGAGTAGGTAAGAGTAGGCTGCCTTGGCTCCCAAGTGATCAAGGCTCCTTGGCAGCCAAGTTAGAGTAGGGGATCAAAAGAACCTGGGCAGTTAGAATATGTCTTGCCCTTGGGGTGACTCCACCCTATAAGAGCTGCTCTATCAAGTTTCCAGATTTCAATAGAAGGCATAGTATGCCCAGTTATCCTTAGTAATTCTCTTGTGTTCATTGAGTTCGTCCCAACAATTTGGTATTGAGAGCCTGGTTTGAGAGGGATCAGAGGCCATGGCTACCTCCGCAGAGCGTGTTGCTGCTGTAGCCGCTGCTGCCGCAGCAGCAGAGCAGGATCGAGCAGACAGGTTGGCCGCGACAGAGGCCGCAACCGCCAACGCTCTCCGGGCCGCGCAGCAGGCCGCAACAGCACAAGCCGCCACGGTCGTCGCTCTGCATCGAGAGACAGGCACAACCGCCGCCGTAGGGGAGTCCTCTGGGCGACCGCCGTCCTCCACGGCAAAGGAGCCCGGAGCGTCCGTGCCGACCAGTGTCGCGCTCACCGGAGCGCCATCGCGGAGGGCGCAAAGGCCGGTCGCCGGTGGTCCAGACCGTCTACAAGGATTCCGGGAACACAACGTGGCCGATGCCCAAGAAGAGCAACTACCACGAGTGGGCATCGATCATTAAGTTGAAGCTCCGGGCGCGATAGCTTTGGGATGCGATCGAGTTCCAAGATCTGCCGCACCATGAAGATCGGCGCACCGTGGAGGCCCTCATCACCGTCGTGTCACAAGAGATGCAGATGATGCTGTCAGTGAAGCAGTCGGCGAAGGAGGCGTGGGACTCCATCACGGCAGCGCACGTCGGAGTCGATCGCGTGTGCCGCACCACGCTCCAGCGTCTCCGTCGAGAGTGGGTGATGCTCTCCTTCTGAGGGCTTCACCCTCCGATTGATTGCTTTGAAGTAGCAACTCGCCCCCCACGGCGACACCGACATCAACGAGGAGCGCGCGGTGGAGAGGCTTCTATGGGCTGTGCCGCCGAAGTATGCGCAGCTCCGAATCGCCATCCAGACACTGCTCGACTTTCCAGATCTCACCATCGAAGAGGTGTCCGCCCGATTGAAGATGGTGGAGGACCTGGAGGAGGTCGCGGCGGAGCCGATGATCGTCGCTAACAAGTTGATGCTCACTGAGGACCATGTAAGACATAATCTGCTAATCCTCTCCTTCTCCTCCCTAATTGCAATCATGGACAAGTAGATGGTCAGCTTGTGCTGTCCAGTCCCTGGTTTGCTGTTGAACATGGCAATAGGCCATGCTTTGGCACTGTAGCAGTCATGACATCAACCATGTCTTGGTAGAGGCTGATGTATGCCATGTACTAGGAGTAGTGGGTTGTAGTCAGCCATGTTATCTTGTACCTTATAGTAGGTATAGGACTTTTATAAATATGTATGCAATGCAAAACAGCAAAAGCAGCTCATTGCCACCACTTTGCAGTGTTCAGTCTTTAGCCCACGCTGAAGACAGAGTGTGTTGTGTGTGTGCTGAAGTGAGCTCGGCTCATCTTCTTCCTTGGAGCAGGGAAGGAGGAGAGGAGAGGAGAGCAGGAGCTGCTCACCTTGGCCAATTGCTAGGCCAACAGACCAGTGGCACGCACGCCATAAGGAGTGCGGCAAGGGCGACCACGACTATGCTTCGTCCAGTGGCACCAAGGAGTCATGGCGCCGTCCGCGGGGCTGGCAGAAGCAGAAGCAGAGGAACGACCGCAGTGCAGAGGACGGGGGAGACGACGGCGAGCGCAAGGCTACGTGCGATGACACCTGCCTCAACTGCGGCCGCAAGGATCACTGAGCCCATCACTGCCGCGACCGCGCCGCGACCGGGGGGACCATGGTGAGCGCGGTGGTGACCGCAGGAGGCCAGCATGGTGATCGTGGCGGCGGGCGCTGTGGTGCACGCGGTGGCGCAACACATCTCACTGAAGTAGAGTCTCTTGACGACGCCCTCTTCTTCGCCCACGGCTCCATCGAGTTGCCGGAGGTCCTTTGCACCAAAGCCGATGCTTACCTCGACATTAAAGAGCCCCGTGCGCGAGTGTTCCTGAACGACGTCGCCGACGAGGACAAGCTCGATGGTTGGTACCTCGACGGCGGCGCGACTCATCACATGATCGGCTGCCGCGGCATCTTCTCCGACTTGGACACGTCGGTGCGCGGCACGATCAAGTTCGGTGACGCGTCGAGGGTGGAGATCCAAGGCGTGGGCTTGGTCGTGTTCCAGGCGAAGAACGACGAGCACCGCGTCCTCCACGGCATCTACTTCATTCCGGCGCTCCGCAACTCCATCATGAGTTTGGGCTAGCTCGAAGAGGCGGGCTCCAAGGTGGAGATCGAAGACGAGGTCCTGCGCATCTGGGATCGACGTGGTTTGAACCGCCTTTACATTCTCCACTTGGATGCAGTGCAGCCACTCTGCCTTGCCGTGTGGAAGGACGATGAGGCTTGGCATTGGCACAAGCGGTACGAGCACCTTCATTTTGAAGCCCTGCACCGGCTCGGCAAGCAAGCCATGGCGTGTGGGATGCCAGTGATCGAGCACGCCAAGCAGGTCTGCGACACCTGCGTCACCACCAAGATGCGCCGACATCCATTCCCGCAGAAGGCCACGTACCGCACCAAGAAGCCCCCGGAGCTCGTCCACGGCGACCTGTGTGGGCCAGTGACGCCAGCAACCCCAGGAGGGCGCCGCTACTTCCACCTCATGGTCGGAGACGCACGCACTTCATGTGGATTGCGCTGCTCGCCACCAAGGATGAAGCTGCAGACGCAGCGAAGAAGATCAAGGCCACGGCGGAGAAGGAGAGCGGTTGCGAGCTCAAGGTGCTTCGCACCGACAATGGTGGGAGGTCATCGTCTCCGAGCTTGCTGAGTACTTCGCCGAAGACGAAGTCAAGCGCCACTTCTCTGTGCCCCACTCGCCGCAGCAAAATGGCGTTGTGAAGTGGCGGAATCAGACCATGGTGGCAAATGCACGTGCTCTGCTCAAGCAGCGCGGCATGCCTACTTGGTTTTGGGGAGGCAATGGTGACCGCAGTCCATCAGCTGAACCGCTCGCCGACCAAAGGCTTGTTAGGAAAGACCCCCTACGAGGCCTGGCGTGGGCGCGCACCATTGGTCTCCCACCTTCGCGTCTTCAGCTGTGCCGCCTACACGAAGGATCTGAGCCAGATCCGCAAGCTTCACGACCGCGGCATTCCTGGCGTCTTCATCGGCTACGCAGAGGGTGCCAAGGCGTACCGCGTGCTTGTTTCGGAGACCGGAAGGGTGAGTGTGAGCCGCGGCGTAGCAAACCTGACCAGGTTAGTTTGCCTGCTATGGCTTGTTATTGAATTGGAAAGTTGCAAAGCTTAGTTACAAAGGGGGGTGCTGCAGCTTTTATAGAGCTGAGCCACTACCAACTACTCTAAGTATATTCTTGCACAAAGCAAGATGCTCCTAGACCCTTGACAACCAAGGCATCTCGTGATCAACTTGAGAGCCGAGGCACATTCTAAAGCATAAAGGTAAATGCAGTAAAGTAAGATACAAGTGTAGGCTTAATTCCATCAATCTCTCCCTTAGGTCTAACACTACTTGATCTTCTTCAAGCCAATTCTTCCCCTCATCTCCTAGAACTTTGTCTTCCCCAGAGACTTGATGAGGATATCAGCCAGCTGATCATTGGTGGAATGTAACTGGCCTTGATGCTTCAGTCCCTGATGAAATGGAACTTAGTCGTGATGTGCTTACTCCTATCATGGAAGACAGGGTTCTTGACCAGTGCCAAGGCAGACTTGTTGTCCACCCTGAGCTCCACCACCTCCACCTTTCTGCCCAGAAGCTCCCTTAGTAGCCTGGACAGCCAAAGGGCTTGAGTTGCTGCAGAGGCTGCGGCGATGTACTCTGCCTCGCAGCTTGACAAAGCCATCACCTTCTGCTTGATCGACTGCCAGCTGACCAAGCAATTGCCAAGGAAGAACATGGTCCCGCTGGTACTGTTGCTTGTGTGGACGTCGCCGTCAAGGTCGCAGTAGCCGATGAAGCGCGCCGTGCTGGGGGCCCTCTTGTAATGAAGATCGTAGTCCAGGGTCCCAGCCACGTAGCGGAGCACGCGCTTGATGGCCTGCTGGTGCTCGATCGTTGGCCGTTCCATGAAGCGACTGAGGTAGCCATCGGCGAACGCCAAGTCCGGCCTGGTGTGCACCAAGTACCGCAGGCTGCCGATGAGGTGCCGATACTGAGTGGGATCCACCTCCTCTGCCTCGCTCTCACGGCTGAGCTTGAGCTTCTCCATGGGCGTAGCCGCCGGGTTGCGGTCCACCAATCCCCCGAGCTCGAGGATGTGCTGGGCGTAGTGTGCCTACCGCAGCGTGTCTTGCATCCTGGAGTCCCACCCTGCTTTGCTTCTGGGCTCCTTTGCTCCCCCGGAGCTGGAGTAGAGGCCTGGCTCGGAGGCAGGGACGAAGGCGATGCCATGCTCGCTCCCCCCGATCCGTCCTCCCAGAGATGCTCGATGACGAACTCCTCGTCTGCCGGAGCTAGCCCGCAAGATGCGCACGCGCTGGGTCGCCGGGTCCAGCACCCGGTACGCCTTGGCACCGTCGGCGTAGTCGATGAAGATGCCGGGGCGGCTGTGGTCGTCCAGCTTCTTCAGCTACGACAGGTCCTTGCTGAAGGCCACGCAGCCAAATGTGCGCAGGTAGCCCACCGCAGGCGCCCTTCCATGCCAGGCCTCGTATGGTGTCTTCCCCTGCAGCGCCTTGGTGGGTGACCCGTTCAAGAGATAAACAGTAACCACAGCCTCACCCTAGAAGCGCGCCGGTAGGTTCCTCTGCTTCAGCAGCGCGCGTGCCATGGCGACGACAGTTTGGTTCCTCCTCTCCACCACCCCGTTCTGCTGCGGTGTGTAGGGGGCGCTGTAGTGGTGCTTGATGCCTTCATCAGCGCAGTACGCCGTGAACTCCGCGACAGTGAACTCAAGCCCATTGTCAGTGCGCAGCGTCCGCATCTTCTTCCCGCTCCTCTTCTCCGTAGCTGCTTGCAGGTGCTTGATGGCGTTCCCAGCAGCATCCTTGGTGGTGAGCAGCGCGACCCACATGTACCGCGTGGCATCATCGACCAGCAGCAGGAAATAGCGCCTGCGGCCGGGAGTTGCCGGGTTCACGGGGCCGTAGAGATCACCGTGGACCAGCTCCAGCGCCTCCTGCGCACGGAACTTGGCCTCGGAACTGGCCGACGTGGTCGATCATCGAAAGCCCGTGCACCATGCCCCCCTTGGACAGCTGCCGGAGCGCATCAAAGTGGACGTGGCCATAGCGCTCGTGCCAGAGCCATGCCGCGTCGTCCTTGCACGCGGCGTGGCACAACGGCTTGGCCGTGTTGATATGGAGGGTGTAGAGCCTGTTGGCGATGCGGCGAACCTTGACGAGCAGCTTCTTGGAGCGATCCCAGATCCTCAAGATGTCGTCCTCGATCTACACCTTGGAGCCAGCCTCGTCGAGCTGGCTAAAACTCATGATCGAGTTCCGCAGCGCCAAGATGAAGTAGACGCCGTGCAACACCCGGTGCTCGCCGTTCTTGGCCTCGAAGATGATGGAGCCGACGCCTTTGATCTGCACCTTAGCGTCATCACCAAATCTCACCGTACATCTGGCCAATGTGTCGAGGTCAGTGACGAGCTCCCGGCGTCCAGTCATGTGGTGCGTGGCGCCGCAGTCCAGGTACCACCCGTTCATCTTCTCGCCGCCGCCGGAGTTGGTGCCAAGAAAGGCACACGCCCACGGCTCCTCCAGGTCCAAATCATCGTTCTTGGCGTACAAGGAGCAAGCTTGAGCCTTGCCCGCGCTCTGCTCCCTATCCATCTACAGGAAACCATGCGCCAAAAACAGAGCATGATCCTCCTCTGCTTCCGCCATGTTCGCCACGCCGCCTTGCTCCCGATTGTGGCGTGGACGCGGGCAATCGTATGCCCAGTGACCAGCCATGCCACAATTCAAGCACATATCTTGGTTCCTGCAGCGATCGCCGCCGACAGCTCCGGCCTTGCCTCCGCCGCCGCGGTACGCTCCGCCACAGTCCCCTTCTTGCCCGTCGTCCTTGCCCTTGTACTTCTTGCCGCGTGGGTTCGCTGGTGTTGATCTCCGTCCTTGGACGAGCCGGCGCCCTCCTCCTCCTTCTTGTCGAAGGCGTGCCACTGCTCAGCGATGTAGAGCAACTTGGGCGCGGCGGTTTCGGCCTTCGGCGCGCTCTCGTGGTCTTGGACCGCCTTGAGCCGACCGGTCACGTCCTCGATGGTGAGCACCCTGAAGTCGAGGAGCGTCTCGATCGAGTTGACGATCTGGCCGAACCTCTTCGGCACGCACCGGAGAAGCTTCTCCACGGCGCGTTCTTCGTTGAGGTCATGGTCGCCATTGAGGGCCATCGCTCCATCAGACTGGTGAGGTGTAGGGCAAAGTCCTCAAGCTCCCCTGGCCGAAAGGCCAGAGCTTCCCACTCGCCGCGCAGCCGCTGCAGAGTGGAACGCTGTACGCACTCACCACCGATGTGCCGCATCGTGATTGCCTCCTAGGCAAGCTTGGCGGTGCGCTGGTTGGCGATAGCCAACTCCGGCGGGACGGCGGCGTAGAGAGCCTCCAAGGCACGTCGATCCTCCACGTACGTGACGTCGCCGAAGTGCATGGCCTCCCAGAGCCCACGCGCTTGGAGCTTCACCTTCATCAGCTGGCTCCACTCGTGGTAGTTGCCGCGGTTGAGCACCGGCTATGTGGTGCTCTCCCCGCGATACTCCTGCATCACCGGTGACCACCCCCGACGGCCGTGGCAGTAGCGATTCGGAGACCGCGACTCGCGACGGCGATCTCGGGGGCGGTGGCCACGAACCAGCAGCCGATCCCTCCGCCTCCTCCTCCTCCTTGACCCCCGCATGCAGAGAGCGACCGCGGCCACGGCGGCCTGAGCTGCTGCTACTGCCGTAGCGGCAGCTTCTCCCGCCTGCTTTGTTGCGGCCAGCCATGCCTTGCGGCTAGCCAAGTCTGCGTCCTTGCCGCTGGGCTCCGGCTTCTGCTCCTTGGCTACGGCGGTGGTGGCGGCGAGGCGAGCACGCTCAGCAGAGGTGGACATGGTGGCGGCAGGTGCTGGGGGCTGTGCAAAACCCTAAGGCTTCGATGCCAATTGTTTGAATTGGGCAAAGGCAGAGCAAACCTAACCATGTCAGTTTGCCTGCTATGGCTTGTTATTGAATTGGAAAGTTGCAAAGCTT